>CM059229.1:15989943-16509943 GCA_030347435.1 Clarias fuscus | reverse complement strand
TCTAAAGCTTCTTTTCTTAATTATTCAAGCTGTGCGGTTAGATCTAAACAGTTCTATTAGGAAACACGTAGCCCTGGATTCAAGTGCTTATGGGTATAACGTATCATAATGTGCATGCTGTTGGTGTTATTTTATGTAAATATTTATGTACGAGTCTATAAATCATCCTCTGCTGCTTTTTAGTGGATTCTGAAGATGGTGTAAACATTAATCCTGCAACAACACTTACTTTTGAGAGTGACTTCCTCCTGGGCCAAGACCTTGACTTCACAGATGCTGATCACGGCAAAATCTTAGGTCTGGAGAAGTTTTCAGGTGAGTGATGGGCTCAGCTCCAGCTTGATCTGCTGTTGTATATATTTAAGCTAAAATGTATCTTGCTTTTAGCTTCTTTAATGTAAGAATGCTTGGTGGAAATTTTAGGTTTTCAATAATTATTTTGGTTAATAATTATTCCCAAAGGCTATTAAAAGTGCTGTCCGCTACATTAGTGCTACATTAACTAAGGTCGTTCACTAAGTTTATTTTATTACTTTTTATATACTGTGATAAGTATTGCCAGTTTCACATTTGAGACAGTTTTGTTATATTTTGCCCTGAAAAGTATCTTGAACTCATTTGCAGCCAATTAAGCAAAATGAAAACATACAAATTGACACATCCAGTACACTCGTATCCCAGTCCTGAAGAAACACTCTCACTTAAGCTAATATGTAACTTTGGTTGCTGCTTCAGTTGTGTTTCTATTTGACATCTATGTGCCCAAGTTTTGATTCATTTTTGAGTCATTTAGTTTATTACAAACATTACATTTGGAGCAACTACATGATTTTACTTGACATGATTTTACATTTTCTTCACCCCTCAGGGTGAAAAAAGGGTTATGCATTATAGTGCCACCATGTGGCTGAGCTTAGACTTGTCACAGAGTAGGAAAGGAAAGAACGGAAGGGAATGAGGCTAGCTTTTCATTCTTTATAAAAGTTTATGAAAATTGTAATTTCTATAGTATTTGAATTGTTTAAATGTTTAGCATCTTGTCTGTACTGAGATTTATGAAAAAATCTCCTGCCTATGTCTCCCTGTTATTGTATTAATTTACTGACTTAACAAAATGCAACCAGATCTCATACTCTGTTCTCATATTCCGGAAAAAAACAAGTTGCACGCACTAATTTCACTGGACAGCCTTTAGCTTTGATTATGGTGTGCATTCGCCATGGCATTGTTTTGACAGACTTATACAATATCATACAATTTTTAGACAAGATCTTGTTTTGATGAAAAGAAGAACTGGACCACTCTGTAATGTCTGTAAAACATCCCAAATACTTTTATCTGAGTTATGGTCAGGACTTACTTGTGGTTAGTTAATCTGTCCAAATGATTTCTTATGTTCCCAGAACCGCTCTTTCACAATTTAACCCTGATGCATGTTGATATTGTTGTCCTGGAATTTGGTTGTCGTCAAGGAAGATAAACTTCATATACTGTATGAGACACCCTGGTCATTCAATAAATTCATGTCATCAGCTAGTTTTTTTTATTGCCACATAACATTGCTGAGCCTTGACCTGACTAACTGAAGCATGATCGGCTTCACACGCTTCCCTTTTTTACTCTGACACATACCCATCGCTCTGGAATAGGGTCAATCTGGACTCTTAAAGCCACGTGACCTTTTTCTGTTCCACAAATTCAAGCCTTTCTTCTGATTAGTGTCACTAACAAGTGGTTTTCTTATGGTCACACAATTGTTGTTGAATTTCCTTTTGTGGAATGCTCCTACTTTCAGTATTAAACATAACAGTGATTTCTACTGTTTTTTTTTTTCTAATTATGCAACTTCACTAAAGGCTTAAGTGATCTCTAATCACATGCATTCATGTTTTATTTTTCTTCTTTTTTTTATTTTCTTTTTTTTTTCTGACCACAGTTCTCTTGCGTATATGCATAGGTAATGGTTTAGCATTATTCTTCCAGGTTTAGTAATGCGTTAGACTGTTCTTAACCCAATTGTAGTAGTTTCAGCAATCTCTGTAATTATTTGCTTTGCTTGATTTAAGACAGTAATTTGACCTTCTGAAACACTGTAACACATTTTCCACATCCATGCGTTATCTCTTTTGATTTTAAGTTTAAGATATGAGAAGCTTCTCACTGCATCAGTTAAAATGAATTGTTGCCAGCCTGAAACATTTTAATCACTACAGTAATTATACAATAAACAGCTCTTAATCAGTTGCTTCCATGTATTTAAATCCTAATGGTGACTTTCCCCCCATTTCAATATTATTGTAACGTGTCAACAAATTGTGGCAACAAATGAATTCTGTATTTGAATAGTCTTGCATTTATGTATGGATATTCCTAATTATATGCTGCAATTATTATAATGAATACCATTATACATCAATCAAATGTTGGGCCAAACTGACCTAGTTTCAGTTACTTTCTACTTGCATGCATGTGTTGATGGATGCCACTCACGCATATATTACAAGCATGTTCATAATTTGCATTTATACAGCTTATAGGACTCTGCGACCTAGTGCTGTAGTTCACTGTGACAGCTGTAGAAGTTTAAAGTAGATCATTTAACAATTTTCCATAATAATATGAATAACAAATATTCCACTAATAATCAAAATAATAGCCCAATTAGAATAAAATGCATTGTGTAAACACCTTAGTCAGAACAGACAGATTGACCCAGCCCGATTGGAATGAATGTTTTCTGCATGTTTGCACCACATGGTGTAACATTAGGTGACTTGACAAGTTTCCAGGAAGGAAATTATGCTTCTATTCCTGATCGGTAAAGTCCGTGAGAACAGCTCTCTCTCACCTGTGTTTACATCGGACTTTCATCCACTCTGTCTTTGGCTGAGGAAGAAGCACTGATTGGCCCCATTCTCAGTTGACTAATCGTAGTGCTAATCGGACTGATGAAGGCTAGTTATTTATTTATTTATTTGTTTATTTATTTTTTAAAAGATGGGAAGCCAAACATAACCTCAAAGTTGGATGTAAACTTCTTATATTTTCCAGCAGGTTAAACAATTCACAAAAAGTTAAATTCAGATTAAATGTTTTGAGCATGTAAATGCACATCTTATTAGATCCGTGACCATCTAAGCAGTTGAGATGGAATCTCTAATTAGAATGATCTTATTGAAAAAAATTTGCCCACGTAAACTTAGTGAGTGTAAAGCATACAGTTGATAAGGTAAAATGTTATTAAAAGAGCAAATTCCTCTTAAGACCATGTTATGCTCATGCGATCCTGCATACAGAAATATCTCTTGGTCTTCCAGATCACAGTTCTAAACTGGCGATCCAGTCTGAGGGGTCACAGGAGTAGCTTGGTTAAGTGTGCCAAATGTGTTCAACCGTTTGGGACAGCAAATCTGATCAGGGAGGAAACTATCAGTGTGTTCCAACAAATAAAAGCAACAGTAACCAACATCTTGCTGGCTATGTGGTTTAATCCTTCATAGACTCAGGAGAGGGTTATAGCCTCAGAAGATTCCAATGAAGCAATGCTACAGGTGTCCAGTAATAGATTTATAATCCACATCCAGAGTGGTGGATCAATTGATGTAGTTGTCTTTATCTTAAAGAGACAGAGGATACTGCACATTTGTTTGGAAACTGTAATAATATCTTCCACACTTTCAAGGAATGTCTATAATTCTTAGTGAATCTCATGCCTCATGTCCACCTGCTTTGGAACTCTGTGTCCTTTGTGAGTCTGAACACCACAGTATGAAAGAGGAGGGTGGACATGTTCCAGATGGCCTGCTCCTTGGGGTAGGCCCCAGGAGCCAGGTGTCCAAATATGGCAGTATCCTGATGCCAGTGGCCATCAGAGGAGACAAATCTACTTGTATTTTATCAAAATATTTGGTGTTGGAGACTGGCCAAAGAACAGGTCTTTATAAGCATATGCATTCTTGGACAAAGAACACATAAAAATGGGCCTCTGAGTGGCACAGTGGTAAAGTGAAAAAGAACACACAAAAATAAGGAGCATGCAGGTGAGTGGATGTGAATCAGTCCAGTGGCTGCTTGGCTTGAACCACATACTGCATGTCACTCAGAGTATATGAAAAAAGAGATTTAGAATCTTAAATTTAAAATATGGGCAGAAACTAATATTTTTGTGTACAAACTTTTCTGCACCTCTGTCCAAGAGGGAACAGTGTAAAACCTTATAAAAATACCAGGCTATCTGTATAGCAAGCCTTTGTTCCCCAATTTATGTCTCACCTGGCAGCGTAGATGAGGGGCAATCAGGCACTTAGGAAAAGTCAGAAAATTGGGCCCCTGATCTAAATCAGCTGCAAAACAGATGTGCCCCCAAAAGAGCAGCTTGTGAATGTTTCACTTAGCCATTCTGGTTTCATAGTTTAGAAGCCTTTACTCACTTCTTATCGAGTACTTCTGTAGCTGATCCAAAGAGTGTCCCCTGCACACAAGGTGGTTTTGACAGGACCGATATGCACACAGCAGCCAGAGTGAATGGCAGAAACCTGGCTATACATGGAAACAAATTTGCTCTACATTTTGGCCCAGGTGTTGCATCACCAAGAGTGATCGATCAATAAGCTCCTTTACAGAGCAGTTAACAGCTGTTAAGAGCCAAAGCGAGTAATCCAATGCTAGAAGCAGATTAGCGGGCATATTGTCGGGGTTTGTCACACTTGTTGCAGTATTGTATGATGATATGAGGGTATCATGAGGAGTCATGAGTGATGTGTACCAGTAATGCAACACCAGCATCAATTACAGGCATATGACCAAATCAGCCCTGCAATTTATCCATGTATTGGCCAGAGCACATACAGTACCATAGTGCCTGGTCAGGGGCAAACAGGAGCATGCCCATCTCACCTTTTCATTAAAGTTCAGCATTCAATTCCATTTACTGAACCATCCACATGTACTTGAACACGTACTCACATTTATCTGGTTAGGGATGAGAAGAAAAACTGACCACAAAGCTACAGTATGAGAGAGACAATGTTACGAAGTGCCAACCTTCAAGTTAAACTGCCTCACATCCTGCCATTGATTTCACAGCCATGATAAGTGTTCATTCATTCAGTTGATTCATGCAGAGAGTTACCCAATTGTTTCTTTTTTTTTTTGTGTCAGTTTTAGCTTGGCTTGAGGATTTAAGTTTAGCCCCCCAAAAAGTGAGTTCAGCTGACAGCCTAAACTATGCCATGGCTGTAATCAAAGCATAAGGAGTTCCAATGAAATATTAGTGTGTGCAACTTTTTTTGTTTGTTTTTTTATTTTAGATATACTTTTTAAATTTTCTAGAAACTGAAACTGTGCTAACAGCATCCCTATGGTTGTTCACGAACGATTCTTTCTTTTTGAACGAATCTTTAATGTGATTCAGAAGAACAGGTAGTCTCGGAGAGTGATTCGTTCATTTTCTACTGGGCGTGCATGTGCAAAGCATCGCAAAACCTCCGTAGATTATGTTCAGGAAACAGAAATTAGTTGTTACCTTTTGAGTCTTTGGTCCGAGTCGTTCGTTCTTTTGTCACGTGACTCGCATGGAGGCTATGTAGTGCAATACACAGGAAACAGAATTTAACGTTCCCAACGAGTCTTTAGAACAAAAAGGAACGATTTTGAGACCATCTCAAAATACACTGCTTGAGTTACAGTAGTACCAACTGTGAGTGAAAATGGGCATCACGATATCAGAGGAATCGAGCTTTCTGGTCTTGCACTCAATTTGTATGGCTGACTACATACAAGAAAAACACTTGTAACCCAATATACAAAAGAGAAAAATCATGTTTTGTGGCTGTCTTATGGCTGATGCTTCAATGGCTCATATGCTATGTGTCTGGATAGTTCAGGCCAAACATGGTTGTCTCAGCCAGAAAATTGCCATAGTACATTAGTAAGTAAATGATTGAGTAGGTAAATAAGTCAAACAAGTAAACAAGATTGTAAGTAAATAAGTAAAACAAGGTAGTAAATAAGTTAGTAAATGAAATGGGTAAACTGTTTAAGTAATTAAATAAGTAAATAATTAAGTAAATATATGAGAAAATAAGTAAATAGATATTTAACTAAATATGTAAGTAATTAAGTAAGACATAAGAAAACCAAGTTAATAATGTTAGAAAATAGTAAGTAAAATAAGTTAGTAAATGAATTAATAAATTAGGTAAGTAATAAAGTAAATATTTTCATTATTTAATTACTCATTTGTTTATAAGTAGGTAAATAAGTAAAATAAGTAATTACTGCAAGTTAGAAGTTAAATAAGTTCTTAAGATAATAAAATGGGTAAGTAAGAAAGCTAGTAAATAAGTAAGTACATCAGTGTTTTGCTGTGACCTTCTCAGTCTGGGGACACTGACTTCACAGCGAATTTCATCAGAAATGTCTCCGAATTTGTTAGTTATTACAGGAAGAAACTCTGTGCTCTTATTATTCCCAGTGCCAGTATAACAAAATACTAATTGTATGGTGATATATAATTTTGAAACCAGTGTTTTATAGAACAAAATCCACCACTATCCGCCACAAAAAAAAAAAAAACTATTACAACTAGAAAAAGAAAGCAAAAGGTAAAACTGAACTGTAAAATAAATATATAAAAATACGCTGATGGGGAACATTTAGATTATTTTTTAGGCCTTTTCTTATTATAAGCAAGAGGGAGTGTGAGAGATGCTATCAAAAGCATGATAATGAGACAGATTTGATTTCAACGGTTATTGCCTACCGTCTAAATTAGTGGTCTCTATCAAACAACCAGGCAAATAAAAATCCTACAAGACGGAGTAAGTACGGTGTGTTGATGGGAAGGTCTGAAAAGCTAATGTTCTTGCTTTATTTTTTGCCATATGTGTTCCCATAAAAATATCAGACTTTAATGTTAGGGTTTAGATGGCAGAATACATTGGGGGGAAAAAGATTTATTTTCATGCACAGCTAAAAGGGTGCAGCATTCTGTCAGAGCGTGCAGTCGGAAAATAGCAAATCAGAAAAGAAGCAGTGTGCTGCCATTATAAGGGTCATCAAGACAGCCATCATCATCAAGGACACCATTACAGGAAGGCATTTATACATCATCATCATCATCATCATCATCATCATCATCATCATCATCTCTCTGTGCCTTTATCATCATCATCATCATCATCATCAACCCCTCATCATGATCAGCACAGCCATTATAGTCATCATCATTATCATTAGGCTGGGTAATCATCCACCGAGGGTTTCTTGCAAGCCCAATATAAAGGCCGACTCAGGATCTCGTGCTCATTTCCTCCGTGTGTGGAGCGAGAGAGAACAAGAGAACGAGAAAGGGCCGTGTTATAGCAGGCAGCATAGTTTGTGCTTTGGGTATTAATGTTTGTTTCTTATCGCGATACTGCACCATCTTTAACTGTGTGAGTATAAAACAAGGTTGTTGTTTTTTTTTTTGTAAAGGAATATTTTTATGCAACATTATTATTTATCTGGGAATGTCTTGCAATTTCAATGCTCAGTCTAAATTCTCCTGTTTTGCTTTGGTCCCATACAGCTAATATCAATCTGCCTAGTTTTCAACTGGGTGACGAAGAGAGCTCCTCCTTCAGCCACCTCAGCATGGAGAGTGACCCCCACGACCTCCGCACGGCTGAGAACCATCAAGAGGCTGTGAGACCCCAGCCCACATTCCCTCTCTATGTCTCCTGCAGGGGCTGCGGTCAGCTCCTCGATGAGGACGAGCACTTGTGTCTACGTTGCTCGAAACGGGATGGACCCAGCAGGAGCGTTCACGTAGGAACCCAGTCTGCGTTTAAAGGAGCCGAGGGAGAGGGATCAGGATCTGAGAACGGCCAGCAGAAGCTGAACGCTTGTCCGCTGTGTGGCTTCTCCTCGCGTTACACCAACCATGTCAAGAGACACATGAAGACGCACAATGGCGAGAAGCCATACCGCTGCTCGCTGTGCTCCTACGCTTCCGCACAGCTAGTCAACCTGCAGCGCCACTTGCGCATCCACACAGGAGAAAAACCTTACAAGTGTGAGCACTGCACATTCGCCTGCAGTTCCCTGGGCAACCTGAAGAGACACCAGCGCATGCACGCTGTCGCAAGTCCTGCTCAGATTGCACACCAGTCAATACACGTTGCTGTAAACCCAGGCCCAAATACACACCCGAGTATGCACACAGTCACAAATCCTGCACAGAATACACAGCGGATGATGAGTGGCCTCAGCCTTCGAGGGCCTGTTGGATGCCCGAGTCTGAAAGAGGATACTGCCCGTGCCTCGAGGGAAGGTATGTTTTTATTTTTCTTTATTGGGAATGATAATTTTATTTTGGAGTATTGCTGAGGACATGGTGAAAGCAGTGTTTGAAATAAATTGGTTATCAATTTAATATTTTTTAAACCTAAATAATTATTTGTCCTATCCTATATGATACTATATGATGACCTAAATTAACATGACCGTTAAATAAAAATAAAAAAAGAATAAAAGGGATACTCCTGGGCAACCAACTGAAACCCTGCTTACATCTTATTTTTATTGGGATCCTAAAGGCAGATTTTGAAGTCTGTTAATAAATATTTGATACTTTCTAGCGACATGATTTTTATGCCCTTTTATTGCAAGCCGCTGATTAATTTTTGTGTAAATTTCAGTGCTTCAAGCCTCAGAACTAAAAGGGAATTTGAGCATTAGCAGCGACAGCAGCTTTCTCAAGGCTTTTTCGAGGCTTAAGTCAGAGCAGCAGTCATGCACACGGGCACAGCCTGGTGTCCTGCCTCCTCTGCTCTTCCCTTTCACGTGCAGGCTGTGCGGCCTGGTCCTGGATGGTGAGGATGGGTCATCAGCACAAATCTGTGCCAAGTGCACGCTGGAAATGCTGACTAAAGATGCAGCAGGGAGCGCCAACGAGCGGGGACACAGAGGGGACCGGGTGTACACGTGTGCAGCCTGCCCGTTTCTCACCCACTACCCCAACCACCTGGCTCGGCACATGAAGACGCACAGCGGCGAGAAGCCCTATAAGTGCCCACAGTGTCCGTACGCCTCAGCCCATTTCGACAACCTTAAGCGGCACCACCGTGTGCACACAGGTGAAAAGCCCTACAAGTGCCACCTGTGCGACTACGCCTGCGGAAATTTGGCAAACCTAAAGCGGCACCAGCGGGTCCACTCGGGCGCCAAACCTTTCCAATGTACCGTGTGCAGCTATAGCTGCAACCAGAGCATGAACCTGAAGAGGCACATGCTGCGTCACACAGGTGAAAAGCCACACAAGTGCCACGCGTGCACGTACACCACAGGTCACTGGGACAACTACAAGCGGCACCAGAAGAAGCACATAGCAGGAACCGAAGAGTGGGATAAAGTGCCACTGCCTGCCAACGAGGAAGAGGCAGAGATTGATGATGATGAGGAAGAGGAGGTGTGAGCCTTGCAAAAGTTGGAATAATAGTAGTATGATGAGTTTATTTAAAACTGAGATAAAGTGTTACACTACCAGCAGAAGCTTAGTTCTTGTTTTTTTTTTTTCTCCTTGCCTTTGTGTCATTGTTTCTTGAATAGGTTCAAGCTGCTAATCAGACTTGTGCACACGATAAAATAAAAAAAAACGTTTTCATTATCTTTAGATGAATAATTTAAGGCTCTGGATCAGAGTGCCCTTGCTTCTTCAGTGCCATACAGACTTTTCGTAATACTACCTAGATGAAATCCAGTTCCTCCTTCAGTGTATACGTTGCACGGATGTTCGTTGACCTGCAGTGCCACAGAATCGTCTTTACCCAACGAACCCGCTGTGGTTCCTCCGAGGCCTTTGCTGCTCATATGGATGGATAGTTTTAAAATCTTCACTACATCCCTTTACAGTGCCAAAACTGAGTCCTAACCACTGCGGCTTCTGCAACTACAAACGTCATTTTATTTACTGGTGACAGTGTTGCTCCTTGGTTGTATGTCTTAACTTAACTGTGAAACTGTCTGATGTTAAAATAGTGCGTAGTAAGCATTAGATTGTCATGATTTATGTAAAGCACTTATTTTTGTATGTTTGTTTAAAAGAATGTTTGGCATGCATTTGCCATAAGTGGCATTAAAACTTAAAAGAAAAGGGACCATGAATTTCATATGCAGTTTATAACCTTCAGGTTGCCAAGAAATGCTCGAGATGGATTCCTTTCGATGTGTGGTGCTTAAGTGCTCTCTTGTAATTATGCAGTCGTTTCATAATTGCCTTAAATATCCTGGAATAAAGTACTCTGTGGTGAGATTTGTGTATGATGCATGATAATGAGCAATGGCATGAAATGTAGAAGGAGATTTATAAACCCCTTGCAATTTTTTTAAAACGAGTTTTTGATAAATGTGTCATTTGCAAGTATTATATGTCATACGGGTTTTACAGATCCGGCCTACATTACAAAGCTACATTGTGGACCGGTGTACCAATGTTTTCTTCCGGAACGTGGAAGAACGATGAACTACCCTGGGTTCATAGGGTTATTAAGTGCAGCTCAGTGCGGAACACGGTTATTTCTTAGGATTTCACTGGGATTCACAGCCAAAAAATTTTCCTGCTGTAATTAGCTGATTGAGTGAAGAGGGTGTTAGAGCGGGGAAAATGTGCAGGACAGTGGGGAGGGATGTGAAGTACAGCAACACACACTGAGTACATACACTGATCAACAACAACACAAACACCACCACCAGGTACACCGAATAACATGAACAACCGAATGGTTAATTTACAATAATATAAAACCATTCTTTGTGTACAATTCTTTATTGAAGCCACATTTTAATCCTAAAGCAAATTTCTTAAAACACACCACCAATTTGATTGATATTTCCTGGGGTGCATAATTTAAAAAGTATGATTTCTGTCTATTTTAGTTTTTTCTTTACATTTGTAATAGAGATTCACTGATTTGACTAGCCATGGCTTGGGATTGGCTGGTTTTCGGCTTGATCAGCCTTTTCAAGGGGTTATATTATCAAAGATGGTGCAAGTTAAAAGCCTCTAACCTTTAAAGCCCTGTGAGCAAATTAGTACACCAGCCTCAAAACACCAATTTACTCTCGCAGCACGTGTTAGAAGCCGAGCGTAACGGCTCAAAATGTGCTCAAGACTTTGGAGGCACAGGTGGCACACTGAACTATTCACACACACTAGCATCCCATGTGGTAAGAGTGAATTATTTGCCAATAATTTGTTTAGCAATAATAATTATGGCGAATGACAGACATACATGCTGCTCCGTAAAAATTTAGCTTTTATATTTGAAGTTTGTGTTGTTAAAATGCTGCACAAGTGAAAAAACTAGTTATAGGGGATAGGCTTCTGAGTGCTGGCAACTTTTTTATTTTAAAAGTTCAATGTCATAAAATTTAACAGATTTTATGTAAATCATGTGTATGTAAACAATTGTAAAAAAAATATATATATATATAGAATCAGGCTATTTAAGACTCAGAATCACAATACTCTATTAATTAAATCTGCAGTTAGGTAAAGTGACATATCAGGTGCTGACTGGTGATTCCCATCCCTAGTTTTTCCAAATGAAACCTTCAATTATGACAGGATCATGTGCGCCCAAGGCTCTTTTATGCCTGTGAGGAGAAAAAGCCAGCACGTCCTTGTCTAATCCCACAGAAAAACACATTGTAGCACAAATTACTGAAAAAAAATGTTAAAGCTGGATATGATAAATATATCAGAACACCAGTGCATCACAGCTCAAAATCACATGATGTTGATCCGTCCACAATGCATTTTATTCTAATTACCAAGTGTGGTTCAAGGAGGCCGACACCACAGCGCCTCTTCAGAGGTCTTGTGGAGTCATCAAGCCCCAAAAGGTCACGAAATAAGGGTATAAGGGAAACCAGAACCATAGTGTTAATCATAGGCAGTCACGTCATAGAAATTATTTTAACTATGTAAACATTCAAATGGAGAGAAAAGACACCACAACATGGAAATGCAGAGATTTGGCACCTACATTTATTGAAATCCATGACATTGCTTTTATTTATTTATTCATTTATTTTTAAAGAACTGCTAGGCTCTGTGAGACATTATGAATATATACCATAACCACTTGTAGATATGCTGGTGAACATAATGAAGTTGGCACATATAATCAGAAAACACACATTGACTCTTTACAGTTGATCAAGATGAGAATGAGCTCCTTGATGATGATGATCATCAAGACCCAGGCAAAAATTTCAATTATCTTCAAACCTCAGATCGGTTTTGTTCCCGCTGTACTGGCTCGCACTGATGTCTTTGCAGTTGCTTAATTTGAAAGTTTTGCCATGCAGAGACTGTATGAAAATCCACCAGCGTGAAGTACGAAATGCTGCTTTTTTTTTTTCACCCCCAGTTCCCCCCCAATCTGGTCCTCTGAGATGATTGCTACGATGTATTTTATAAAGCACAAAATAGTCTATGGAAAAATATGGAATATGTAATAAGTAAAAAATACAATTGGAATTCTGATGTGGAATTTGTAAACACTTTTCTTTTAAATTCTGCTCTCAATTTTCTACTGTAAACAGCGGTATGTTCTGTTTTTTAATTTTTTTTTTTTTTACACAGCTTGGATATAGTTGATCTACTGCATTTGATTACAACATACTAATGAGAATACATATATTAGTAAAACGAATACTTCGGAATACTTTTTATTTGCATGTACATTTATAAAAGTGACTACCTTGATTTTTTTTAAATGTTTCTTTTGTGCAAAATGCTTTAGTAAACTAGAAATTTGGCATTTATGAGAAACCTTAAACAAAATATTGGTTGGAAAGCCAAGAACAACAACAAAAAAAAAACCTTCAACATCATGCACATATGGTTCAGAATGTTTTCCATGATGAATCACGCCATCTGTCTGGATAATATTGTGCAAAATCATGAGTTCAGCATGTGCATGCGGTTCTGCCTAACACCAACAGAACTCTTTCTAAATTCTGCAAGATTTCTCAGAGCTTACGTTGACGAGGACCCAACATTGAAACATGTTTAAAACTGAAAAGCTTGAAATGTAAGGCGGTTAAATTACTGTAAGGCAAAGAGCTGGCGCAGGACGAAGTAAAAAAAAAAAAAAAAGTCTCTTTGTGTGATGAACTAAATTAGGATGAGTTTTCTGTTCAGAACCTGTAAAACTGTTTCTATTCACTACTTATGAAGCTGTGATGAGTTCGGAAAGCGTTGAAAAGCTCTGTTAGATAACAGCAGGCGAAACAAAGGTATATAAAACGGCAAGGATTGGCACGCTGCGCACGAAGGCTGCGATTCCTCCTGAACTCTTTAACTGATAAAGTACAGACTTTCAGAATCTGCACGTACAGTTTTAGACAGCTGACTTTAGCACATTTGTCCTTTTTCAGATCAGTGTTCTCAGACCTACTTTCATCGTAGACGTCAGCTCAAGACAGCATGAAGCTCATCTAACGCGTAATCATTGGTTACAGCATAGAGGATGAGAAAGCACAGCTTTGAGTCTCAAAAAAAGGAAGTACTATTCAGTAGAGGTTAACATCAGAAGCAGCTTAACGTTGCATGGACTGGATGCAGGAAATGATGCATCTCCATGTTTGCTCAAAGGGTGCAACAGTTACAATACTAAATATAATTTTTTTTTTTTTTTTTTTTTAAGGGATGAATGAATTCAACTTTTTTGTGAAGATGTGTATAAATTCGGATTATATGTAAGGATTTGCAGTCCCAGACTTGCACACAGACATTTCTACTGCCATGAATGCCTGTCATGTGGATTGATACGTTACAGATCCGCTAGCAGGGTTACCCGCTTCCTAAGATGATGGCAGACTGGATTTCCAATCAGGTCCTGGCAGATACGCAGATTTTTAATCAGAATTATAGTTAATGCATCAGTGCAACTTCAAGATTTTTCTTCAATCAACATTTTGCTTATTTGTTAATGCATTGGACTTGTGTTATATCTATTGAAGCTGGCACCTCATTACATGCAAGACCCTTAGCCTTCGTAATTTGTGGTTTGTAAGGTTGTTTCGGACTACTGAAGAAATGCTAAGGGAAAACAGAGTGTTAGAATCTTGCAGAAATAGACGCGGCGACCTCTGCCCGAAGCTGCCCGGCTTGGCTCAGCTGTATTGTACTTCAGTCTGAGAGGAGCATTACAGGTCATCGTCCCCGATGCCCTCGAAGGCATAGTTTCCGTGAAAATCACTGCCGCTGAGATCGTTAGCCGAGTTTGATGCGCTGATCCCGCGTAGGGAGACCGAGTTCAGCTTGGTCTGAACATCAAAAATTTAAAGAAAACACAAACACACACAGAATCTATGAGTTTACCACTTCATCACCATTTCCAAGCTATAAAAAAAAAAAAAAAAAAAAAAATGTGCAAGCTGAACTCACCGAAAGCTTGACTACTTGTTCACGATTTGCATCTGGAGAATCCTGGAGATTAAAATGAAGCGTTAAATTAACCCGGGTTTGTTTCGACGTGAATTGAAAAAGCTTGCTGTAATTATTAAGCTCTCTCACCAGTAATGGGGGAGATTTCACAGCTTGCTGGCTGTTGGATCGATGGATGGATCCGTTCAGACGCTTCTTCTGCATCTGAGGAAAACACGACACGTTTTGGAGACCACAATTCCCTCTATCACCTTGGATCATGATGAAGCATAACTTCGACTGACTAGAGAGCATTGGTACACTGTACTTTGCAAAAATCAAAACATATGACATGTCTGAAATCCCTGCTGCACACACTAGGCGCTATGCACAGACCTGGAGTTTGTGCCTGTCGACAGATTAATGAGCTAATGTGTGCAAAACAGGAAAGATCAACATTAAACAAATGCAATAAACACAATTATTTACACGAGTTGAATAAGCCCTTGAGTTAAGATAGCCACTAGAGATTGTGAGCATACACATTTATGCACAAACACCACATGCACTAAAAATCCAAAGCAGAAGGATTTCATAAGAGAGTTGGCAGACAGGCAAGCAGTTACATAACAGCAAATAGAGAAACTGACTGACTTTCTTAATGCTTCCCCCAGACTTCTTCACCATCAGTTCATCCACCATGGACTGGAGACAGATGCTCATCATGATCGCCTAAAAACATGAAACGTATGAGATTATATATACACAGTGCTATTGTTTGGTATTCTAAAGCATGGCACTGCATGGTCCATCAGCAAAGACAAATCCAGGCTTGCTTTAATGCACTCGAACATGGTGTGCCAAAAAGATTAGACACCATTATCATCGTGAACCTTTACATCATTTCGTGTAACCCAGTAGATGCTGTGAAAAACAGTAGATAAAGGATGCATATGCAGGTAGAAAAGAGCCAGGCTTTAAAATGGAAAGAGTTGTTGGTACTACCGTCAATCTACAATATACTGTTACATGGAAAATAGTGGGATTCATATGTGGTGTTTGACAGATATCCAAATTAATGATTAACTAGAAAAATCAAAACTTCTAAAAACCTATAGTAGATTTCTTGTATGTCCAGAAGTAGTGCATTACAGAGTGATGTAAGGAGTGATGTAAATGGGGGACGTAA
Source organism: Clarias fuscus (assembly GCA_030347435.1). Classification (NCBI taxonomy): domain Eukaryota; kingdom Metazoa; phylum Chordata; class Actinopteri; order Siluriformes; family Clariidae; genus Clarias; species Clarias fuscus. The sequence continues at coordinate 16,494,335 of CM059229.1, read as the reverse complement.
CCGCATGTAAGCCAAATGTTCACTTATGCAACAGCTCTGGGAAAGAACCTGTTCCTCACTCTGCTTGTATGGAAGTACACTTTGTCAAATCCCAATAAAATGGATTTAAGTTTGTGGTTAAAATGTGACAAAATGTAGAAACGTTCAAGGGGTGTGAATATTTCTGTAAGGCACATTATTTCTAAATTCATCACTCTGGAATTCTGTCCATTTTCTACACTTTTACAACATATTAAATTAAGAAATTACTCATACTATCGAGGAACAAAATGTGTTACACAATGTTACCGCTGTGATCAGCACACAGGAATTTTGCTTCCTCAACCTTTTTACTATTCTTACTGCTGGGAGGGCGAACATCATTTTCTGTCCTGGAGCTCAGCATGAGTCCATGGTTTCCGTTGCACCGAGAGCCAGACTATTATTATAATGATGCCACATCCCTAGGTTCATGACTACAGACTATAGGCTGAGTCATTACTGTCTGAGATCAGTTCTGTGATGGTGATGTAATCTGCAAACTTTATTGATGATGGCAATCTTGTGAATGGGTTTGCAGTTACAGTATGTTTAAAGAGGAAGAGGCGTACAGCCCTGTGCCACATCAGTGTTGAATTTAAAGGAGGAACTCTAGTGCTTTCTAGCACTCCGCTATTTGTGGTCTATTGGTTATAAAGTCCGAAATACATTTCACACAACGTTTTAGAAAAGTTTGAGCGCACACTTCAAAATACAAGGTTGGCCCAGCCAGATAAATTCTCTCCCACCTTGGACCCAGTGTTCTCAGGAAACACTCTTGAAACACAATGATTCTCACCAGGATAAAGCTTACATACATGCTGATGGATGAAGGAAGGAACAGGAAGCCATTTAGCATTGCGTGGTTTATTGCACCATGTAGAAGATGTACATCATCAAGCTAAATAGGGCATGAAAGTAAATATGAAACATTAAACCGCTGATTAAATCAGTCTCTCCTCATTATTCTTCCAAAAAAAAAGTACAAAAACATTTTAAAAACTGACAGATTTTCTGCTAATTGAAAAGTCATTCTATTGAAAGTCATTAATCAAGATGACTTTGTAATAACTGTACTAGGAAAAATCTATGATTCATTCTTTTTTTTCTTCTTCTTCTTCTTTCTTTTCCTTTCCCTTTTGAACCACCAGCCAAATGACCTGCCTTGCACACTGGAAAGGCTCCATTTGCTTTATTTGTGTGTATTGTACTTTTCACATGAGGCACTAACCTGATAGGGAGCCTTATAAAATTAAATGTAGATGAAATTAGCGAAATGAGGTGGATGCTATTCTGACCTGTGGACTCGTGATGGTGACCCACTGCAGACGGTCTTTGCTCATCAGGTACTCAAATGCCAGCTCCAGTTTGACCTCACACTTGCCAGAGGTGCAGGGATTAGCGGTGCCGTTGGCCACTGGGACTTGCTACAGAGGGGAAGCAGAAGTATCAGCATGATTACCACTATTTAATAACATCAGCTATTTACGTTTTAATTAGCATAAAATCCTAATTTGTTCCCATTTAGCTGCATCATTAATCATCTTCATTATCTCCACTAGGGACTGCATTTTAAAGAAACTAAAAGAGTGCAGCTTTTTCATTTTCCAAAAGTGTAAACTGCAAGTATCAGATTTCTCACAAGACAAACTCGCAACACCTCTCCTATATAAAGGCTCTGCTCCCAAGAGACTCTTTTTTTTGTTTTTGTTTTTTAATTTACAGCTCTGATGAGTAGAGGCTGCTTTGTCTTCAACCGCCCTTCAGCTAACAAGAACTGAAAAATAACATACACAAAGTGTTTCCACATCCTTTTCTGAAAACCCCAGAATAATAACAGGAGACTGGCTATCTGCGTGGGAGGCCACTTTGTCTGAAAATGCTTCCTTCAAAAGCTAAAACAAGTCCTGCAGTACTTTCCACCTAGAAAAACAAGACAGTCTGCATACATGCTACATATCCCGATCCAAACAAGAGTGTGAAACAATCTCTAATTTGTTTAGATGGAAAAAAAAGACTGAGATGAGTAATATAATCCACAGTGAAGTGCCAAGAAGCTGTAAGTGTACTGGAATGCAGGGGCGTTCTGTTGAAAATACATCTCCGCACTGAGGCAGATGAATAATTACCTAAATACCAGGACTAAGATGGATGCATGGCAGGCTCATGTGGGTGTTGCTTCTTAATGAGAGCGCCTGCTTTCAGCCAATTACAGTAAACCAGAAACTATTTTGACTCTTCTCTCAGCTTGGCGGAACTGAAATATTTACTCCACTGCTGCCTGAGGGGAGTCACGCTCTCGTTCTGCCTGCAGGAAAATGTGATGGAAACTGGCAGAGAGCCATTTTACATACCTCACGTCAACGCTCCTTTTCTAATTTTATTACTACTTCATATTTTGTCGCTGAGGCAGCTTAACCCAACTAAACCTTCATTAACCTAGATAAGCTGCTAGGCATTGGAGTTAAATCTGAACAGCCCTTTAACACAAAGCTGACACTGTCGGACAAACCCTTCGACAAAGTCGACACTTACTGATGACGTGACACGCCAGCATCTCATACGCGTGACTTTGAAGCTTCCTTCCTTCATCTGGTTGTTGGGTAGTTTGACATGGAAGTTGAGCTCGTTGTTGCCGGCGCTGACGATAACGTGGCAACCTTTCTCGGGAAAATCCGTGATGCAGGGATCAAACTTGATGTAACCAAAATACTTCAGGGTTTGAGCCAATCTGATGAACTATAAAAGGCAACATGGATTAAAGTGAATGACAAGCTACCATCTTAGATGAAAATTCTATCTCAGTAACAGGAATGCTGGAACTCGGGTGCTCAGGAGATCAGACGTGTCTGTGCCGAGCAGTCCGCCCTCACCTCTTTCTTTGAGCCTTTCTCCTGCAGGGATTTCAGCTGTCTGTGCTGGTCTTTGTTGGCAAGAATCCAACCTCGCTCAATGTCAGACACCGTCTGAAGAGAGAAGGAAGCTTTACTTCCATGTGTCCACATAGTAATGCATACAGAGGACTACGTCAGGTTAAAAATCAACCCTAAAGTTCCTCTGTGAAGTCAGACTTTAAGGACTCTTGCTCCATAAGCATTCGACATGATATTTGACGACACCTTTCCAAAAATGCAGACTATTTTTATAAGGCTGTATCACCACCTGGGTTTCAAACAGGTTGAAATGCAATTTATTCCATCCCAAAAAAACAACTATATAGAATTTAAATAACTGGAATTAGGTTAAGAACCATCAACATTGCCGAAGAAATGTGTCTACTACAAAATTGTGAATGGAGATCACTTAAACCCTTGCACTGAAAAAACAAAAAATCAAAATGATTCTAAAAATCACAGGTAGGTTTAATAGTGAAAGTAAAAGCAATTCCATACACAAAATGTGATGGCCATTAAAAAGAAAATTCTTAGTAGTGAGACAAATCAGAAAAAAAAGGCTTTAACATGCTAGGGAGCACAAAGATTGGACTTTGGAGCAATGAAAAAAGGTTAAGTAGTCTGTTGAATTCAGACTGACCCTGTACCAGACAGATGGACGTGTGAGAGTAGTAAGGGAAGTGCATGAAGTGATGCACCCATCATGCATAGCGCCCACTGTACAAGCCTCTGGAGGCAGTGTTATGACCTGGTGCTGCTTCAGTTGGTCAGGTCTAGGCTCGGCAATGTTATGTGGCAATAAAATGAAGTCACCTGACAACATGAATATACTGAATGTCCAGGTTATTACATGGCATATTTCTGGACTTGGATTGTGTTCTCAGAAAGAGTGGTTCTGGTTCATATGTGAATCATTTTCACATATGAACTCGCCATACACATTGTGATTGGGACAATGAAAAAATATGTCAAATGAAATATTAGTGCGCCACTTTTTTTTTCTGCCCAGGCAGCATACATTTAAAGAACATACATGTGTCTTCAATAAGCAAGATCAGCTATAAAACACTAGAAACCATCAAAGAAAGAAAGAAAGGATGGAAGAAAAAGAAAAAAACAAAAATGAACATACAATACCTGAGCATATATTAGGTTAAGACCCACACTATCCTCCATTACATCACTGTCATATGCAGAGTCCCAGTAACTGTGGAAAAACAAAACACACAGAATTACCAGTGTACCCTTGTGAGATTCAGACCTGTGGAAAGAGACGTCTATAAAATTCTGTTAAGATTTAACCAAAATTTCTGGTGCATACATTAGAATTAACGTGTATATGTATGGATAAAAGTTATTTTAACAGACAAGTATCCAGTATCGGTGAGAAAATACAAGCACTGGAGAACATGATTTCTATCACAGAGTTTCTATTATCAAAGTTTTTTAAAATTTATTTTAAGAACCAAAAATGCCAAATCCAGGGACTGATCTGTGAATATTCTTTGGACATGCTTGGCTGGAGTGCATGAGAAATCATTAAGAAATTATGTTGAAACTGTGCAGCTTTGGTCGAAACTCTAGCTGTCCAAATGTTTTTTTAAACATTGAGATTCAGACATTTTAGATGGAAAACTTGGCCAGTTGGACTGGATCACTTGTATGTGGTCAAGAAGGGGAAGTGCTGTTTGTGCCTTTTAGAAGCACCAGGATTCTTTGTGAGAAGGAGAAAGGGATGTGTGCATGCGAGAGTGTGTGTATGGAGGGGACAGGACAGGGTATTGTGAAACGGTGAGAGGATATGAGAAGAACAATTTCACAACACAGATCAAACCTGCCAGAGGGCAAAGTGTCGCCGGTATCAATAATTAAGCTTATCTAAATATTTATCTACATGCATGACTTGCTATCCTACATGGAACCTTGATTTAAGCACTAATGCAGTGTTAGGTTTCAGAAAGAATGCCTAAGTCATGCTGCGTCAAGTTGTTTTGGCTTGTCCAATGAATTGCTTTGAGAAGCATGCTGGGCTAATGAAGTAGGAAAGTAAACCTATACAGTACGTTTAAAAAAGCGACAGCAAAGGATTACAGGAAAACCCAGATGGCAAGAATGTCTTAGTCATTCTTGTGAGAAAAGGTCTCAAGGAAGTCTCACTCTGGTTCTGCCTTGTTTTTTTTTTTTCAATGTGTGCGCGCGCGCAAGACCACAATGTACAATATGGATTTGAAAAACGGTTTATTAAACTTCCTGAACCACTACCGAACATGTTCGCTGCTGACGCAGCATGCTCTTGTAACTGTAAAAAGGGAAAATACCATCCTGGATGAATGGCTCCGTAACCCAGTGTGTGATCAAACATGCTGAGGTCATGGTGTACCTTTTGCGGAGGACGATGTGGTACTCGGGATTGCGCAGGCTGGTGACTGACACGTAGGGCAGCTCAAACTCCTGCAGCTTTCTCACGACTGCAGCGCAGTGGGAGAGAACATAGAGACAGGAGAAAGTGTATGAGTAGCCCTCAAGGGCATTCTGACGATAAAAACAAACCATGAGCGATGAGGAGAAATCCTTCTGGCCAAATGACAGGTTTATTAGTTGGCGAGCTGAGGATATGAGAAAGGAGTCTACAGACAAAACAGGTGTTTAAGCTTTTCGTTTCTCTGGAGAGCAGATGACGACGAGGGCGACTGGGGGGAAGAAATGGTCAAGGTGAACCTCTGAAGTGAATGTGATAAACAACATACCAAGAACACTGTGGGGGATGGAAAGTATTGCAAGGTTATAAGAATTTAATCTAAAATTCCCACCGACTTACAACAATTTAATTTCCTGTACCAGCTATCCATTTCAATGCTAGCTTGGGCAAACTTTGGGTTACTGATCAGAAGGTTGGGGGTCGAGAAAAATTATTTCACTGTGCTGTAAGGTACATGTGACAAATAATTGAACCATTATCATTATTATTACTTAAGAATTGTTTTAACATGGTCATCTGCTCTGTATAAAGACTGTTACAGATTTTCTTCACTTCCCTATAGACCATATGCAGCCCCCTATGACTCTCCAGCTGCTCTGGACCCCTATACATCGTGCGTTTTCTCATATCTGACAGATTCTCAACCCTGCTCCAAAAGAAATCCTTGGCAAACAGATGAGTGGGAGAAAGACCGAGATATAGCGAGTGAGAGAGAGAGCGAGAGAGAGCGTGAACATAAAAGAGATAGGAAGACTAACGAGAGAAAGAATTCCCCTAGGAAAAGTGCACGTCTATATTTCTACTTAGTGGAGACAGATTGCAAAGTGGCAATAAAACTTGCATTAGAACACACTCACATACTGACAAAATGAAAAGGAAGACTTAAACAGCAGGAATGAATATACAGGACATAGTGAATAAGAGAGGAAAAGAGCAAAAACTAAAACAAACAGGAAAAAAAACAATGCAGAAAAATTAGAAATAAAAAAAGCTGTAAAGAGCATCTCAGCTGAAAGACAATAGATCTAATCTAATTCGCTTTGCATATTGCTGAGACCGCAGGTTTGGCAGCCAAGAATAGATTTGTACTTATTGAAAGGCTCCAGGCAAGAAAGCACAACAACTGGAACAGGATCTCTCACTGTTTACAGACTACTGTCCTTAAAAAAGCATTTTTTTTTTTTTAAACTAGTGGCATAACGGTATGCAAAAGTCATCGTTGGGTTTTCTTAGTATTTATTGTGAATTTAATCATTACTTTAACTGATATTACTATTACTATTTAAATATATATATATTATAACCAGTAGCAAACTGGTGATCATTTCCTGAACATAAAAGGAATGCACAAAAAAACAAACCACACTTTCGTTTAAAAAAAAACAAAAAAAAAAAAAAAAAGTTGTCTATCTACAGCACATAGTACATATTTTTAATTTTTTTTTTTTTTTTAAATAAGCAATATTTACAGGATTTATCCCCCCCTCAATAGTTCTATTGGAAGAGAGTTCAGAAACTAAAACATCTCTTGGACTCCAATAACTTAAAAACCTATATAAATAAAACTAATTCAGTAATTAGTTCAACTAATTTAACAATAGTCATTATCGCAAATCAGGCTTACAGAATCAAAAAGAAAATTAAGGAAAGGAGTTTGAACTGTGTGAGAAAATATGTATACATCAAAATGATTAGATTGTCCTTGATGAGCAAGCCAAGGGAATAACGTGACAAACTACTGTATTATTGTACACATCTAAATATTATGTCCTGATTTCTAATAGATTATACAGAAATAGTTTTTGCAGGCAAAGTCATTGATTTTTCTTCTTCTTTGTTTTCGTTATGTCTGGTATGTTGAAGGGAAAGCGTCTGACTGCAAAAGTGCAAAACAGCTAGCTGAAAAAAAAAAAAAAAAATTTTTTTGGCAAGTGTATTGATTCACAAGTTCGCTTGCTTGTTAAACAGTCATTACTTCGTATGACATTAACAACCTTGCTGCTGGCTCATCAACTAACACAGGCTTACTATAACTTTCCCTCTGGAATTCTGCTTTCACCTGTAAATGAACAGCTTTTGTTCTAACAGCCTCCCAACTCCTAATACACATGACTTGAGTGCAGATCTCGCTGAGATTAAGTGAACCTATTTCAGAAAATATAAATCATTTTGCCAAATATTTAACATGTTTTAATCCTTTATATAGACAACATAAACTATTTAATATATGAGGACACTGGATATAAACATCCTGACTTACCTACTTAACAGACTAGAGAAAGCACAGTTTAGATAAGATAGATAAATAGATGGAGTTTGTAATTGTGCAATAAAGGTAACCAGCAACAAAATACAGTTTAGCATCAACTAGAAGTGCAAATAGTAGCAGCATGCAGTTAAAGTACAGGTCGCATATCTGTACAAGGAAACAAAAAACAAACAAACAAGGTGACGGGTCATAAATATGTGCAGTAGCTTATTAATCAGATAATAAGAATAGTACTGCACTAGGTTTTTAAAAGAAAAGCTAAAGTAAACTCTTGTATATAAATATATGCAAATATTAGTCCTAAAACAAGCAAAAGATTTATATTACACACACACACACACACACACACACACACACACACACACACAGGGGTTGGACAATGAAACTGAAACACTGGCCAATTTAGTGTTGGTTTCATGGCTAAATTTGACCAGCCTGGTGGCCAATCTTCATTGATTGCACATTCCACCAGTAAGAGCAGAGTGTAAAGGTTTAATTGCACAGTAATAGCATAGCAATAGCACAAAATACGCTTAAAATATTGCAATGCACACAATATTATGGGTGACCTATCAGAGCTCAAAAGAGGACAAATTGTTGGTGCGCTTCTCGCTGGCGCATTTGTGACCAAGACAGCAAGTCTTTGTGATGTATCAAGAGCCACAGTATCCATGGTAATGTCAGCATACTACCAAGAAGGACAAACTACATCCAACAGGAGTAACTATGGATGCAAGAGGAAATGGTCTGAAAGGGATGACCGGGTGCTAACTTGAATTATATCCAAAAAACATAAAACCACTGCTGCCCAACTCACTGCAGAATTAAATGTGCACCTCAACTCTCCTGCTTCCACCAAAACTGTCCGTCGGGAGCTCCACAGGGTCAATGTACATAGCCGGGCTGCTATAGCCAAAGCTCAGGTCACTCATGCCAATGCCAAACGTTGGTTTCAAATGGTAGATTTTCAGCAGCACAAATCTTGGGCTTTGGACAATGTAAAACGTGTATTGTTGTGAAACATGTATTTTTATCTCATGAGACCACCTTGACTAACTTTCCCACATCCGGGAGAGTTATGGTGTGGAGAAGCCCCAAAGAAGCGTATGACCCAGAATGTTGCATGCCCAGAGTGAAGAATGGGGGTGGATCAGTGATAGTTTGGGCTGCAGTATCATGGCATTCCCGAGGCCCAATACTTGTGCTAGGTGGGCGCGTCACTGCCAAGGACTACCAAACCATTCTGGAGGACCATGTGCACCCAATGGTTCAAACATTGTATCCTGAAGGTGGTGCTGTGTATCAGGATGATAATGCACCAATACACCCAGCAAGACTGGTGACAGAGTGGTTTGATGAACATCTCCCATTGCCTGCACAGTCACCAGATCAAAATATTATTAAGCCACTTTGAGAGGAGCGAATCAGGAAACAGTTTGCTCCACCAGCATCACGTACTCACATGGCCACTATTCTACAAGAAGAATAGCTTAAAATCCTTCTGGCCACTGTGCAGGACTTGTATTGGCCATTCCCAAGACGAGATGATGCTGTATTGGTTGCAAAAGGAGGTCCTACAACATATTAATAAATTATTGTGGTCTAAAACCAGACGTTTCAGTTTCATTGTCCAACCCCTGTACATACACAAGAACACAAGAGTATTAGACCTGTGAATCATAGTTAGGCTGTCAATTACATTTTTGGGCAGTGTGATTTTCAATTAAATTCAGTATAACTAATGTTTATAATCTAATTAATTTTAAGCAGATATATTAGTATTGCTTATTGTTTTTTGAACATTATGATAAAGTATGAATAAACAAAATCCTGTTTAACTTGTATTGAGTATTTAAATTTCATGTTTGTAAAAATCCATAATCTTCCCTGCCTGTCTTCTGCTCCACACTCCAGTCCAGTAGGTGACAGTATTGCACCAACTGCCCAAAAACTCCAAAGAAGCACTGATACTCTATCAGTATAGAGTATTTGCAAAACATGCACGTGGTTAGTAATCTCTGTAAAAAAAATTGGGGGGATTTATTCATTTTAGACTGTGTAACCTATGTAAGCTTACATAAATAGTAAGTGTGAATTGATTCTGAATTAAAAACTGATTTATCGCTCAAACACTCACTCATCTCTTATACCGCTTTATCCTTTACTGGATCACTGGAGCCTGGAGCTTATCCCAGGAGACTTATGGCACAAGGAGGGATACACCCTAGATGGGGCGCCAGTCCATCACAATCACAGGACACACACACACACTCGTATATGCACAGATATATAAACCCAGGTAAACCCAGACCCGGCAGGGGCAAGATGACCCTGATAACCAATAAGTCACCGTGTCGCCAACTGACTTATCGATTCAATTAACTGACCAAGAAGAGATCAATTAAACTGCATTTCACCACTCAGCTCCATCCAGCATGTAATGAGCTTTTACAAATTAAGCATATTCATTCGGAAATTTCTATAAAACTCATGAACCAGGAAATTAAATGTGGGTACTCACATGTATAGCCTCCGTTTGCCCCTTCCTGAACAAGAAAGAGACTGAAATAACCCACCAAATCATCAGGCAACTCCAGTTTCGATGCAACTGCCTATTAAGGGAAGAAAAGACACCACAGATAATTAATCTTCAATACTCACAGTGCCTTGTAATAAATACACCACCTCAGAAACAGCTCATGGTGTTTATTTAAGTGACTAACAAACTAGGGTCAATAGCACGGCAACCTGCCAGTGGAGACGTTTTGGGTAGTCTCACAGAGAGGAGAGTTTTCATAAATCATGAAGTTGAACATTCAAGGCAAAGTTTATTTTGAGTTGATATTGAATTTAAAAGTTGTGAAGATTTTGCTAGCAACTCTAACATGAAGCTCCACGCAGGTCCCACTATGTACATAACATTGCATGCCTGTTCCACCTCTTATGTACATAGTGGAACATGCATAGTAGACATGAAATAAAATGAATTTAAAAAAATAAAAATAAAACAATTGATAGCGTGCATAAGTAGAAATTATTACTATACCTAATTTTACAGCCAGAGGATCTCACGATTAAGTCACTCATCAATATAAACCATAATCACGACTGCATCATTAGGTGCTAAACATCTGATGACTGATCTTTGTAGCGCAGAAGGCTAGCTTGCTGTTTTCTTTTCTGTGCGGTCAGGAGAGGACTATGCAGGTGAAACAGCTGGCACTCAATTGTACAAGGCCACAGTGAAGACCTGATGAGGTGCTGCATAATAAAACCCTCTAGCTCTGCAATGCATCATGGCAAGTGACAAGCAGAAAGTTCTGTTTAAAGACTAAGTATCTAACATATCAAACAGAAGTAGGTCATATTAGCTTTCTGATGAGCTTATGTTTTTACGATGACCTACAAAATTTTTTTTTTTTTAAACACTGTACATTATATGGCGCAACATTAAAACTGCAACGTGTTTGCTGACTCAGCTTGGTGGCTACAGCAACTCAAATCTTTCCAACTCAGCTGTATAAAAGGAAGACTTTGTTGCTGATTGTGCATCTATGCTAGGCTACACGCCAACCCTAAACTGCTCACTCACAAACTTACACAACGCACAGGACATACACATGGACAAATGCAGGGGGGGTGCTTATGAAAAAAAAAAGAAAACAGTACTGTAAAATAACAGTATTAGGGTATTGTATCAAGTATATTTTCAGACACTTTAAAAAAAAAATGCGCGATTGATTCATTAGTAGTGGATAGTTCGCGCGCGCTAGCAGAATAAACATGTTCAGAAGCGGTAGGCGCGGTGTACTGAGTGGCGGGAAATGCAGCGGATACCAGCTGCCGTAAAAAAGTGTAGAAAGGCCGTAGAGACGGTCGCACGTGCTCTGCAGACAAACATTTTCGTATAGCGTTTCGTACATTAAACAGGCTGCACTCAAGAACAAAAAACACAGGTAGATTAACCATTAAAACTCAAACAGTGCAGTGGTTTTTCTGATATGTCGTGTAGAACCAACGTTAGCATTACTTTAGCGAGTAAATTGTACAGCTCCTGGAATATGGGAATGACGTCGCAAAAATGCAAAACTAAAATGCGCGTATTATTATTATTGGTCACAGAACAAACCCAAAACAAGTGAATATTAGCTATTTCTTTGCCACACACACTTTTTATTTTATTTATTAAGACATGTTTGTAAGGTTGGTTGAAAAAATTAAATAAAATTCAGTTCAGCATATGCTCTAGGTTGTGCACAATCCTGAGCACTGTATAATGCTAATGCTATAAAGCCCTCTTCCTTAAAGCCTCTGTCCCTATCTCGCTTGCACTCTCTCTATTTTACATATATAAAAGTATATAAATATTTCAGATCTGTGAGAAACATTGAGTATCTTCAATGGAGAGAAACATTTAACAAGAGAAACGGTGTTGGAGCAAACACGGAAGTGTACCCCACATTCTTCAGACAGCGTTCAGCTGAGCACAGCACCTCCCTTTTGGATATAAAATGCAGCATAAAATGAACAAGTGCCAATGTGAAAACATGTAGCTCCTTGAAATTAATCTTTTCTGGATTTGGGGGTTGGCAGGAATCTTAAGCTCTCAGCAGTAAATCCTTTCTGCGTGAACAACTAAATGGGAGCATGTTTTTCTCTCCAAAGACATGCGTCACTCAACTTAAGCTCAAGTCTGACTGGACATTTCCCAGCAGGCTTAAAAGCTGCCATCATGGTTATTTATTTTAGGTTGGCTGATTGTAAGTTTTTATTAAAATTTCTTCACAACAAACAGACATCAGTTAAAGAATCCCAGCTGGAACAACAGATAAGCCATAGGAATGCCTCGTGATACCTTAAAGCAAAAATTCTTGCACAAGTCCTAAAACAGCACAACACAAACCATCCCGGACCACAGCGTCTTTACCTCAAGGACGTCTTCAGTCTGGTCTGACGTCAAAACGTTGACTTTGACCTTCTGGCTGTTGGATAAGTGCACTTCCAGCTGGACCTCTTCAGTGGGGATCTGTTGTGTCTCCTGTGGCAGTGAGAAAACAGCAAGTGTCTGAACAGCATGTCTTTGGAAAACTGCAGATAAACCTCTGAAGTAGATAAACAACTTAACATCGAGAAGACACATCAGATGTCTGATAAATGCACTAAAAAAATAAATAAATAAAAAAGGTCGCCATTTCACATTTCAGAAGGGTCAAATTGGGTTGCATCAAGCAAAGAAAACATCTGAATTACTGGAACTGGGTTAAGAAGCTTCAACACATTATAATTTAACAGAAAAACTGAAAGGATAGTGCTGAATGGTCAGCTATGTGAAAGAACACTATTAAACTGTTTAATAGTGAAAGTAAGAGGATTTACACACGCGCGCACACAGTGATGAGAATTCACTGGATTGGGACTAAACATCTGTTTGGCCATTAGACAATCACTTCTTAGTGAGACTAATCAGAAAAAATAAATGCTTGAATTGTCTAGGGAGCATAAAGATTGGACTTTGGAGCAATGAAAAAAAAAAAAGAAGTCATGTGGTCTGATGAGTTCAGATTAACCCTATTCCAGCGCGACGGCAAGAATGGTCAGCGTAAGGAGGGAAACACATGAAGTCATGCATAGCGTTTTACGGTCTAGGTTTAGCAACGTTATGTGACAATAAATGAAGTCAACTGATGACCTGCGTGTACTGAATGACCAGGTTATCACATCAATGGAGTTTGTCTTCCCTGATGGCACAGGACTCGTATTGTGAAGGAGTGCTTCTGAGAGCATGAGGAATCATTTTCACACATGAACTGGCCACCACATTGTATACTGGAATCAAAGCTGTATACAGGAGATCAAATGAAACCTTTTCTTTGACCATTCAGTGCAAATAGATTTTTGAAGAAATTGTCATAATTGATTTTTTAAAGAGGTTAACATCAAATTAAATCAGGAATTCTCAAATGTTTTTAATGAAAAAAAAAAAATTGCAATATGATTTTCTTAAACAAATCACGCAGCCCTATTTTTGTATTTCTGAACTAAATTAAATCTAAATCAAAATTAGACTCTAGTTGACATCATTTATAAGCATAATTACTTCTAACATGCTTCAGGCCTCCCCAGACCTGTCTATGAGAATCATAGATCTACATAACCAAACCTTTGGCTGAATACTCCAGCTTATTAAAATCATAAACTTCTGCTAATGTGGGAGGATTCGCAAATAGCTGCAGTTCTCTCTGGACCAGATGAAACAACAAAGCAAAGCCTGCATAATCTCTCATTCTGTTCCTCATGCAGACCAGCTAACATGCACATGAAAACCGGTCCAAAACAACACTTTATGGAGCCAGGCAACCCAAAATGACCTCACACACACACACACACACACACACACACACACACACACACACACACACACACACACAGAAAGAGAGGCACTAAAGCAACTAGAGTAAACAAAGGTAAAAAATAAAATGTGTGTCCAATAAAGCACTCTCAAGATGATTATTATTTTTAATACCGTGCTTATCCCACATGCACGGTATTAAAAATATTAGAGAACAAAATTATTTCATATTTATACCTGCTGAGCTTTTCTTAAAAAGCTGTTGAACATTTCGCTAGCTCCCAGCAGAGGATCCTGACGCACTGCAATAGAGGGAAGAAAAAAAACCCATCAAGTTCTAACAGGAACACTGTAATATCTAAAAGCGCACACATACAGTTTTAATGACATTCATTAACAGGTTCAAGTGCCAGCAAAATACAGCAAAAGAAAGTTGAGAAAAATGCAACACTGAAAACAGAAAATGAAACATGCAAACACATATCTAATAATGCATTTTTACACTTTGCATTTAATGCCACTTTGTGGTTTGATTCTATTTATGTTGATCATATTGCATGATGACCAACTCACCTGATATTATGATTCATGGATTTCAGGTGTAAAACCAGGACTTTTTCTCCTGACTGACTGACGTGTACAGAAAACTTCAAGCACAATGCAGAAACACCTTTAGCCGCAGTAAAGAATTTGAATGGTATTTTTTTTTAAATGTCGGACGCCTGTGAATGCTGATCCCGCCTAAGGTGGCTCAGAGCCCACTATAGTCATTGCTGTGGCCAATTAACGGGTGAAACGCTCTGGGGGAAAACGACCCGAGTTGATCTCCAAAGATGTTCAGTTTTAGCAATATAATGTGCAACCTTTTACGAGCCACTGCACCACTTGCATGTTACAGGAACATGGACGGACGTTATTGCTTACAACCCTCATACAGTCCTTACTTCACTCCAGGCCATTTCCACATGTTTGGGCCATTAAAGGAGTTCCTGCGAGGCAAGCGTTTCAGACATGATGAAGTCAGTCCAATCATGGATCTGGCATTCTGAGAAAAAACATTCTACCTAAATGGTGTCCAAGCATTAGTGCAACGCTGGGATAAGTGCATTAGTGCAGAAGGGGATTATAGAGAAAAATAAAGGTAGTTTTTACTCTTATAATGATGTTCTGTTATGCTGCGGTTTGACTTGAACGGCCCATGTACACACTAAAAGTTGTACAGGCACAAAGCATTCATAAATGTTAGCTTATTATGACAAAAAAGAGGCAAATCATAAATATACATATTTATTTTAACTACAATTATAAATGCCTCTCTATTTTTAAAGGGAATAAGAATTTCTTAAACAATCTATAAAATGCAAAAAAAAAAAAAAATGTTCTTAAATACTTTAATTATAGCCATTAACATCCATACACACAACTTGGTTTAAGCTTTATGTATCATTGTTTCTATAAATGGACCCTTGTGTGCATTAGAACAGATTATTTATTTCTTTATTTTTGGACTTGCAGTGAAAAGCTTCAGATGGATTGTTGGATAAACCTAAATACTTGCACATTTATAGCACTTTGACCATCAGCAGGCCTCAAAAGCGCACACCATATTTGTGTAAACAAACAAACGTGTGCGCTCTGAAAAGGCCGTGTGTGTGCGTTGCTTAATTTTCCAGAACCGCATTAGACCATGATGTAACGGTGCAAGTGGCCAGCCAAGAACAGCCTGTGTGCTCTCAGACTATAAGCAAATACGCTCAACAAGGCTTAGCTTGTTCGGATGCATGAGCCAGGACTGAAATGGATTAGAACAAACGGCTCATGGTGCTGCCATACTCCAGTGATTTGCCTTTACATGCAGAGAATTGCACCCCTGGCTGGCTTGTAAATATGATCATAACTAGCTCTCCCATCTGATTAAAAGTTACATTGGAAAAGTATTTTCTGTACAGAGTAAAAACTCATTTGGAATGAACCAGAAGATATCGGTATCCATGCTGGACTTTCATTACAAATGCTAAACAGGATCAGGACTTCAGTTAAGGGACTTACCACATCTCAATATATGCAATTCAATGAATGCAATTCAACTCACCCTACATTAAAGACTGCATGAGCGTCTACATGTACATCGTCATTTTGTCAGACTCACCAGCTTGCATGTACTTCTCCAGCTGCTCCCTACGCTGCTCCACCTCTGCAGGTGTGAGGGTGAAGATCTTCTTTGGAGGGAACGCCGGTACCACGTTGTTTCCATACTCTTTCTTAATCTGTCCCAAAAGTAAATACAATGAACCGTAAACATTCATAATTGAAACCAGACCACATAGAAAATGCAGGCGTAAATAAACCAAACATTCCTTCTTTTGAACCTACGTTTGACCGACAAACCCCACCTAAACCGTTTCGTTATAATGTATGTGGTCCACGGAAGGCAGGCGCAGTTACTGCCCAAGCATTTAATACAGAGGCAAAGCTTACCGCAGCCAGGCAGACAGTTAAACATTGTCTGCTAAATCTGCCTTGATCCAGTGTGTTCAGAGAAACTTGAGATTTTCAATGCAGCAACTTTCACCATAAAACTACTGGAACTGAGAAAAGGAAGTCTCAAGTGTGAGGCGATTTGTATCTTTTGTGTGTGATGCAGGTACAGTACATCATAAAAACATAATCTCAGTGCAAGTGACAGTGACCAGTCATAAGCTGAAACAATTCCCAGTTCCAAGTTGGACACTACAGAATACAGACAATTACACTGTTGCTTACTGTTGTTGATTCACCCAAAAGAGGCCCCAAATAATCTTTAAGATTAAGATTAAATAATAATCTCTCGCTAGGATGAAGCAATCCAAACGAAACATCGTACAATGTGCTCCACCAGTACATGAAGCTTTGTGGAGGCTGGGATGCCCCTGAGCCAGAGTTCAGAAACATTGAGCGCTGTGTCGAAATGTGTCTGGCAGAAACCGGAGATCACTTCCAGCATTGCATGTAATACAATTGATTACACATACGTCAAGGTATGTAATGTTTTTTTTTTTTTTTTAATTCAGATTGCTTCATCATAGCGAGAGGTATTACAGAATATTCTGGACCTCTTTCAAGTGAGTTGTAAATATTTCCTAGTGCAATATTTCTTTAGAGAAACTTTAGAGAATTTCTTTCTATTTTTGAGTATTGTGTATGGTTGTGTAGATGACAAATCAAATTTGAATATCCAGGAAATGCAACAAGGACTTATTCTGACTTTTTCCCATTCCCAATTTCATACATAGAATTGACACAGTAACAATGTAATGCATTAACATGTATTTGTGCACACAATGGTACTTTCACATTCTATAGTCCTGAACATCACACCACTGTACTGTAATGTGTTGTGCACATTTTGTTCCACTTTTGGTGTTCCCGTTAGAGGTCAAGAGTTTATTTGTGCTACCCACAGTGGCTGCGCTTGGTTCCCCGACCAGGAACTAAACTTGACCAAGTCTGTATCCTTACCACTAGTCCACCTTTGTTTCAATGTAAACAAGCTGTATAGCTTGAAAAACCTTGTGCACGATGCATTCCTATAGATGCATACTTCTGTATATGCACCATAATAAAGGTAGGTATTACTAACAAAATGCAAAAAAAAAAAAAAAACAATAATGCATCTTCACACCATTTCTAATTTAATGGAGGTAATTTGATTTGTGGCCAATCAGAATGAGTCGACCGCAGCCCTCCACCATGGCAACCCCCGTAACCAGGGTGCATCATCTGACCGTACATGCCCTGTTACCTAGCAACAGCAGCAGCCATAGAACTGAACACGGCTTTGCTGGCAGAAACACACAAGTTCTCTCCATTCATCAACAAATGCTAGGATATCCACGTGACTTAAATGTTCTTTGCAATAAGCTTATTCAAAAAGGTCAAAGACACACTTTCACTGGAAAACACCGATGTGCTTGTACAAGAAACATGATGCTTAAAAATAAAAAAAGAAAAGAACTGAATGCTATTCTCACACCAGAGGAGGAACCATTGACATACTGTTCTATCCATCTACTAATCTTCACGAGACATAAAGTGCTTTATTTCTCCATTCCCCGACCCCTTGATTAAAGTCCCCTAAGAGACTGTTACCTGTTCATGCAAGCCTAAGAGCTGGCTGTAGCGCACGCGGCAGTGCAGGACCCCGTTGACGTGGATGTTGTAGGCCTGAGGAGGAAATAAAGAAGAAGAAGAATTTTTTTTAAAAAGCATCAGGATCTGGAGAAATACAAGTGCACAGTGTAAAGATGGATTTCAAACAAAGACTGACTTTCTGATTACATGCCACGAGAGACATTTAATGACAGACACCATACAAAGCTCCAAGGGCGTCCTCACAGCCACAGCATTACCCTTTCAATCTACTATCCATTTAATGCTTCATGCATTATTGAAAAGAGTAATGCCACTTTTACAGCTCACTAATCTGTCACCGAAACAGGAAGGGTCGTGTCAAAAGATTTCATGGCTGCAGGGTTGTGAGTGATGATCTCTACAGCAGGGTTCAGAGCTCTTCCTATAATTATATGCTATTAATCTGCAGCGTCATGGTAAACTATGCTTCCAAAAAAAAAAAAAAAGGCTTAAAATAAAAGATGTAACTGAATGAAGAGAGTAAAATCCGTCGTTAAAGTCATCTGGAATTTCAACGGGTGCACTTCTGCAGAAGTTAAAAGTGTAAAAATTGCCACAGGACAGACATGTCAATAACATCTCAAACACCTGTGGGAGCTTCGACGTTGTGTGTCTAACTCTACATCTGGAATTGCACACCATGTCCTCACTCTTAAAAGCGTTCACTAAAAGAACACCTACAGTACTAATCTAGAAGATCCAAAAGGAACGTTTAAGGCGAGTTAGTAAATGTTTGCTGAATTCGAATGCATGCGGTTGGAACGATATACAACACCTCCAACAAGCATTCTATTGCAAGTATTTGATTTGAGAGTTAACTTTTTTCTTCAAAAGTTATTTATCTCAGTAGCACTACAGCGCTGGACGTTGCTCTTGCAAAGAGTTCAGTCATGTTCGCAATTACACATGACGGACTGTGGATGGATTATTTCCATCTGGAGTGCATTATTCACGTTGGCAAGTTATATCAGAAATTTGCCAGGAATTATAATATTTACTTTATCACAGAACAACACATGCACATCAAGAGATTACAGTTAGGTTGCATATTATGGAATGTCCATGGGACCAGCAAGTTCCAGTTTTTACCACTTTTACTGCATGTTAAAAGTAGCGATAAGCAGTTGTTCCATCGCCAACATCCATTTTCTTTCCCACAAAGTCGGACAAAAGCACACATTGTCTTTTTCCTGAGAAACTGATACAACCTGTAGACTTTTCATTCATATACCGCTTATCCTTTACGGGGTCACGATGGGTCCGGAGTGTAATGCCAGGAGACTCTGGGCATGAGGCAAGATACACCCTGGACATGTTGCCAATCCATCGCAGGGCACGCACACACGCTTATTTACACTCTACGGGCAATTTAGGAATGCTAATTAACCTAATGTGCATTTCGTCATTGTACTATGAGAAGCAACCGTAGTACCTGAAGGAAACCCACCAAGCATGGGGAGAATATGCATACTCCATACACTCAGCACCGAGGCAGGAATCGAACCCCGACCCTGGAGGTGCGAGTAAGCACCACACCACCGTGCCACCCATCCTGGAGACTTTCCTGTGCTGCAAAACTATGCAACGACTATGACCCATCACTCATTCCATCGACATTAAATAAAGGTCTCCTGTACATACATGGGTATGAGCTGTTACTATAGAAATAATAATGCTTTAAAGCGGGCATATTAATATAAAGCTACAGTAAATGTTACAGCTGGAACTACCATAACAAAAATAACAAGCACCTTCTGACCAATCAGATCTGATGATTTACTATGGCTGAGTGATCATTTACTAAGTCTCCAACCTGGACTTTTGACTGTGCAGAATAACAGAACACGGTTAGGGGAGTAAAAACACGCTTTATTTCTCTATATAATCCCCTGCAACACTAATGAACATATCCCAGTGTTTCACTAGTGCTTGAACACCATCAAGGTAGGAAGTTCTCCCAGTACGCTGGAGCCATGATCGGACTGCCTGCTTCAACATCTGAAACGCTTGGGTCAAAGGAACTTCTTTAATGCCCCAAACATGTGGAGTGGAGGACTGTACAGGGGGGCGATGAGGCAATAACTCCCAGACGAGTTCCGGTAACGTGCAAGGCGTTCCACTCGCCTAATGTTCATAGGAACAACTACATTAGGCTCAGAGCCTTTGCATCATTCAAATATTTTATTGCGAATAGGAGAGTCTGCGAATAGGCACCGCACAGTGCTTGAATTCCCCTGTAAGCATCGATCACTTATGACTTCACAAGAAATCTCATCACAACTCCCGGTTTGATGCCCCTTGTAGTTTACTCTTCTAAATGACTAAGCATAAAGAGTGCAAGAGGAAAAAAAAAGTTTTTTTTTTTCTGTTAGTTCATTGAAGCTTTTTAAAGTCAAGGTAATGCAGCTTGAGTGTTTTGTTTTTTTTTGAGTGTTTTTTCATGTTTCACTTCAAGCCAGTTCTGAATAAAAGTTTAAATCTTTGCATCATGTAGTAGGCAGGAATTTCCCATGAGACCGATTCAGAGGCCACAGTTCCACATCCTCAGTTCAATCAATATGTGGTTTCACCTGTCACTTCTCTGTGTTTCCTGTCTTACTGGTTAAAAGACAACCAAAAACAAAAAGTACTTTTCATGGAGCTTTCAGAAGTACTTCTGATGACACACAACAAACAAACATAAGGGTATGAGTTTTGGGAAACGTAAAAACCCACATCATATCTCCTAGAACTATAAATAAAAGACAATGGGAGTTTATGAACTAGCTTCAGCTTCCTTAAGGCCATAAACAAAACAGATCCACAAACCG
This sequence comes from Clarias fuscus, assembly GCA_030347435.1. Classification (NCBI taxonomy): domain Eukaryota; kingdom Metazoa; phylum Chordata; class Actinopteri; order Siluriformes; family Clariidae; genus Clarias; species Clarias fuscus. Next base: position 16,473,346 of record CM059229.1, on the reverse strand, counting down.
TGAAAATAGGTTCCCTAACTGTCTCGCTCCATAAAACGAGGCCCTGATTTCATCTCAGCCTTAGTGCAGAGAACAGAGTCAGCTTCATGCTGCTTCCACTGCACCCATGCCAATACACACAACGGGTGGTGGCTGGTAATTGCCCTTCCCTTTCTGCTGGAATAACAAAAGGAAGCGTAATGGATCATGTTTAGATGTTTTTCCCCCCCACATTTTAGGTCATCACTGATCTTGTACGCAGGCCAAAATCATCATCATCATCCTCCTCCTCTTCCTCCTTTTAGAAACAAAGAGGATATTACAATTCATCTTGTATTACTCATTCAAAGTTGTTCTATTAACTGTTTTTCCATACGTCATTCGAAAGATGAATGCAACTTACTCCTATTTCTTCCCAATGATCATGTCTAAGCGGGAAAATGAAGGAAGTATGACTAGTCGAGAAGCATTTATGTTGTTACAGAGGTCAGTTGACGCATAATTTTTTTTTCTTGCAGGGTTTTATGAGTTTCCTTTAAGTAAGGCAGCTTTTAAACAAGTATTCAGAACATTCTTAAGGTTTTGGACAGTGGCAAGGTTTACAAGCAAATAGTCAATCGTTCTCGGCTCTACAAACCAAATGCAGTTTTAAAAAATCCGTTTTGCCTTTTTTAATAATTGAATACAAAATGTTTCATTACAATTTATATTATCAGCAGTAACTAGTAGGGACGGTATAACCAGGGCCAGCTGATACAATATCACGATACCTAGGTGCTGATTCGATTTGTATTACAATACTGTATCATTATTTTATAAACATCCCTACTTGATGTATATTTTGTTTTAGATTTTGTTACAATTCTAAACAAAGAACTCGCACCTACCACACAGGATTATGTGCTACCTGTCAACATGTGAATAGTTTAGAGTGCACCACCTGTAGGGCTATAAAGGAACTGCAACATTTTACCACCTTGAAAGCAAATGTATATACATTTTTAAAAGATTTTAGAAAAGTATTATATGAATTTCCACACAAAAAAATCCAGATAAATAATTTAATCTATGTTTCACCCCCACTCTCTAGTAACTAGCGCAAAAACGTTCACATTTATTTACATGAATATAAAATCTGCTTAGTATTTGGTACGTCCTCCTATTTGCTATAATGACACGACTGCACTCGAGCTGTCTTGGACTCCAAGCCCTGATGATTCATGTTAGGTCAAAACCATGGGAGTGTCGTCTGAACATGTTCACCAGCAGTAGGTATAAATCTGAAGAAACATCTTTTGTACAAAGCAGGTACAAATATCACAAATCTGTTTACATTTAAACAAAAGATCAACAAATGGATCATTACGATTCTGAACAGTTCAGTTTCTTTGTTTTATTTGATCCTCCTTTAAGATTAACAAACTTTGTTTTTTTTTTATTATTATTATTAAAAAAAATAATTATTATAAACAATGACCATGTCTATTTTAGAAAAAACATACATCATTTTAACCCTAAACGCGCAATTATATTTTATAAAGACTTGGCAACTAGTAGGCAGAAATCTGCATTCTCCATCTCATTTCTAGCGCGTGTGTACGCACATGTGTGTTTTTAAACATTCTTGAAGCTGGAAGAATATGAAGAATGTTTCCAGTTTTAATCAACAACTAAATGAAAAAGAAATTTAAAATAAGAAAAAAAAGGGGGAAAATTATATATAGACTATATGTAATTTTATACATTATTTTTTACATACATACAGCCTGTGGGAAAGAGCACATTTAACACTATCCTTAATGAATAAATAAACTAAATATACTTCATTACATCACTGCATGATAAATGTAAGTTTCCATGTTATGCCAGTTCATTCTTTTGAGTCAATCACAAGCAACAGCCTGGCAATAAAACGGTCATGTCGTGACTTGTCAAAAAGGTCTTGATGCCTTCCTTACTAAATTTTCAGTTTTGTATCTCCACTCCACACACAAAAAGGAAGGAAACCCATGCCCTTAATTACGCAGGAAGTGTGAGAGGTCACTGAGAATCCATTTCACTTGCGCAGGAAGTGTACCATTTAGAGTGCAAATCCTCCCTTTATTCCCCCCTGCTGGAGTTTTCAAGTGCAGAGTGTGCACATTTCTGCGAGCGAACACACCAGGGACGATTCGTCCACATCCACATCCACATCCACATCCAAATGCAGCCAACTTGAGCCAAAGCATGCCGCTCAAACAAGCATGGTCACAGTAAGACTCTTCAGAAGAGAAGGCTTGAAGAGAAATCGGGTACCGAAGTGAAAAATAACTGTAGGAGAGATCTTGAAAATTCACTCAGACGGCAGGAATTTTGGCTGCGTTTCTGTTACACATTCCACACATGCTGCACCTGGATGAAACGTTTCTGCTGTAAATTACAGAGTGGAGAAAAAGGGGAAACAAATAAACTGAACTCCATATGTTCACATGTCCATGCTGCACATTTCAGAGGTCCACAAGTGCTCAGGGACGAATGAATAGACGTCCCGCATCGGCATCCAGCCATCTTTCCCTTGCTTAGTGCTCCTGATAGACTTGTCCGAGTCTTGTATCATTTACGATGCTACAAGCCAGAAATAACTGAAACGTACAGCTTTATATAACGTGAAGTGTTCATAAAATAATATTTATTTCTGAGTCTTTTAAGTTTCGCTCTACTTCAATAGAGGTAGACTCTAGACTACTTTACACACATCATGCCACTTTTTTTTTTTTTTAATGGATAAGCCATTTGATCGTTAACTGCACTTTACAGTCCACCCTACTTCATGTACTCTTTGTGCTTTACAGTTAATAGAACTTGCTGTTTTGAATTTCTGGGTAGATGCAAACATCCACGCCATTTACCATTCACAAAGAGATATCCGAAGATTTAGCATTAAAAAAAAGCAAACGTTGAAAAAAAAAAGTAAAAAAAAAAAAAGCATAGGAACTGGAAGTGACAGGGTAAAAATCAAATATCAATAGTTAGATAATGAAACTATTATGGTTAAGCAATATATTATAACAAGGTTGAATTGATGGCGCAATAAGAGTGGTGTGTGGCAAACTGTTAAACACGTGCATCCTCATGGAGAGAGATAGGCAGCTACCCATCTGCTCATTTGGCTGACTAGGTGTTGCATGAAAGTTGTAACCTTTTTTTCTGTTCTCTGTACTTTTGCATAGCTTGCAAAATACTCATGACTTTTTAAATTGTTCCCAAATCCCTGCTGTGGTACAGTTTCCTATTAAAATGAAGAATCAATTATCTGTCACATGGACCTAACAGCACAGTGAAATTATTTTTTTCCCTCGTATATCCCAGTTAGGAAGCTGGGATCACAGCACAGGGTAAGCCAAGATACAACGCTCCTACAGCAGAGAAGTTTAAGGGTCTTGAACAAGGGCTCAATATTGGCAACTTGGCAGTGCTGGGTGTCGAACCCTCAACCTTCTGATCAGTAACCCAGAGCCTTAATCGTTTGAGCCAACACTCAACGTGAGCGGAGTGAACTGAAAAGTACCAGGCTGCGTTTCATTCCGTTTAATCATCTGACTTGACCATCACTGCATGAATCAACAGTCTGGTCTAAAAAGAAATTGACTCCCGAATTACATCTATACAAGTCTGTCTATGCTTTAGCAAGGTTTCTTTTTTTCACTTTTGGCCATAAAAAGTGCAAACAAATGAAAAAAAAATTAATCTAATGTTGAGACCAAAAACGCAACCTTATAGATGAAATGGTCATTGAAGGACTAGAAGCTTTGCCTTGCGAGGACATTTACTGTAGATATACAAATTAAAGGAGGAGTCAGTGTTTCTATTCGAATGTCAGTTTCAGCGAATGTCTCCGGACAGTTTGAAAGCCATCTGTGGTTTAAAAAAAAAAAAAAAGATGTTTGTACACAACCCTGACTCCGCAGCCCGCAGCTGTAGCCTGATGTTTTATATTAATATCGGTCAGCTAGTGAAGTTGTTAGTGTCGCTGCCATGGTAATGTACAGTTATTCATTTGTGGGCATTAAAAAAGGCAGGGGTGTACTTGTTTAGCTGTAGAGTTCAAATATATATATATATTTTTTCCTCAAGTATCACCAACTCCTCCTTTAAGCAGGAAGGTAAAACATGTCATCAGGACGTACAGTGAAAAAGCCTTGTTCACGAGGAAGGAGAAATACCAGACGGAAAGGCAGACTAAAAACACGTACCTGTTTACCAAATCTGATTTTGTCTGCGTCACCACACAAAGGCACAGACACTAATCAGTTAGAAAGCAGCAAAAATATTCGCTCTTTTTTAAAAATTATTATTTATTTATTTATTTATTTGTTTGTTTGTTTGTTCTGCTTGGTTCTCTGATGGACATCTTAAATGTTTTTATTTTATATATAAATATTTTTCCCCCCCCTAGAAAGCTAGAAACATTTCCCATGAGCAACCTTCCCCTGAGTGTGCTGTTTGTTGGACTCCACTGTCAAGAGGATGACAGCACACTTTCCATGAAGACTGAGGTTAATTATCTTGAACAGCCCTTTGCATGACATGGTAACAACCTTGATTACCTGCAATATGGCTTTTTATTTTTTTTAAAGGTCCTGGTCATAATTATTCCATGTGACTAAAAAAATGACATGTAGTCTATAAAACACACACACACACACACACACACACACACACACACACAGAGCTGTAGAACAATTCGAATGCTCAGGAATGTTCAGGATGGAAAGCATGAATAATGAGTGTGCACACTAGACAGGGTTACATGAATGAAAGAAATATTTATTACTGGCAAAGCAAAGCAAATCAGCACACTCCCAAAGCACTCACCACATATGTAGATCCATTCTCACCAGAGCGAACCTCGGTCTCAGGAATAGAAAAATGCATTGTTTGTTTTTCTCCTCCAATACAGATTGAAAGATGAGATGAGATGGAATGAGACTGGATTTGGAGATCAAGGATCAGATGTTAGAGAGTAACAGATCCTTCCATCCGAGTGAAGTCCTGTGATCACAGATTGAATTGGATACAGGAGTATCCGAGGCGCCCTTGTCTCGTCCACTGCGCAGTTTTGTCTCTTTCAACCCAAAAGCAAGGACGAGATTTATAGACAAGTCCTGAGCTTTGGTGGGGAGAAGGAAAAAAAAGATAAACCTTGAACAAAACAACTTCTGCGTCAGGGACTAAACTTCTCCCATAGACGTCTGGGAAGCAGCAGCAGCAGCAGCCATGTTGCAATTGGAAGTAATTCCGCCTTCATTGTTGGCTCTTTTTCAGCATGTTTAGACAAATTCTGTCTCCTATACAAAGTGCAACAACAACAACAAAAAAAAAACGCAAGTCGTTTTTTAATACCCGCCCAAACCAGATAAACTTCGAAACACCGTACTGCATGGAAATGTGCGGTCTGCAAAATCCCCGGTACAGACGAGTAAAGGAAACGAATGCAAAAAAAAATTACAAACAGCTCATTATTTGTCTACCAAAATGTACGACATTACGACTGTACGACATTTACCTACGACAATAAGGAAGCACCCTGGCTAGCATTACAACGCCTCCCTTCCTTCCACTCTCCCAAAGGTCGCTAATATATTCAATGTGTGTTCAGTCTCTCTCTCTAGCATTGCAACAGACCTTTGGATCAAACCATTTTAAAAAATGTGGGGGGGGGGGGCGGAATTCGAGTTTACATGGTATCGCCTTCAAATGTTTCTTTTGTGTGCTACTTTGTTACACGTTATTTCAAGACACCTTTTGTTCATTCCTGCACGTGAGACGTATTATTTATCATTATAAAATTACAATTTTACTTCCAAACACATCTCCACCCTCGAATAAAGTCATGGTACGGTCCGAGTCCGCAGGGTAGATTAAAACGCGTTTCATTAAATGTGTAAATTAAATCAGAGAGCTCTCATTAGGTCTAACTAGTGTTTTGTGTAATGTTAGTAGGATTAGATGGCAACATCCAGACGCATGAACTTCTGTTTAAATATTTCCAACAATTTATAATTGCTTTTAAACTGCATCAAATTAGACGTATTCTTATTTAATGATATGAGTCATATGTAGTATCATATGTCAGTCCAAAATAAATAAATGGTTGCATTTTTTTGTTGGGTGATCATGGTACAACTAGTGTTTTCTTAATTAGATAAGTGATGTCTGCGCAAATGCAGCGCCGAGTGGTTTGCCATCAACGACCGGGTCACGTGATGCCCAGTATGTCATGTGACGCGACTTTTGGGTTAAAATGCTAGCTAGGGTTTGCATTTGTACCTCTTCTACTGTATATTTATTTAACATTTTATTTATTTTATCCACCATCTACGTCGACTGTCTGTCTACGGATGTTCAGGTACGACTATAAGTACGCTATTTTCTTCGCGTTGGCTTGTTGTGAGAGAAAAACCAACTGGGATTAGTGGTAACAGTACATGTCTGATTCGTGTAGTTATGCCAGATGTGTGAAGGAGCTGTACAGAACCAGAGTGCTGTGTGGAGGTTCTGCCAGTCGTCAGAAGGCAGGATCGAGGGTCGGTGCTGTTTTCAGGATGCAGAGGAGAATATTCTGGGGTAGGAACTCCGTACAAAAACTTCTCTTTAAATATGTGACGTCATAACATGCAGCTATACACTGTATATCCTTCTTTCAGGTTGGATTTATCTAATTGTTCTCTGAGACAAGTGGAGGACCTTCATGCGGCTGCTGCAGCGGTCATCGTGTAAGTTATTTAAAAAAAAACATTTAGGCATGGAGAATATGTATTTATCAGTCCTTTTAAACTATACACATATTGCTTAATTGCAGTCCAGGAAGGTGGCTCAATCCAAGCACAGCTGTCTCACACACACACTGCAGACATGACTGTGTGTGGTAATGAGTTTCTGTTACAACACCACTCTTGGCCAGATATTGTTGACTCATAGATCTTTACCTGATGCACTTATACCAGCACAACACACTACAATATCAGTGTTGTAGCTCTAATTCGACCAAATGAAGCCCTTATGGAGTTTTTATTTATTTATTTATTTATTTTTATTGTAAACAGAAAATGAAAACCCGGTTACGATTTGGTAACAAGCTCCTAAAAAATTTGAGTCTAAATCTTCAATATTTACAAAAAAGAAAAAGCCTTGCATATTGAATATAAGATGCAAAGGAAGAAAGAATTGGAATTACAAAAATAAAAATCTGAGGTGTTAAGTCATTGAAAGGCAAGATCAAAGGAATAGAACAGCAACAACAAAAATATTATGTACAGTATTATGCATAGGATGTAAGCCACCCCACATTTCTTTATATTAAATTAAATGATATCGAGCAATATGATGGAGTAGTGGTTGGCACTGTGGCATTCCACCTCCAAGGTAGAGTTCAATTCCCACTTTGAGACTGTGTGCACAGAGTTTGCATGGTCTCCCTTCATTTGCTGAGTTTCCTCCCACAGTCCAAAGACATGCAAATTAGGCTAATTGGCATTCCCAGTGTTGTGTGTGTGTGTGTGCCCTGCAATGGAGTTGGCACCCTGTCTAAGGGTGTACCTCACCTTAAACCCAAAGTTTCCTGGGATAGGCTCCAGGCCTCCAGTGACCTAACAACTCACTATCACCAGTATACTAATCACAAATCTGATCGGCTGTCATCATCTGCATCTGTTTCTCACTGGTTCCTGGTTTTTATGCTTGAATATTTTTTTTAATGTTGAAAAATCTGATTCATAGGTTACTTAAGGGCTTAACAACAACAAAAAAATACACCTATAGGGTAGGACTAAAAGGGACCAAAAGTGTATACACACAATCTATGTCTGGAATTCAATTAGATGCCTTTTTTTCTTTTGCAGAGACCTCTCACGCAACCCTATTTCCAATATGAGTGATTTTCTCTTCCAAGGTTTTAATCATCTGAACCATCTGTAAGTAATTTATATAATCGCATCTCAGAACTCAGTTATACTGATGTACTTAATCTAACATTAGCTCCTTCTCAGCATACTGCCCATCAACCTGGAGTGTCCTGGTGGCAAGACATCATGGGACAGAGTGGACGTTAAAGATGACACCCGGCTGTGTGAAGGACAGAGGAATGCCTGCAATCAAACTGCGCAGATGTGTAAGGCGATCACACCATAGAACATTTCCGCAATCACTGTTGTTCTTTTAGATTTTACAAATGCCTTTTTATCATTCTGACTTCAGCCTTGGACTGCCCTGAGAACTCTATCTGCATGCCTTATGGGCCGGGATTCTCTCAGTGCAGCTGTGTCCACAACTTCCATGGATACAAGTGCCTAAGAGAGGTAAGAATACCAGCTTATAATAGTCCATCTGTACTGGAAATAACAAATCAGTGACCGAAACTGTTCATAGGATTGGGGACAAAAAAAAATAGTGCAGCCTATGTTAACAATGTTTGTTTTCTGAACTGCAGGGCCATTTCCCGATGCTGGAAGTCTTGGCAATATTATGTGCGTCCACAGTTGTTGTTTCAGTGCTACTATGGATCACACAAAGGCGAAAAATCAAAGACATCAGCATTCTTGGGTCACCTGGAAGCTGGTAGAAAGCTGAAGGAAACACGAAATATTGATCTGTTTTTAACGACGACAACAAAAAACCCATAAGACTTTGGTTTAATCATGTGATCGGCTGAGAAGTTTTGCAACACGTCATTTAGATGCTGCTTGTTGCTTCAGAGCTGCTGATGCTCAATGAATAACCGACACCTTAATAAACTGCATGATCATACAGGTATGTTTAACACTGGGATGCAGCATCGTTTGGACTGCTGGTAATTACTGTAGCTTGGAGTAAATACTCCAAATCAAAATGACTAGATTTCACTTGGGGCTCATGATCAGTTCTACCGAGTAGCGCACATTAATTGAATGTGTGTGTCTGTACCAAATATATACAGAATAAATACTCAAGTGTACAATGCCCTTAAATTTACACCTCTTGGTGATGACTCATATGTTCGGTCTAAATCACATCCTGTACTCTCTCAAGAGAAGCATCGATTGTCTTTTGGATATGGGACAAAATCTTTAACCCCTAAATGTAACACTACTAGCCCTGACAAAGTGTGGGGCATTTTTTGTATATTTTCTCTCTTTTTTTTTTATTGTTGTGAAATATACATAGTTACTCAGTACCGATTATACAACAGTGAGTCAAAAGTTATCTGCACTCCAGTCATATTAACTTTAATTAGCTGCACTGTCTTATCAGCGCTGTGTTAAATCAATTCATTTGTAACTGCGGTGCGAGCAAAAATGGATGCGCCACTTGTGATTTGCGCAAAAGAAGAGTAGCGTGCAGTGGTTTGTTTCGAAAAGTGGGTACTGAAACAACTTACTAATGAGCATAAACAGAAGCGTTTGGATCTCTACAAACAAAATGCAGACAGATACTCTAACGAAGGTGAAAGTTTCTTCAAGAGAATTATTACTGGTGACACGGATTCATCACTACGAATCTCAAAGTAAACGGTATGGACCAGAAACATCCTCAATCGCTGGCCGAGGAAAAGGTTCAAAAGTCAGCCATCAGCTAGAAACTTTATGCTTAGAGTTTTGTGGGATTCTCCCAGGGCCAGTATTGGAACATTATCAAAAAAAAGGTTAAACAATCAACTGTTCTTGTTACAGGGAGATGCGTATTGAAGAGCTCAAACCTGAGCTGAGGATTAAATGCAGAGGTCTGCTATTCAAGGGCGCCATGATGATGCAGTGCATTCATGCACCTAAGCCTAAAATATTTTTTTAAATGAGGGAATGCAAAGCTTGTGTATTAAAAAGCAAGAACATTATCTAAAAAAATAATGTACGGTATTTCTTTTCTAAAAGTTAAGTAAACCTTACAGACAGAATGCAGATAGTTTTTGACTCACCCATGTATAATTATTTTGTGCTTGCCAAATATGTTTACACTGAACTTAGTCACCTTAAAATATGCATCCAAATGTCCAAGAACCTCAAAAAGACTTAGAGTGCTAAAACTTAATGTTACATGTATGTCTAACAGTAACCACTTTTCTTTAATCCAATAGTGTTCATATACAACAGTATTATTGCAACTGCCGTTACGCGTCCTCACATGAATTAAATGTTAGTTTTAATATATGGAATGTACAATGATAATGTTAAAAATAAATGCTGTAAATTTCATGTGCATGTTTTTTTTTTTTGCCCTTCTCCAGATAGGATTAAATAAGTGCTGTTGAATTTGTATGAAGGCCTGGGTCATGTCTTTAGTTGAAAGCATTTACTAACAAAAATTTAATTCTCTTCCAGATAACAAATACATATATATTTTCAAATCTATGTATGAAAAGAAAGAACAAAAGAAATTAAAAAGTGAATTGAAGTCCAGCTTTGGCCTGAATTATAAATAGCAAATCCCAACCTTGGTCATTGTCAAACGCAACTTACTTTTCCCATTCTCTACATTTTCTTACACTGCCTCACACATACAAATCGAACATGTAACTTGTTTTGGTGAGAAACGTACAGCTTAAAATTGGTCCATAGAGCTCTTTGTATTAATATGTTTAGTCAGCTCTTTCTACTGGTTTAATGATTAGACAAGTAGCAAACTACCAGATAATTTCCCACTCTCAACATGACTTCTTTACATCATTTTATTCCAGATTATTATAGTCTGGAATGCAATCCGTTTTACTCCCCAAATGCACACAAACACACCTATCTAAACCTCTGAAGGAAATTCAGAAACTGTACAAGTACAGAAACTGCCAAGTGCTGCAGTTGATGTCCTGTCAACAAGAGCAGAACAAAATGACGGAACAGCATGAACTGAAAAGGAATTGCCATTTTAGATGAAGATTTATTCTATGCCAGATGCGCAGTGTGTGCAGGCTTGTGAATAAACATATGCAACAGGAAAGCCTGATCTACATTCATCACTGATCTACATTCTTCACTCGTAGCACTACAGGCACGGAGGTACAGGGGATCATGCCTAGCTCTGTGATCACCAAGTCGACAAAGTCTGGAGGCGTGACATCATAAACCAAGTTCAGCAAGCCTAGGGATTTTACGCTCTGCCAGTTCTCCAGCTGGGTCTTTCCCTTACGCGTCACGATCAGATCATCAGGGTCATCTGGAGGGGAAAAAATATGGCTAGTTAAAAAAATTTATTAGTTAGTTAATATAAATACCAGGTCATTAGATTTTATTATAATATCCAAGTCAAACAATTACCCAGCTCATTGGACACGAACGAATCGGTCTGCACTCGTTCACAGAATTTGTAGGTCTCGCAACAGACCAGCACGGGCACATTGTATGCCTTGGCTACAAGGGCAATTTGGGAAGTTCCCACCCTTGACATGACATATCCATTAGCCAGAAGGGCATGGGCTCCAAGAAACACTTTGGACACCTGTAGACGAATGTAATTACAAGAATACGATTTAGTACAGCGTTATAAAACACAGGAGTGGCGGTCTACTAGTGTACGTCACATGCCTCAGGCAGAATGTATGACAGGGCAGATATGAGGACGTAGGTACAGCGTATGCCCCTCTTCACTAAACGCCTCAGTGCTTCCCTGCCCTCCAGCCTGGGCCGACTGTCCACCACGATGACTCGGAACTTCCGTTGGAGTTTCTCAAACGCCTCACACAGGATATGATTGACAAGTGAGGAGCTGGGAAATTAAACACAGTGCCAGTACACATTTAAATAATTGCACAGTCCACAATCAGCTGACTTCATCTTACAGTAAAAAACATCAGCCAGATAGATATTGATTTTCATACCATCCATAAACGAGTATGACGTCGCCGTCGCTAATCTTTTCACTTGCATATTTAGAGATGGCTTCGGCTGCCAACTTGATCTTCTCGTTCACGTAGTTATCAATACATGACAAGAGTTTCTTCTTAGCCTATAGACAATAAAATGAATAAAAAAAATTTTTTTTTAAAAAGGCAAATATTTTTTATATATTAATTACAAAGCTGTGGCATTTTATTTAATCATGTGGTGGTTTGGGAAACCTCCCGAAAGCCATTGTGGTTGTTTTTTACCCTGCTTAGTAAATGCTTTATGAAAAATATACTTACTGTCTAGCCATGCCTGTATACTTAATACTTGGGGGAAAAAAAAAAAAAAAAATATATATATATATATATATATATATATATATATATATATATATATATATATATTTTTTTTTTTTTTTTTTTTTTTTTAAGATGTTTAATTGCTAATTTGCAGAACATGTGATTTCTTGACACAGTGAGTAAGCTATTAATGCCATAGTGAAACAGACTATGAGCCTATTAGATTCAGCTTAGAAATGTCAGAAACATCAGATTTCATATTTTGTGCAATGCACATAGACTCCTGGATAAAGAAAACAAAATGGATGGTATGAACAGAACAAATTTACTAATAACTGAATTATATTCACAGTTGCTTTGGGACTGATGTAAAAGAGAACATCAAGCAACTTGTTAAAGAGCGACTGACTGAATGATTCAGGAAAGATGTCTGACATTTATGAGATTAGAGATACCTGATGAGGATAATGAAGTTCAATTTTCGATTAAATTTTTTTTTTCCACTTTGTAAGTAGATTGGCATGCAATTTTCTCCCTTTTCACTTTCGGGAGTAACTATATATTAAAATGTTTCAACTTTGTGATTTAGATTAGACAATTACAAAAACATTTGCACTTTTTTTTTTTAAAATAATCGAAATTACCAAAGATTACCATATGAAGGGGTTTTCTCAAAATGCTGGAGCCACGATCGGACTGCCTGCTGATGACTGACTGATTAACTTCTTAAACACTGACCTCCCAGGATCTGAATGATTGTGCAAGTGGTGTTGTTGAATGTGTGTACAGTTCCCACAGACATATGCGCCTTCCACAAGTTGGCGATAATTTCTGTTAATTTTCAATATCAGAAAATATCGCTGAATGCTCACAGGAACGACTGCAGTGGGCTCCGAGTGCGGAAATCTTTAAAACGTTTGCACCATTTAAATGTTTTAATGCAGCCAAGAGTCTCATCACTGTACTGTACTTCAAGTCTTCTTTAAATGTCAATCTGTTTTATGCTTTCATTTAAAAGAAATCCCATCACAAGCCCGGATTTGACTTGAACGCCCCTTGTATATTGTGAATATTTATAACTATTTAGCCAAAGCTTGCAAGTAATAATTATAAAAATGTAAAAACCTACTTTTAAGACAACTGACAATTGCATGGCTAAAATGTATTGCTCTGCAGGCAGCTGCTTGATCCAATTTATAATTATACATTATAAAACAGAAAATCGGAATGGCCTTATTTATTTTTTTCATTTAGCAACAAAGATCTCATGCCCTGTCCCATCACATCTAAAAGATACGTCTATCCTCCCTGTCCTTGACTTAATCAGAAAACGGTCAGACAGTAAAGACACTAATAATAATAACGGGCACTAATAATGCTGCAAAGGTATAAACATCTAGCAAACAAACCAAGCTACCCCAAAAACACACAAAGCACATTCACATATAGACTGTATTCATATTTTTATAGAGATGTCACTAATTATATTTCTCACCTCCTCCTCTTTGCACTGATTTGGAATATTGGAGATCTCTTTCTTGATGTATTTGATTGCATTACCCATGCTTGCAGACAGGGGGCGACATTGATTGAGAAAGCTGAAGAGAACAACAGAGTGACCAGAGCCTTAAAATTTAAGACTGTCATTTTAAACATCTGGTAAAGTTTGAATAAAGGAAATAATATAGAAATATGAAAGGACTCATACACCAACTAAATCCGATCAAACTGATGCATACTGAAAACACTTAATATACTAGGCGTGGTTCTATTACCTGATGTAAGGCTTCAGTTTGTTCACTAAATCTCTGGACAGTTCCTCATTTGGAGGAGTACTGTAGTCTTGAATCACCTGCAATAGTATTGGTGTTATACGATCATGCAGGAATCTGTAAATGAAAATACTAAAGTAGTTTAAGCATCGAACCTGTTTAAAGGCTTGCAGGAGAGCCACAGAGCGTGCATTCGAGCCGGCTATGATGCCATGGGAGTACTGCAGGCCCAACCGGACTATGGAGGGATGGATAACTGTGGCAGGGATGCTGAAAATGACACCTCTATTAATAACATATTATATTATATATAATATTTAACATTTATATTATATTATAAAAGACACTTGCATACTATACATACATTTTTATATATATTTTTTAAAAATCTCAATGTTGAATCGCAGTGTTTTTACAGTACAGTATAGCGGTCTAACAGATTACAAAACTCCCAGGCTAGTAAGTAACTAGTAAGGCTAGTTGGTAAGCCAATCACAGCTTACCCTGTTCTACAAAGTTGAGCGAGCAGGGTTGCCAGATAGGGTGACTTTCCAGTAACTGAGGTACTTCTTATACCTTCGGCTTAAGAACGTGCCTATGCACATGTGAGCTACAGCAATATTGTGGTGAAAATCAATTTGCGGTTCACGAGCATGCCAAAGTGTAAGGAGATGAAGTGGTACATTACACCATTGTTATTATTGTTTTTCTTTTCCTTCAATCATGATTTTGTTTGCTTAAACTATTTGGAATACATTAGTTTGTCTCACATAACTAATTTATTGGGATTGTGGGAAAGTACAACTTGTTTCCATTAATAATTAACGACTAATTGATTACTGGTTGTTTATGTATTAAACTACCTGTTAAGAAAAATAAGTAGAAATTCAACAATATGTTAAATTTGTAAAAAAAAATAAACTGTGAAAACAAAGGAACATCTGCGAAACCTTACACACCAAATGTCGTCGTGCAATAACTGCACTTTCTTTCTGAGTGCGTTTCATTTTGTATTTTTTATTCCAATTCAAGCACTTTTTAGGAACTTAAAAAAATGCCTTATTCTCAGAATTCTGTACTCAAATATCCACATAAAAAATAAAAATAAATAAATAAATTCAAGCTGTTGACAACGCTGGACTTCATGCAGTACCTGATTAGCTGTGTGAGAGGTGCCTTGCGGCTGTACTGGTGCAGATGAGAGAACAGGCTGACTTTGTAGCCATATTCTGACCTCAGAGGAATCTGTAAGAATAAAGAGCAAAAGTGAACTCTGTCAGTGTGGCACAATGAAAGCCACAGTTAGCTCTTATTGTGTAAAGAAGATTCTTTCCTCCTCGGGATGAGTGCTGATAAAGCTTAGTTTTATATTTAGAATAAAATGTAACAAAGCAGAAGACTAACGTTTGCTACAGAACAAACTCAAACCCAATGGAACTAGCCTACAAAACACCAACACACAACGAAACAGCCAGCTAGCCTAGATAAACATCTATGTCACAGAAATAATGTTTTCACATATTAGTGAAATCTTATTTAGCTTTGCTCATCTCCAATCATGTGCGCTAAAGAAAAAAATTAAAGAAGCAAAGACAAAAAAAAAAAAAAAACTGGCATAAAAAGAGAGAAAGGTTCCACTGCACACAGTACGGGGCCAGACCTTGACTTGAGACACATTTACTCGGGTCCCTTGCCCTGACCTCTGGAAGAAATGGGAGGTAAAGCATCTGAAGTAAGTGTGATGTAGTAGCTACATGGTCAGTAGGGAGGAAGTGAATAAAGAACAAGCGGTGACAGACATGTAAATAACAATTCTGAAAACTTGCTGACCTGCTGTCTTTCAAGCTTCTTGGCCAGCTTTCTCACCACTGCAGGATCATCTACTTGGATGTGTTCTGGTAATCGTTTCACCACTGAGAAGTAAAATAAGTAGAAAAATATCAAGGAAGGTGCTGTATGAATGAAATGTTGAAAATGGACATTTGCTGTTTCAAACACTAACTGTCTGGTTAAAAAAAAAAACGGAAGTCACCACTTCAGAAAGGTCAAATTATTGGGCTGCATTACTGGAACTGGGTTAAGAATTTTTCAACACATTATTAAAACCTGGAAGGATAGTGTTGAACCATCAACTTTGTGAAAGAATTGTGGTCGGAAAGAAACTCATGAACGGAGATAATTCATTAAACACTTCATAACATTGCATGGTAACAAATCAACAATAAAAACCACAGCTATGTTTAGTAGTGAAACTAAGAGCATTTCCGTACACACACACACACACACACACACACACACACACACACAAAATGTGATGAGAACACAGAGTTGGGGATGAAGAGCTTTTATAAATCTTTTTTACTGAGAGTAATCAGAAAAAAAGCTTCAGTTTGCTGTGGAGCATAAAAATAGGACCTTTTCCAGAGTGATGCGTGCATCATGGTAAGAAGGGAAATGCATGGCGTCATGAACACATCTTGCAGTGTCTATGCAGTGTTTACATGGCAATACAACGAAGTCAGCTGACAACCTGAATGTACTGAACGACCAGGGTATCACATCCATGGAGTTTTTCTTTCCTGAAGGCACAGGCATATTCCAGAACTCAAATTGTGAAAGAGTGTTTCTAGGAACATGAGGAATTATTTTCACATATGAACTGACCACCACATCGTGTGCTGTGATCAAAGCTAAAAGTGAAATCTTTTTTGAGCAGCCAGTGTCTAAAGAAGGATCAATGCAGGAGCAAATATTCACTGTATTATACTGTCCATTCCATACATGTTATATATAAATAACACACATCTACTCATTTATACAGTGATTGCTACCTGACTGAAGGTCACTCTGTGGAAGTTTAGTCTTGCTCAGGGAAGCGGCGCCTGGCTCCTTCTTAGACTGTTTTGCTGCGCGGTCTGCTTCCTGGCGTGCCCTTCGCTCTGCCTTAAGCTCTGCTTTACTCTTAGCTGGCTTGTCTGCAGACGCTGCACTCTCTGCTGGAGGTACACTGATAGGAGCCGCAACCGCTGATGGTGATACAAGACCAAAGGCAGGCAGGCATATGAATAAACTCATAAAAGTTCATAAAAACTGTGGATAGCGTGTAATGCAATATGCAATACGTTACACAATATGTTAAATGTTAAAACATATTTGACAAAAACACAGTCAGGAGCAGCACATGAAAGTTTTGAATAATAAATCCAGAGAGTCTTATTTATAAGCCATTATAAATAAGTCCTAAATGTGGACAGACAAATATTTCCTAAAAAATAATAATATTAATAATTTTTTAAAAAGGTGTATAATTAGTTAATCCTCTAATCCTGCTGCCAGTTTGTTAAATACAAATCCTCAATCAGGAAAAAACCATGTGCTAGATCACTGAACGTTGAATTTTTTTTGTTCTCTCTTAATAGGGTTTGTTAGCCTTATGAGTGTGTTCTTATAAATATTAATAGTAATACATTATTTTGTGATTGAATATCTCAACACATGTTTTAATGTCACTGTTAATATTCACATGTATTCACTTGTATTCCCCTCCTTTTATTAATACGTCTCACATGTTCCTCACCCTCACTCACTGTTTTTAATACTCTGGAGAGTGCAAATTTGTTGTAATCGTCTTATTTTATTGTTGATCTCTTCAACACTATCAAGGTAATTCCAATTATTCTTTTGTGTATGATTAAATGCCACATCTGATGCCTTTAAGCAGCTGAAAATATGGTATGTCGATTTTTCAGAGGACCACTGATCTACAGTATCAATGACAACAAACACAGTGCAAAGATCTAGAGCCACCCCTCTTTTCTTCACATTTTGCTTCCAAAGAGCAAGACTTTTTGTATTTTTTAATGTAGTATTGAGAAAGCGTTCTCCAGGCTTCCTGTAGGACCTTTTTTGGGTCTTATTTTCACTCTGTATCCTGTACCTGACCAGTTTCAGAAAAATGTTTTTGTTTGTTAAGTGACCCATGAATCATTTAAGCATGACTTAAGGCATTAACAAGTGCAGATGACGACAGATGATCAGGCCAGAGATTAGTATACTGGTAATGATGAATGCTGAGTGGTTGGAATAGACAAGAAGGGAAACAAGGTTGCTGCTGAGGCTGTTACATGAACAACCAATTTTGAAATTTTGAATCTTTAGGCACTTTGCAGCCTGTCGCAGTAAAACATTTACCCTTTTTGTTTGATTTAATTAAGTAAGAAACAAGGCAAGTAGTGTGATTCAAATTTTGCCTGTTTACGTGAAATAAAATTAAATAAACCTCATCTCAACTTCCATCTCAATGCATAGCATGGTACTCTTAACTACCTGAGGCATATAAACCACTCTTTTAAGGCTAAAGAATATGAGTACATTGCAAATACTGTTTGGATAGAAGAAGTTTGCTAACTGTCTGAAAACTTTCTGCAATTAAAGACTAAAATGTCACTCAGAGGCCTGGCTCCATACTGCTCACCTTTCTGTGCTGGACCCTGTATAAGCGGCTGCTGAGCAGAGGAAGGGACTGTCTTTTTTTCTTTGTCCGTCCCTTTTTCTGTTGGACTCTTGTCATCTTTTTTGCTCTTTTTCTGCTGTTTCTTCTCTTTTCGCAGACGCTGCTTCTCTTCTTTTGTCAGTTCTCGAACTTCATCCTGCAAACAACAGTTAGACATTCAGACACTAACACCTAGGGTGAAGAACACACATCCTACATCATGTATAATGATGCTCACCTTCAATCGTACAGTGTCCTCTAATTTCCCGTCTCCATCTGTAGAAAAGATTAAGTTGATCATGACATTGTTGCTATCGAAGTAAAATGATCTTTCAGCCTTACTAAAATGATGATATTCAGACAGCATGTCACTGGAATTAAGCTATGTTATGAGATATTAAAAGATCAACATTTCGAAAATAGTAAATAACATCCAACCTTTTGTCCCTGCACAATAATATAAGTATACTTAGACCACACATTAACACAGATCACAGTCACACAACAACACGGGTGAGAGAGAAACATGATGCAATTCTCAGTTCACTTAGCGTTAGCTGAGTCACACAGAATATGCTAAGTAAAAGGAAAATTTAGCATGGTTTCAGTGTTAAAATATAGGTGCAATAGTTCAGTGGCGGTTTAATTAAATGCAAACACCGTTCAGACAAGTGCTTGTCTCGTATACCTGCAGTGTGGCTGCTGATGTCAGTCTGTTTGAAATCACCTCTTCCCTCTGAGTCTGCCATGTTTATAGCTTCTTGCGAACATTACGGTTAAGATCTGTCGAGAAACGTTCAAAAATACCACACTGCCCCTAGCGGCTGGAGTGAGACGTGCGCCCTAAACTGACTTAAACAGACGCGAATATTGTGATTCGGCTTACATTATAATTTACCTCACATAATCACAATAAATATATAACAATTTTATTATCTGAATGTTTAAACGGTCATTAAAAATGTATATTCCGTACACCAGTGTGTATAGCATGGCAAATCCAACCCCAAATAAATGTGTTTAAAAAATGAGTTAGACGTTTAAAATTAGGCGTTTTTTTCCTATGCTTTCTAAGGCGAAATTAATCACGTGACTAAGGATCTTTCATTAAGAAGTCAAGTTTGTCTGGGACTTTTCTTTCTTTCTTTCTTTTTGTTTTAGGAAGTTTAGTCTCAGTAGGTTAGGAAGGTTATCTCTACCTTTATAATAAATACATTCTCTCTCTCTCTCACTCACACACCCACACACATTTACAGATTATTTTGCTGCTTATCTTTACTATTGTCTTGTGTACTACTGTATTGAGGACTCAACATTTGTCCTCTTCCAATTCCTTAATTCACCCCAGTCTTTGTCCCGCTTATGACTCTTGTTGAATAATTTATTGTCAAAGGATTTTAGTTCACACACGCATACATGAGAGATTCTAAAATTTCACACTGATTCTGTCGTTTCTCTTTTTCCTTATCCATATATGATTAAATCTATATTTCTGCTGTTTTGTTCCTGTTTTGTTCTTACAGTATTATGGTTTTGCCAGTGATGTACTATTGTTACGTACAGTATGCTATGCTCCAAAGCTTGTGTTGGGCAGAAAGGACAGTTTCCCATGTTACAACAGTGTTAGCCCACTGGACAGCTCTAACAGCATGACAATTGCCGAACAGATATTATCTTTGAATGAAAACACAAAGAAAGAGAAGGAGTAATATCTTCAAATAAGGCAGTTACTGTAATAAATAATTAGAACTCAGTCAGAGGCTTTTTCAGGATCAGAGATGGTAGTTATGTGCACAAAATGTTACATGTTATGTAATGTTATGTACAATGTTACTTGTTACGGGTACATATGGACAAGTAACTGTAACAAATTACATTTCATACATCATTGATATATCAATGACACACACACACATGTATGTGTGTAAAATCCAAATGAATACAAAGAAAATGTGTTTAATGTGACTACATTTTGCATTTATGAATAAAGAACTTAATAACTGTAATGATTATGTTTTTGTTGTTGTTGTTGTTGTTTAAACCTCGTCCTTCTTGTAGTTCAAGAAACAAAAAAATTTATTTGAAAGAGAAAAAAAATCAGGGAAAAAAAACATTTTATTTGTCACATGAACCTTATTGCACAGTAAAATTATTTTTTCGCATATCCTGTTAGGAAGCTCAACAGGACACCTTAGACCCCTGATCTTCTGATCAGTAACCAAGAGCCATAACCGTTTGTCCTTACTTAATCTTAATGATTAAAAATAAATTACTTAACAGGATAATATTTATACAAAAAGTTAAGAAGAAAGAGTTGAGAAGAAAGAGACACAAGCAAAAGATTCGACAAAGGAGAGATTTCCAGTAAAATGGTATATAAGAGACAAGCAAAAGGGGAGAACTGGTAAAACCACATTTTGAAAGATAATGATCACATTTTTCCCCCACATAAAATAATTCCAGCAAAACCTAGGGGTTTTGTGGAAAATCTTCAAATCATGCATGTTACTTTTTTATGTCTGCATCATATTGCAGACATAAACAAGTACTGTTACAGTAAATAACATTTTATGTATATTATTTCATGTATCCATGAAAATAAAAAATATATATGATAAGCCTTTAATACAGAGATTCTCAATAATAAATAAATAAATAATGTAGGTCAACCTAGACATGTGATCTATCATTGATAAACTCAGGAATAAAAGAATTGAGAAATGTCACAAAATTAATCCATACTAAGAGGGTTTGTGGAATTTATCTCACAATCAAAGGGATACCAGGCTATAAAAAGTTTGATAAAGATTTCCACATTTAATAAGAAATAAAACTAGCATAAAATTTAAAAGTGTAAATGCATTATTATTTTGTTTTACGGGTCATTGTGGGTGATCAGCCCTGCTTTCTCTGATTTCAGTCACATGTTACAACTGCTCATTGGAAACTACAGGGTCACAGCCGAAACTGGTCACGAGGGATCCTTGTAAAGTACTCAAGGTACCCACCTCACAGCCGTTCTTTTCAGCCAGTCATAATAAGTTCAGGAGAACTTCATTTGTGAAAGAACTTTATTTGAATAGTACGACCTTGTTCATATGGTCAGCTCATGACCATAGGTGAGGATACTGAGGTAACCTACTTTTGTCAGTGAAACATATGTAAGGAAATACGCACATTTAAGTTCTTAGTAGCCCACAAAAAAGGTTAATTAAATGTAAGTAGAAATTTTTAACTCCCTTATAAGCAACTCATCAGAGAACAATATTCATTATTCATTAAACATTTTATTTTCAGTTATAATTGTACATAAAAACATTACAAACAATGCATATTATTCCTAGGTAAAAGAAAAAAGAAAAAAATATTGCATTTTCAAAAAATATATATTTTTTTGACAAATTTAAAAATGCACTTAATTTGTGTTTTTTTTAAATAGCCAGTTTTTATTAGCTATTAGTCTGAATTGCTGGCTGAACTCACAGCGCAGTAGCTGGTTGAAGGGGACCAAACCTCACAGAAACACCTGACTTGGTTCCATTTGACCAGCCACAGCAAGGTGTGTGGATTCATGACAAGTGAGGGAAATACAGAAAGACAAAGCCGGGTTTTCCATCCTTTCTCGTGATCTTGACATTTACCTGTTGAGAGAAAAAGACATTCAAATTAAAATGTACATTCGATGTAATCTGTACAGTAAATGAACTTTTTTTCCCCTTTGTCTAACAAACAGGATTCAAGGTCATTATTAAAGTTATATGTCAATATTATTATTTTAACCCTTTTTTAGTGTTTTATTATTCACATTTTTTACTGAACTACCTTGTGACCCAGTGTTTCACTACAGCTTTAGTTTTCTTGTGTATCTGATTGTCTCTGTTTTAATGTCTTGTGGCACTTATAGCATTGTTGTATCTTTGTGTTTTTTTCTTTTTGTTTATTTTTTATCATGTTACTTTGTATGACGTGCTCAAATAATAAAAAGGTAAATGTAAATATAAGAAAACAGCAGAACATGGATTCTGACTACATATAGAGGACAGGCCTCATAAGGTTAGACAGAAAGATTTGAACAGCTGCTTGTTCTCTCTGCTCAATGAGACAGATAGAGCAGACGGTGATGAGCACATGCCTTTGGCCAACCAACCACATAAACAACAGTAATAGCACCTGGTATCCAGGGCAATGATACAAATGCAGTCATATAAATGTATTTTCAGAAGAAAAGAAAACACAGACATAAATGTTTTAGCTTTTTTTTCCCCTTGTTGACGCTTAACCCTGATGAGAAATTCCACCTGAAACCACACACTTCCTTACATTCCATAACTGGATTATTCATATGGGGATATAAGGAAGCATGTCTTCTCGGGGGGCACTGCACAGACAAAGTACCGTCTTTTATGGAACTGCATCTCCGCTACATTAACTTAATAGTAATTTAAATACAGCAATAAAGAGGAGGGGGAAATATTAATATACATGCAACAAAGGAAAAAGGGGAAAAGGCTATTTAGTCTGTGCAAGTATCTAGCAGCCACTCAAGAAATAACCTCAAATGTAATGTCATTGTAAAATAGTAGCTGAAATTAAAGGTTACCTTTACTGAATGTTACTGGAGTCCTGCGTTGTATATTTGTTGTCCTCATCTCTGGTTTCAATTAATGAGAAGTATATTAGGTATATTTATCCCTAGTAAGCAAATGTAGAACAATCCCCTCTCGAGTTTGAATGTTGACTATCTACAGAACTAGAAAGACATCTGTGAACTGTACCGCTGCCTTTGACGTTGCAGAGGTGTGGAAAAGTGCTCTTAGCCTACAGTAGATCAAAGGTAAGCAACCATAAGTGTGAGTGTTGATGACACTCCTCCCAGTGCTTCCTCCCAGCACACCTATTCACAGGAATCACTTCTGTCTAATGTGTGATATCTGGCATTTGTGAGTTTGATAATAAAACAAGTACGCCGTAATATCTTTCAACTCCAGAACCTCACTCAAGTCTTCATTAGATAAAAGTTAAAGATGGCGGGCTACTGAAACCTAGGAAACTAAATTGACCTCTCTATACCAAACAGACTATTACATCTGTATTAAAAAGAAAAAAATTATGAATCTAATACTCTTGCTATAGTAATATGTTTGTCTTTACGAGCTAGATTGAACTGCTTAATTAGCGGTACATGACCACAGAACAAAACCTAAATATTTTAACACCAGTCTTTGCCCGAATAAGTTAACGATCTTCTTCACACCACTCTCTCTGTCCCATTTTGTCCCATCCTCCTCTTAGCCCAGCTTGTGGTTTCTGCTCAGGCATGTCTTCTGCCTCCCGGCCTTTTCTATCCCTCCGTCTCCCTCACTCCCCCCCATGCCATGGTGGCCTCCCACCTGTTGGTGTCCTTTAGAAGCCCGGGCCTCTCCTGCGCCTGCTGTCCAGCCCAATCAGGGCCATGACATGGAAGAGCAAGTCACACCTTTCAGCTGTTCACACTAGGCCTGAGACACCCTACACCCTTTGCTCCCCTTTTTTATGCTGATTTCCGATACTCCTGAAAGAAAGCAAATCCTGAGACGTGGCTCTGGAAACAACTGTAGGATGATTTCATTACCAGATATTGGGCAGGTATGTAGCGACAGTAGAACCAACCTGTTTTCTAGGTATAGTTACTGTGTTCTAGGCTCAGATAAGTATATATTCAAACTTCAGTACATTTTGATTAGTTACATGTGTCATCCATTTACATACTGTATATTTTTCGAGCATATTTCAACTCATTCACATACTTAATAGAGATTACAGAGAATGGCTGTAGATCCTTATGTTCTTAAATATACAGAGCAATTGTTTTTGTTATCATAATCTGAAACTGAAGACATTTTGAATCAATAATTCTAAAATAAAGTTGTTTAAGGTTGAAAGTTTTTTTATTCGCATGTCCAATTTCTTGTTTTTTTTTTCCCCACAATAAATTAATCTTGATTTGATTGCACATCTGACTTGCTATTGGCTTGATTGGCTCTAAAAGAGAAACAGGAGAGTGCCAGCTCTATTTTCCCCTGCAGCAAGCATGGCATTATCCTGAAGTCAGCACCTGTGTTCTAAAACGAGCCTGAGCAACAGGAGCCCTGGACCCATTCACAGAAAGGCAGGGCTACAGACGAAGCTTACTCTGAAACCTAATGCCCTGCAGTATTTCAACTGTGTAAACCCTCTACAAATAGCTACTATCAGTGTCCAAGACTCTTATAATACTCACAAAACAAAACGTTTAAAAAATGACATATCCTGCTAGAGAAACATATGATCACGCTGCTGGTGATTCAAACCCGAAACTGTGCAAAGTGTGGATGCTTTTCATCAGGTTGTATACAGGCTACTAAATTTAATATGTCTTTAAAAAAAGATAAAAAGTGTGATCTGATCATAAAAAAGCAGGTGATATTTTTTCCCTGCGCTCCATTTGAAATCAATCAATAAATACATAAATACAAATCAAGACTTCCCAGTGTTGATGTCAGTTCCAGACTGGGTCAGTCTTTTTTATTTTTAACTCAGACACACACCGCATGCGATTCAGCTTGCTAATAACTTTGTTCCTCTCTGTCACTTGAATTCGTCAGCCAGCATCCCTGTGTATTTCAGAGCTCATAGCTCTTTTACTCATTGCAGCAAAAGCAACATGTGAAGTCTCTGGAGATGACAGAGTGTGAAAGCTGATCTGGGCTCAGATGGCATACGTATAAGGTTCAGAGCCATTTCAGACATGCATGACACCTACCACTGATTGCAGTTCAGACCTTACAAATCTTCTGCTATGAGATAAAATGTATAGCTAAACTAATCCTCTAAGCCGTTCCTATTCTCAGTGTTGTCTAGGGTCCACACATTCGACAGCTGAGCAAAGTTTTCTATAGCAGGTGGATGGATCTTTATTCTGCTTAAGAGCATTTCCTCTAATTACATTAGAGGATATGGATGGATGCAGCATTCTCTATGATTGCCAAAAGGCTAAGGCAGCTTAATAATAATAATAATAATAATATTAAGAATTAAAATAATACACCTAGTGTGTATTATTATTATTATTATTATTATTATCATTTATAAATGTTTAGAATATTTTTACTATTATGTTAAAATGCACACATATCATTAGAAGAATTGTGCATATTATGTAAACAATTAAATGTTGAAAGAAGTATCATCTGCAAAACCCAACAATGCACTTTTTTTTTCAAAGTTGTTCCTTTTTTACCTACAAAGAATCAGATTTTGCCTGTATTGCATCTAAGATATATAATATTATATTTGTATCAATTAAATGACAAACACAAACAGTAACAATTTTGACAAGCAACAGGCCTGAGATGTCTGTCTTGCAAACTAACATTGCAGAATATCAACATTTTATGGGAAATACTGTAAAACCTGGAAATATGTATGCATGGTAAATATTTATAAGTATTTATACTAAAGACATACTGCACTTTTATTCAAAAACCTCTTTAAAAAGTTGATTTGCTATGAGAGAGATATTGAGCTAAGATATGCTAGAATATGAATTTCTGCTTGAATTTGAATGTCTGTGATTACGAGATTATGATACAACAAATAAATTGATTAAGCCTGGCATTTATTTATTTATTTATTTCCTTCAAACTGGAGGTGATCTTATAATACAACATTATAAGAATATGACCATACAATACTGATATCTTATACAAAACATTAAAATTCACAGTTCTCAAATCTTGTCAGCCTAAAACATGTATACACACTTCCACACTTCAGGAAAAAAAATATTGCTGTATGTTATATATAATAATAATAATAATAATAATAATAATAATAATAATAATAGGATCATATTATTAATATTATATTAATATGATATACATCATATTATTTTTTCTGTTCCTGAAGGGTGTTTACATTTTTTTGGCTGACTGTGTAAATTCAAGATATTTTCACATATCATTTTAACAGTGTAGCATTAAAACCTGTATCAGTACTAAGACCTGTTGCTGGCAAAACAGTTAGAGTTAAAGGTGAATTCCTTCCTTGGGGATGCCAGTTGCTCGGGCTGAGCTTGAAACAGCTGTCCCAGAGAGCCCCAGCACACAGCAAGAGGGATCAGAATAGAAAAGGTCAAAGGAGACCTGCATTTAGGCTTGTAAAAGTTAAAACAGGTGCCAGTCAGAGCCAGCAGATGACAGTTTTATCTCAGAAGAAAACATGGACACACATAGAGCAGAAAACAATGACAAAATGGATTCTTAGAGGAAAAACGATCTTTAAAAAATATACTATTTTTGTTCATTTCTTAAAAGTAAGCTTTCCTGGATTATCATCTAATGCGATTTTCACCTACCATCTTGTTTAATACATTTGCTAAGCATGTTATGCCTCAATGCCCGGCTAAAGAAAAGAGCAATCACATGCAGAACACTGAATAGCAAGGGACCAAAAGGGAATATGACAGGAAATGCCTTTCTGACCTGCCCCACCTTGTCACCTCCTGTTTTACTGCACATGAAAAACACAGAGTGTCAAGACAGTGTGTGTGTGGCTTCAACTGGTGTCAGCTCCCGTGTCATAAAAGCAAGACATCTCCTGAAAAAAGTGTGACAATTGATGCCTAAGGCATGGATTTTTAAGAACGTAATATATTTTAAAAGGTTTGTCCCCTTCCCCTAATGTGTTATACTGGTGGTAGACTGCGTTTCTCTCTCTATATACTTGTTTGATGAGGAGGAAAAGCAATTCAATTTAATTTAATTACATTTTATTTATATAGCGGTTTTAACAAAGGTCATAGTCTCAAAGCAGCTTCACAAAATGAAAAGAAAAAAAAGAAAAAGAAAATTTATGGAAGTGTGTATGAGTGAGAAAATGTTTCTAGATAATTATAAGATGATGAGCAAGCCAAGGGTGGCGGCGACAGTGCTGGCACAGTGAGAGGAACCAGACTCAACAGGGAACCCATCCTCAAAGCAAAGTAATATGAAACACAAAGTACAGTAAAAACATTTTTTTTTTTTTTTAAATCATGATTTCATTTTGGGAAAATCGTTCTTTCCTGAGGATTTTTTAACTACTATCTAGTTTTATGGGACTATTAAAGGATTAATTGGATATGCACTTATGTTTAAACCTTTAAATGCATTATATAAAATGATGTACATCACATCAACATGGCATCTAGAAAAAAAGGTAATGTATACATTACTTTTTAGTGAATGTATATTTTAACAAACAAACAACAAAAACAACAGTAATGACAATTAATACAATAAGAGCAATGATTATAACAACAAGAATAGTCATAATGATTAGAGCATGAGTAAACAGAAGAGGAACCAGAGATTGGCCATTGAAAATGCAAATTTGTTAACTTAGTGCTAACTTAGACATCTTCTGTTATATTGAACTTCTAGCTGCCAAACATAAAATAAAATTTTACTTGAAGAAATCGAAAAAAGTAAATAAATAAAAAAGTAAGTACGTAAGTAAATAAATAAATACTAATAATTTAGTGAAACAATTAACAGTTGCAATTTAATGCTAAAAATGCTACACATTTAGACCAAAAAGCCGATTACATTTAGTCTACATTTATACTTAGGGAACGTCAAATAAGGTAGTATGTCAAATACTTAGCCACTCTTGGGGGGCCTGGAGCCAATCCCAAGAGACAGAGGGCATGAGGCTTGGGGGGGGGGGGGGGGGGGGGGGATATATACGCAGAATATAATTGTGAATACACACACACACACTACTTATTTAAACTTCCCAATGCCTATATTTGTGTATATACACTCTTCCATACACTCTAGTATACTAGTATATACACTCATTCCTGCTTACTATATAATAAGTCATATAGCAACAGCAGTTATATTATTACATATAAGTTCGAACCCACTATGGAGTTGCATGTGGCCGCTGTATGAGGAGCTGTTGCTCACTTCCCTTTCATCTGATTGGACGCTCTTCCACGTTTACGAAATAACAAAATGGCGGCGCCCATTCCCGCTCTCAGTCTTGTGCAGAAGTAGCAAAGGACGAACCGTTGAACGAGCAGAAAATCGAAAGTTAGGTACTCGAAGCCTTTAAGACAGGGCTACTGGATGATGTGAAGTTTCCACCAGTGGGGTAACGTGACAGGTGAACATGATTTTGTCCCGCCTGCGATGCGCGAAGGTGCTGCAGCTCACTCTTGCGGTTGTAAAACCGGACGCCGTCGCCCATCCTCTAGTGCTGGAGGTGAGAGCAGAGTACAAGTAGCAGTGCTGGAGCCGCCTGTGTGTGTGTCTGTACTGTATGTCCAGGACACAGGTTTCCAGCACATTTCCCCTTTCCTTACACATTTGTCCTGCTTCTAGTACACGCTAATGTGTTAGGGAAGAGAAATACTAAAAAGTTTAGTAAGTTACTCCAGGACCAGGACTGAGAATCAGTAATTTAGGTGAAGGATAGATAAACATACAGATAAATGTGGATGTTTGCTAACAAATCATATGTGAAGAATTCCATTTTGACGCTGATACACAATGACACCAGGTAGTGTTTACTGGTACCACAGTGATCCTGGATGTGTCATTGAGCTTTCACACACTAGAGTCATATAATTAATTAATATTACAAATATTTAAAATAATAGAATATAATATTTATGTATATTATATAAGTTGATTGACAAGGCTTCATGAGCTGAATGTGGTGTAGTATTCATCTATCCGGCCATCCATCTTCTGTAACCCCTTTATCCTGGTCAGTGTTATATAAAATTCCTTGGAACACTGGGAGTCAGGGGGAAATAAGTCATGCACAAACCTTGGTGTGTACTGCAGTGGTACCTAGGAGGGTGTCGTTAAAGATTACATTATTATTATTGTTGTGATAATACTACTGACTATTGTTTCTGCAAATATGGAAGACCTTTGGGTGAAATAAAGTAGGGATGTAAATGACCAGGGACCTCCCGATAAGATATCACAATACCTAGGTGCCGATTCGATTTGTGTTTTCCGAGCCTGGAAGTACAGGAATGTTATAATGTCCTGATTCTGTATACAAACTAGAGGGTACCCGCCGCTCTGCCCACGTATAGATCATGATGCCTTTGTGCTACCAGTACCTGGAGTGCACAGTCAACTCGCTGCCACTCTTCACGCTGCTTCAATGGTTTGGGAAATATATTATTAACTTTCAGTATGACCCAAAAAGACGATGTCTACTGTTACAATCGAAGACACCCTACACCCTGGTTTCAGTAGCCATGTGCTCGGCCTGATGTATCCATTTTCGATGTAGACGACGCTGCCTTCTGCTACAGCTGGTGAGGAATGCCTGTGATATGCTCACAGTATGACATTAAAGTTGATGACATGAAAATTGATGATGACGCTGCCTACTGCTAGCCCAGCCACGGCCCATGCATACAAACAAACAGAATTTTGGTATTTTATGCGCCAAAATATACAGTACTGAATCCCATGTATCTCAGATGCACATTTGTTGACAGAGAAAAGTTCCAGACAGGTTTCGCCATTAGAGAAAAATAAGTTGTGTTGTGTATTTGTTGTTGGAAATGGGTCTCTCGAAGAAGTATTTTATAGTTGAGTATTATTTCAGCTCATATGGAAGTGGTTGTCATGAATGGGGACCAAGTTTAAAAAAGGTGGCAGAACAATTCCTTCCCATAAATGTCCAATTCCCTTGATCTTACACCACCTCATGGTTACTTGTGGGTAATGTTAAGGGAGAGTGTGTTCATCTGTGAAAATCCGCAAATCGTCTCCTTAATCAGGAGCCTGCAGCAACCTGGGTTGAGAATCTGCATGAACGATTTAAACCATGAGGCAGTGCTCACACACTTTGAACACTTACATTATGCATACCATGCTAAAACAACACGCTAATAGTGTGTTAGATTCTTTAGGAGGAAATAAACTTACAGAATGACAACAAGGTAATATTGTTTGACTATTCACTGCAGTACTGTATATGATAATTTTTCAACATAATGGTTTAGGCTGAATTGTGAGCCACAAGTGCACCACTGTCTTCATTTTTTCATCAGAAGTGAATCTTTGTCCTCGTAGCGCTGCTTTCAGAGGACCAAATAAGTGAAAGTCCAATGGAGCAAGATCAGGACTATAGGGAGGATCCTCAAAACCATGTTTTTACAGAGTGTTAACAGTGTGGGCAGAAGTGTGCGGATGTGCATCCTCATTCAAGATTACAACTCCTTTGGATAGCAGTCCTCTCTGCGTTTAATCTGAAGTTTAGGCTTCAGCTCCCCAATAAGAAGATTTAAATTTTTATTTTATTTATTTGTTTTTTATTCTATTTTATTCAACATAGCTGGCTATTTTTTCCCCTTCTCTAAACTATAGGGTGTTGACTAGACCATTTTCAAATCACTATGAGGTTTAGTATTACAGTGCTATACTATAATAGTTTTTTTTATTTTTATCATCACTTCAGTTCCAACCTAATAAAGCCAGTGGGAGCTTTTGTGGTTCGGTCGTGTGGCCCATAAATTTGGAACCTTTCATCTAGGTTCAACTTCAAAGAGGGCAGCATGGTGGCACAGTTGGTAGCATTGCCATCTCACAGCTTCAGGCCCTGGTTCAATATTAATTTGGGTTACTGTCTAGTCTTCCTGTGTCTGTGTGGGGGTTTCCCTCCAGGTTCCCAGGTTTAATCCAACAATGTCAGGGCATTTGGCTTTGTTAAATTGCCCTAGGTGTAAATGTGAATATGTGGTGCCTGTGATGGACTGACGTCCCATTCAGAATGTATTTCCGTCCTCTTGTCAGAGTTCCCAGGATAGACTCCGGATCTACCATGACCCCGACCAGGATAAAGCGGTTACAGAAGATGAATGATAAATTATGCAGCTTCAAAGAGATATACAATTATCTTTAGTCCTTTTAACACCCAGGCTGTCTGGCTTTAATCTGAACACATGGATGCAAATGAAAGTGATAGATTTCACTCAGTGGTTCAGTCAAACATCTTTGTTTTCTTTGCAAAATTCCACATGCAGTGCTATTTGAAATGTCATTGAGTTATTGACTTTTGTTTTTGACCATTTTATTTATGAGCATCTCTTAATATTCTTGTTAGATAGACAGGTGGATCTGTATGTCTTTTTATATACTGTACTGTATTTATAGACATACAGACATTAAATTTTATGTAATAGTCCCATGACATCCCACTGGTGAAATAACAGAGCACTAGTAAGGACAGAATTCTAAATATCATGCGTCAATGACTATTTAACCCATTAATAGTTATTTAATAGTTAATGAAATAGCTTTTAATTTTAAATAGATTTGAAAATGTATAATTTTTCTATTTAAGGCACTTCATCAGAAAATTCTAGAGAACAACTTCGTCATCGTTAGAAGGAAAGATCTTATCTGGAGGACAAGTGATTCAGAGAGGTTTTATGCAGAACATAAAGGTAGGGAAGAATCTTTGTTTTTACACTGACTGTATGCAATTTGTATTTGAGGCAAAATAAAATAATGTAAATGTTGAAATTGTGTCTGACCTTTTTTTCCTAACCAATAATTTACTGAACACTTACTAAAAGGGCAATGGAATACTTATCGTTTCTCTCACAAGCAACAAAAATTATGCTGTGTTTTTACCACCTTGTATATGTCATTCATAACCCATCTATGAGTCATGCTGGTGCTGGATCACCAGCCTTGGTAAAGCCTGCTGCTGCTCAGCACTCCATTTGAAAACAAGAGTAAAAAAACAGAGAAAAAGCCCAGACTACCTTCTTCTCTAATTATAATCCATTTACATTTGTGTGTCGTTTGTGTGTAGGACGGTTCTTCTACCAGCGACTAGTTGAATTCATGTCAAGGTATGAGTGAGTCATTATATAATTATCATCTTCCTTATCATTTTTTCTTACCATCATTTTAAATAAAGCAGGCTAATGAAAATTCCACATCACAAATTAGAAAGTAAAGAACAGGTAGGCAGCATTAAAGTGATAGTTCAATTTTTTAATTTTTTTAAGTCAAGCTTAAATCAAAATTCAGGTGCATATAAGTACATTGCAGTTGGTCTTGATCATTATAAATTTGCACACTGACTGGGAAGTTTGCCATCTGGCATGCATGTAATCAATTAATTAACCAATCAGGTGCCAAATTCTACAACCCTCATTCCATGCATAAATGCATTCTAAAATTCAGCTGAGACTCTCATGAAGCTTCTGAAATTAAGCTAAATTTAGATAAGTTTGAAAATTACAGTGTATTTATTACAAATTTAACACGTTTTTATTTCCATGGAACTAGCCATACTTGGCTGCTCCCAGGGAATGAAAAGAGGGTTGTGGAATTTGGCCCTGATTTCTAGTGTGATGCAGAAGCTCCGAAGCTGGTATCGAGCAGGAGGGGGCGTGTCCAATGAAGCCTCGCTTCAAGGCGCGTGTCGTGTTCCCGAGAGTCACGTGACCAAGTGCCGCCTTTGCCCCTAATCACGTGACCGACTCGTTTCCCGCTTAAGTAAATGCTCGTGCACTCTTCTGTTAATTTTTACAGATTCAGAGATGTTGAATATGTGCATAAACCTTTCCTTGAGCAGTGCAGCTACATGTACATATAAATTGTGCTGCTTGTGATGTTACGGTCTAGTTGCTACCCAAAATTTTTCCACAAGATGGCAGTACAATGAGCCCTTGAATGAAGCTTTATGAAATTAACCTTTTGGTGAAACTATTGGCTAGGAAGCCTCGACACCTAAATGAGGCTTCATCTGGCCACCACTACTGATTATTTACAATGTAGTTATATTCAAGGTGACAAACTTCACAGTTAGTGTGCAGAGCAGGAAAATGTATAACAACAAAGACATATTGTAGACATATTGACTTTTAATTTAAGATAGACTAAAATTTTATTTTTATCTGTGAGGCTGTAAAATTAATCATTAAGTGTTTGCCTTTGTACATTTTTTTTTATTGAAATACAAGTGGATCTCAGCTTATGACATTAATTATATGTTTTGAGTTATGAGTGCATTAGTATAAATTTTTATGGCAAGGGTACTTATTACTTTTCTGAAAATTCTAAAGATTTTACCTCTGGATCCCATAGATAAAGTTGGTTTCATATGATCTTCATTGGGTTGAATGTAATAAAGCAATATAGGCCACTTTGGCCAATCCATATGTCATTTATTCTATGACAGAATAAACTAATCTTAAAGCCTCAGTATGGCAAGCTTTTAGACATTTTTAGGTGTCATGCTCCACATATGCTCCATGAAAGTAATACAAAGCAAGTGTAATGTTTTTGCTTGTTTTGTGTGTAAATGGAGAAAGATTAGAAAGTCTTCAGCATAGAGAAAAGCCAATATTATAGCTAACATAAGATAACCGGGGCATTAAATATTACATAAACATTATTTACTAAATAGAGATTAATTGTGTTTAAATAAAGTGAACTGTTATACAAGTGGACTTGTAAGATATATAAGATGTGTTTTTGTGGTTTTAATGCATATTTAATTCATTCAAGATCTAGTTCTGATCTTAGTGAATAAATTCTGAAAAAGAAACCTTATTGCAAAGCATACTGTATATAATCATCATAGAGTCAAAATAGCATCTGACTATTTTGTTTTTCTAAGACTCTATGCCTTGTTGAGCTGTAAATGCACATCAAGGTTTTTCTGCCGAGAATGTCATAGAATCTTTCATTTACAAACGCCTCTTCACTCCAATGCGATCTTATAGTACAGTGTTCCTGAAAAATGTACAGTCAGGTTAATTAAGCTTCAGAGCATAGGTGAATGTTGTACGGTATACTGGTAGTAGTGCTTGATACTTAGGGGATGCCTTAGCCTAAGACGGTGATGTATACGGTCAGTTGTTACCATGGCAGCCAGTCATCAGGCAGATTTACAGCCTGTGAAAACAAAGATGAATGAGCACGCTGCTTGAACTAACAGTTTGCCAGTTCTGCGTTTTGGATTTCCATAAAAGAACCAGGTCATTATTTTGATATTCCTGCTGCTTATATAGGACATGTGGACAAACAATATTTGTTATGCATTGTGCATGAGCTTACATCTTTTACAATTTTTTAGAGAGAAATACTCAAAGACGCAGGGATGCAACAGGGTGTTTATATTCAAGGGTGCACATACTGTGTAGGTCCTGCTCATGGACATGTTCATGGTTCAAATAAAATATCCTGCTAAAGAAGCGCTTTAATGGTTGTCTTCTCAACGTCTTCTTAAAGTGCTTCTTTAACAGAGGATCTGCTGTATATTCTGGATTTGAACCATGAGCAACAGTTATGTGCACTACTGCTTATATTCCATTTACTGCTAAATATGGCTCCTTTTAAAAATAAAACATACATACTGTAAACAGTCTATCCTAGTCATGTGTAACATTCTAGTCCTTTATAGATAAAGCTGATGTTGATGTCATATATGTATCTTATTTTACACAAAATGGGTGTGACAATAAGCGTGATGAAGGCTTTTACAGATAAAACAAGCAACGCCCTGGTGTCATGTTGCCTGACGATAACAGCATGTTCTAAGATGTTTTATTGCTGTCATACCACAGCAGTTTGACAACATTTACCTTTTTTAATTAATTTTTTTGTCCTTATTTTTCTTCTCAATTTAATCACTTTCCAAACCCACCCAGCTCATGTTTATCATCCGGCAGTTAAGGGCAAAAGCTATCACGTGCATGTTTCATTTATTGCTCTTTATATTAATGATGCATCATGCTTTTTACCCATTTATAATTACCTTCTATGTGTGTGGGGTGTCCATGGAACGTTAGTTCTTGAATTGTATTTCCTACTTAATTTCCTTACCAGCTTCTCTTTTCTCTCTCTGTAATAATCCTGACAATACCACAGCCCTCCAAGAGAACAAAATTGGCTGTCCTATGATTGGGAAGGATGGCATGCTCTTTCTCCCCTCTCAGTCACGAAAATAGGCATCTGTGAGGTCATGTGTATGGAAGAGGGCAGACAGGACTTTAAGAATGCTGATGCATAAGATAAGAATGATGCAGCTCAAAAAGATGTCGTTGACTGGCATCACGTGTCTTGGAGGAAATAAGTTAGTCTGATAGGGGCCAATTAGGAAGAAAATGGTTTATGGTTTGTCTCATTATAAATAAAAATGATAAATTATAATATCAAGGATTATACATTGTTCTTAGTCTATTTAAATATGCAATTATTGGGCTTTAATATTGATGTGAAGCATTCGGCCAATAAGCTATTGTGACTACAGAAATAATGTGTATATAGCTGGCACTAGTGCTTATACTTACAGTAATTGATCTCCAACAAGGTGTTGATAAGGTTAGAGAATTCTGTGTTGAAGTATAAACTGAAATAAATATATTGTAGACTTTTTTATATACAATTCCTGTAAAATGTTCCAAATATTTATTTCAATTGCACAACTTGAAAGTCCCTAGCAGTTATTTTCTTCATTATTCCTACTACAGTGGTCCAATGAGAGCTTACATCTTAGCAGGAGAGGATGCTATTACTCACTGGCGGGAGTTGATGGGCCCTACAAAAGTGTATCGAGCACAGTACACGTCACCGAGGACCATCCGAGCACAGTATGGTCTCACTGACACAAGAAACACAACACATGGATCAGGTACTTATTAGCATGATCATGTAGAATGTGAATCCTGAAATGAATACAAGACTCAGAATTGAATTTTAACACTGAGCACATCAGAGTTCGCTAATATCCAGACAGCGTATAAGTGCCACTGTGTGTGTTAAGAATCTCATCATTACACATTTTAGCGCATCTTTCCATTTGCATGTTTTAACACGATTGAGGAGGAAGCAGACAAATTGACAGAAACACCAGCCTGTGCATTTACAGTCGTCTTGACAGCTGAAGTGTGATGTTTTAAAGCAATAAAATCATAATAAGTGAATTGCTGAACAGATTCTTAAAAAACAAATATATGCATGTATATCTTATAATTGTTCATTTAATGGAAATAATATGCATACATTTGTATACATAATAAAACTCCTCGATGTTAGAAACGTCATTTTATCATTTCACTATTATGATCGTTTTGCTCTTTTGCATTAGAAAATCTAATGTCGTCAATAAACAACCACCTTTAAAAAAAGGGGGAAAAAAGATTCTGAGAAAAACGGCTTTTACAAGGTAATTTAATGTTTCCACAATAGTAAGTGTGGTCTATAAAGTAAATTGACTTACAGTGTCATTTATGTCACGTACGTCATAATGACACACAAGCTAGCAGGAAGTAAGCTGTTGATGTAATG
The DNA here is from genome assembly GCA_030347435.1 of Clarias fuscus. Classification (NCBI taxonomy): domain Eukaryota; kingdom Metazoa; phylum Chordata; class Actinopteri; order Siluriformes; family Clariidae; genus Clarias; species Clarias fuscus. Next base: position 16,436,629 of record CM059229.1, on the reverse strand, counting down.
GAGCCAGCTGGGATGAAGCTCAGCCCCCTACAACGTGTGAACAGATGTGAGTTGTATAAACACAGAAATGACCATATTTCTGTTGCATGTTAATATACAGTATACTCCCACTCTCCTTGCTAGGAACAGCTGTATACCTGCTCATTTATACAGTTATCCGGCACTTACAATCATACGGCAACGGCACAATGCAAAAAATCATGCAGCTACAGGTCAAGCATTTATGTTAATGTTCACATCAAACATCCGAATTGGGGGAGGGGGGGATCTTTGTGATCTCCAGGACTTTGATCCTGGCATGAACCTTGCTAGGGCTGGTCTGAGAAATTCAGAAACTGATGATGTCCTGGGATTTTCATAAACAACAGTCTCCGAAAAACATCAGGTAGGTGAAAACAAAGTGTTGTGGGGGAAGACATCTTGTTGAGAAAAATGGCAACATTGTTTTGGGCTGGATGTGTTGCGCATGCTGAGATTCTTTCACCTCACCATGGTTGTAAAGAGTGCAATAGTGTGTATTACTCTGGCCTTCCGGTCAGCTCATGCCAGTCTGGTCATTTTCCTCCATGCTATCTCATCAACAAGGTGCCTCTAGAACCTCTGCAAACTCCATACTCATTGTTTGTTGCACCAATTTGTGTAAACTCAAGAGACTGCTATATGTGAAAATCTCAGCGGTTTCTCAAACTAGCCCTTCTGACACCAACAGCCGTGCCATTTTTAAGTCACAGAGATCACATTTTTCCCCGCATTCTAATATTTGATGTGAACATTTCCTGAAAAATGACTGTCATGACTACAATTTATGTATTATTAATCATCATGTGTAATTGCTGATAAATGATGTGAATCGATATAAGAGTTAGATGACAACATAAAGCCTTTTCCTGCCTCAAATACAAATGACTGGACAGACTAGGCAAGGTGTGGGAGTAATCTATTCTCCTGCTGTTCTTAACCAAGAACAAATCCATTTCTTCACGCAATCATTTTTTCCCCTCTGTGTAAAGACCATTTTCTTACAATTGTGCACATCTAACAGACTGATAAGGCTGTATACACAGTCAGCATGCATGCATTTGTAACCAAACTGTGTTACATTAATGGAATTGGATTATATATAAGTGGATGTTTACCGACGGATATGAAATTACCGATGTTGTGTGTTGCTTGTGAATGCTTCTGTAGGCATCAGTTCTTCTGCTTGTCTCCGTTCTAGTACTTAAGCTAATTAAATTTCTCATATGCTCTCACAGATTCGTCAGAGTCAGCCGAAAGAGAGATTGCTTTCTTCTTTCCGGAGTTCAGTGTTCAGCACTGGCTAGAGGTGGAGGAGCCGTGTTTTAGGGCAGGGCGTGTCGAATATGACGAGCAGAGACAAATCCATACCGCACTGAAACACCTCTAACCATTCTACTGCCAGAAGACAGAACCAGAAATGGCTCTAATGTACTATATCTAAGAACTGAAAGCACTGCGCATTCTAAATATTGTGCCATTTTCCTGTATTTAACCATCAGTTGCTGACGGGTTGCTGTGCTACTTTTTCTGACGTGTGTTTTATAGAATCTTCATTATTTTCAAACGTTTTGTGCCCTTTATCTTTGTAAATAATTGTGCATCAAGTGCACTTTGTGATGGTACTTTTAATACTAAAGACATTCTAGTGCTTGTCAGAGCACTTTAAAAAAAAATCACATGTGTCATGTTAACCTGTTCATGTATTAAACACAGCTTTGGATTTTTAAGCATACCTTTGATCATTTCTTTCTTGGCTTATGATTAAATAACCCAGCCTTAACCTATGAATTAGTGGAGAGGAGACGAGGTGTTTTAGCACATCTTTGTGTTATCATAATGTTCTAGCTCAGCCTGTTCCAACACTCTATTTTAAACCAACAGCAATTCATTCATTGTTATAGTTAATATTTTCATTCATTAATTTATTCATTATTTTTCCTCCTGATCAAGGACATAATAGATCCAGAGCTAGTACTTATACACATAGCAAAAGGTGGGTCCCTCACAGGGCAGCCATCACACACCCATTCATACATTGGGGCAATTTACTGTATCGTAGCCAATCCTGCATGTTTTTGGACGCTGTGAGAAAGAACCCAAGAGAATGCAAAGGACACCCATGTAAACAGGCGAAAACATTTGAAACTGCACAGGCAGTGACTCGAGATCAGGATTAAACCATCAAGCTTTGATGCTGCAGTGATACCCACTGTGCCACTCTGCAGCCTAGTTATTATATTAAATTGCTAAATACTACCCAATAAACTGCCATTTGTCTCAATGGCAAAAGTCAATCAGTCATTAGACCTTTAAAAGGCACTCTTGATTAACCGGATAATTACATACAATTTGTGTGCTACTCACATAAAACAGAAGTAACCTGATGTTTTTGTTTATACTTTGACATACGATCAGTCCAGTCCAAGTCAGCCCAGGATGAAATTCCTCAGACATTTACATTTATAACATTGAAGCACAGTATGGGGAAGACACTTGTAGCCACAGTAAAAGATTTGAATGGTGCAAATGTTTTAACGAAGGCCTTACACCCCCTACAGTTGTTCTTGTGAACATACAGCAAGTAGAATCCTTCTGATCCTTGAAAATCGACAAATAACTTGTCGCTAACTTGTGCAAGAAACACATCTGTCTGTGGGAAAATCATTCACCAACACCACTTGCACATAACAGGAACTCCTGGGAGGCCAGTGTTTCAGACGTGAATCAGTCAGTCATCAGGCTCTGGCGTATCAAGAAAATGCTGGGATAAGTGCATTAGGGTAGTAGCAGTGAATTATAGAAAAATAAAGGCAGTTTTACGCTGTTTGGAACTGTGTTCTGTTATTCTGCACAATCCTAAGTGACTTGAACGGCCCTTTTAACTTAGAGGCTTTCTGGTGCTTTGATTGTCACAAATCTACACTTTTTTTTTTTTGCAGGATACAACTCCATTGCCCCTATTACAATGAAGACATGGCAGTGGAGAATGATAAAAATAGTGAGCATCTGGTATCACACAAAACTACATAATCTTATAAAGCTTTTTTTTGTTTGTTTGTTTTTTTACAGACCTGTTCTTCTGCCAGAAATCAGACCTCTCTTTTGGTTCCATGTTGTCTTCTGTTCATCGCAGTTTTTAAAGAACTGACGTTTGACATACTGTAAATCTTCTTATGTCAGTCTCTAAGCTGAGTTCTTGTCTCAGTTCAGAACAGATTCTGCTTCTGGTTCCTTCAAACAATCCCGAGGTTTCATGACCTCAAAAGTAGTGTGGGATTTTTCTTTGATCTTTCCGCTCTTGTCCACTTGACGAATACTCTGAGTTACAGTGATGGTCACCTGCTTTGTGGACATCCTGTTGTCCTGCCACTTGGTTTACCAGGATGCAAAGAGACAAACAATGGAAGTTGATTACTGATTGCGAAATTATTGTGCAATACACTAGCAATATAGCAATTTGCACATCTGCTCATTATGTTCATTTGTACTCAGTCTACAGTTAAAGGTGATATAAGTCACGGTTGTGACATAAGTCGTGTTGGACATAGAATAACACAAGGTAGAATAGAGGTCTTCTGGGAATACCCTGATTATATTAACATCATGGCTGGCATAATCATCTGCAATCTATTTTTTGCAAGAACACTATTGATAACTGCATTTGTAAAACCCATCAAGTACCATGATGAAACTGTCCATCCCAAGAAAGCAATACCCAACCGTACCTCTGCTGCAGAGGAGAAGTTCATTTAGAGTTACCAGCCTCAAAATCACCAATTAACCGCACTTCAGATTAGAGGCGTTATTATACGTTGTTTTACAATGTAGAAAGAAATGAAAATGAGGAAAGACCATGGAATTTTTCGCTGGTACTGTATGTCCAACACAATCGCAATGTTTTCACTTCAAAAAATAAACTTGATCTTTCTTTCTGAACCACTAAGTTGAATCAAATTTCGTCTTTATTTAAATTACTTTAGATGAAATTGTATATAGCAGATTAACAAAATTTAATGGCACATTGTGAAACAATTCGGAAGCTAAACGATCATAAGCTGGTTTCTAAGGCATCCCTGTCGATTGAAAAATTTCGACTTACAATCTCTTCAGTGCGAACAACGCTTCTCTTCTGCAGTGTGGTGCCTGGTGATGAGGGAAGCCCTTCCTGTTCTTGAGAGACCAGTATAGCATGAGGACTGCCACTTTTCACATCATTAAGACTAGCTTCAGACATGGCAGAACACACCTTCAGGTATGCCTGAGCAGGAGCTGGTAGGCCGTCATCGAAAATATCTGCCAGTGCAAATAGAGAGGAACCAAAAATAATAGTGAACATATTGACTCTTACATTTGCCAATCAAGCATCTATTCAAAGATTTTAGGTAGGTCAGGTTTCAAGCATTATATACATGCAATAAATAAATACAATTCAGTAATTCAATTCAAAAAGTGAAACTTGTTATATAGACTGTTATATTTCAAGTGTTTTATTTATTTTAATGATTGAGACTTACAACTAATGAAAATCCAAAATTCAGTATCTCAGAAAATTTGAACATTGTGAAAATTTTCAATATTGGGCACTCATGGTGTTACACTCTAAGCAGCTACCTTGACAATTGTACAGAAGATTATCCTTCAGACCCTGCACATGGAGGGTAAGACATAAAAAGTCATTGCTAATGAAGCTGGCTGTTCACAGAGTTCTGGATCCAAGCACATTAATGCAAAGTTTAATGGAAGGGACAAATGTGATAAAAAAAAGGTGTACAACAGGGATAACTGCAGCCTTGAGATGCCTGTGAAACAAAACCCATTCAAGAATTCGGGAGAAATTCACAAGGAGTGGACTGCAGCTGGAGTCAGTGCGTCAAGAGCCACCACACACAAACGCATTCAGGCCATGGGCTACAACTGTTGCATCCCTTGTGTCAAGCCACTCTAGACAACTCGAGACAACATCAGGGGCATCTTGCTTGAGCTAAGGACAAAAAGGACTGAACTATTGCTGAGTGGACCAATGTCAGTTCATTTGGAAATCAAGGTCCCAGAGTCTGGAGGAAAAATAGCACAGAAATTGCTTTGAGGTCCAGTGTAAAGTTTGCACAGTCGATGGTGGTTTGGGGAGCCATGGCATCTGCTGGTGTTAGTCCACTGTGTTTCATTAGGTCCAAGGTCAGTGCAGCCGTCTACCAGGGGATTTTAGAGCACTTCATGCTTCTCTCTGCTGACCAGCTTTATGGAGATGTTGATTTCATTTTCCAGCAGGACTTGGCACCTACCCACATTGCCAAAAGTACCAATACCTGGTTTAAGGACCATGGTATCCCTGTGCTTATTTGGACAGCATACTCTCCTGACCTAAACCTCATTGACAATCTATGAGGTATTGTGAAGGAGTAGATGAGAGACACCAGACCTGACAACACAAAGAGCTGATGGCAGCTATCAGAGCAACCTGGGCTTCCATAACATGTCAGCAGTACACAGACTGATCGCCTCCATGCCACGCCTCATTCCTGCAGTAATTCATGCAAAGGGAGCCACGACCATGTATTAAGGGCTATATATGTTCATACTTTTCACTAGTCCAGCGTTTCTGTGTTAAAAAGTTTTTTTTTTTTTTAAGTAACATTCCATTATTTGAGATACTCAATTTTGGGTTTTTATTAGCAGTAAGCCATAATCATCAAAATGAAAAAAAAATAATAATAATAAGCACTTGAAATACATAAGTCTGTGTGTAATTAATCTATATAATATGAGTTTTACCTTTTGATTTAAATTACTGAAATAAAATATTTTTTGATGATATTTTAATTTATAACAGAGAAATGTTATTGATTATAGTTATACTTGACTTTAAGATATATTGTAAACCACTCACTTCTTTCACTTAATTGTCCTTTGTAACAATTAGTTGATTTAGAAAGAAAGCTCAAACATCTACATGCCAGTTAGGGAAAAAATTATATATATGAAAATAACAATCATATGGAAAATTATGAATATTTAAACAGATTGTTAAGATTTTTATTTATATATTTTTACCTAACTGAGATTAAAATCTTTTTTTTCTCTCTCTCTCTCTTTTTTCTTTTACAGGTAGCCCATACACAATTGTCCTTGTCACCATTGAAGTCTTTTATCTTTAACACTACAATCATATTCTTTTTAATTTTTTAAAAAGCTCTTATTGTGTAAAGCAAAGCCCATCCTTCTAGTAAGCCGCAGAACTGTCTCCATGACAACTGAAGCTGAATGTATTGGTGTTTTGACAGTATTCTCCTAAAGGGCACAATACACTGAATCAGTGCAGCTGATTATTTATATAAAATAATAATAATAATAATAAAAAGTTAATAATAAATAAATAATAATAAATAATAATAAAATTGTTAAAAGCTACATAATTATTTGTCATGGTTCCTCACCAGAATTGGTCATTTTATCTGATGCAAATGCAACCTCGGAAGAGGTCTCTGAGGGGATGTTGTGGATTGAAGACAGTGGGATGTCTGTATCTGTGCTGGTCAGCCATGTAGATTCTGTCTCTTTGGTCCAGCTTTCCAGGTAGCGTGGTTCCAAGGCATCTGTCCTAGAGCCTCCACAACCCATGTTTTTTTTTTTTTCTTCCCAGGAATCAGGGACACACCAGAAGAAATAGCTAGAGGTACTCAACACACTAGCTGTTCATTATTTAATTTTGATATAAAGTTGATTCTTTAAAGAGAAATTACAGACAGAAGTCTTTTTTTAATGGATATATGCATTCAGCTTGTAAGATCTTAGGAGACAATGTTGTAGAGACTCTGGGGTGTGAAGCCTTGATTTGTTGCTTTCCATTGATCAAATGCCGCTTTAATTTACACACTGACCCACGTGCTGTTTCTGTAGAAGACACAAAACCGTGTTTAGATCTTCTCGTGTGGTGATGTTAAGTAGCTGAATATTAAAAATGATATATTTGTATGTTATTAAATAAAAATGTTAAATTCCATCTCGGAAAAGTCCGCATCTGTAGAAACTTCTAAGGGTAACCTTGAAATAACTGATAATGATTAATAGACCAACACTAGAGCAAACAAATGCTAGAGCATCTGAATGAGCGCTGCAACATTGAAGATTTTAAATGAGTTGCAAATTGAAAATTAGTAAAATAGTTTTAACATTTTGTCTTAAAGGTATATATAATTAATTATGCTCAATTATTTCGACTCCGTTGTGGTTTAAATCCTGAATACCAAGGTGAGGTTTCACTTACTTACAGAAATTTCCATGATACATTATCACATAAGCAAATTGCTTTGCATGTCTAATTACTGTATTCATAATGTAAGTTCTGATGCAGCTTGTTTTTATTGGGATGAACTAAATTGTTGTATTTTAATGCAATTCTTATAGCATTTGTATAATCATGTTAGTTCAGGAAGTGCCTGTTTATTTACTTCAGGCACTGAAACAAATCAGTATACTGTCACGTGGCTGACATTTAAATACCTTGTAAATTGTGTTCACAAACCATTACAAACCATAAATGTTTCAAACAACCCAACTGAAATCAAAATAAGGAGGTAATGCTCTCCATTCTTTTTTTTTCTAAGCTGGGAATAACATAAGCAATAAGAAATTCACTCGAGTGAGCTTTGATCATCTACAGATTGATATTTGTTGTTAAACACACGCCTCAGTGCGCATGCTCACACCGCAAATCACGCACGTTCGGCTTCATAACAAAGCGCTACTGTAATTTACAACCACTGAGGTAACAATTATCTGACAGCAAGCCATATTTCATTCCAAAAATCTACAGCTCGGGGAACGTAGTGTTTACTTACCCTTCACTAGGGGGAAAAAAAAACGATCACTCACCTGACGTTTTATGCTACACTCTTGCCAGATGTGCATCACAGCGGTGATATTTTTCCCCCAACAGTAAACGTGCCGCCGCCCCCTCTTCAGCCAGCGCGCGCTTGTGTCTGTGCGCGCGCGCGAGCGTGTGTTCCTCTCGAGGCTGTGAGTGCGTGCTGAGCTGAACATCCAAAGGAGCGCGAGGATGATCTTTCCAAAGCGTATAAACGCATTATTTGGCACAGCTACTGTATGATGACAGATTATGTATGCTGACGCAACACGATGAATTACACCATCAGGTTATGTCATCACACAGCATTGAAAACAAACAAACAAACATACAAGAGCTCTTCGTCATGATCATTTAATTAGCAGAAACACTGAACTCTTATTAGACATCCATCTAGGAACCTCTGTAGTCCAATCAGGAGCGGTGGAGAACAATGGTGATTACCACTGCATTTATTCCCATTTTATGATCAACATTTGCACACATTCACACATTTCAGGGAATTTGTGAACGCCATTTAGCCTAATCTGCATGTCTTTGGAAGAAAACTGGAGTACCTAGAGGATCAGTACTGATCCATTTTGCACATCGACACATGTTTCTGCACTCACTCTGGACATTCAGGACATTCGCCACACTAGTGGTCACTGCACACCTGCTCTCTCATGGACATTATGCACATAAGACACTTCAATATGACACTTTACTGCATATTTGCACACCCCTGGACATTCCGTTCTTTTATGTTCACTCCATTCCCACAGTTCTATATTTTCTATTGTACAGTTAGGTTTTTCTTATTTTCTTATATTTTTCTTATATCTTCCTATAGTGTATATTTTGTCATTTGTATCATACAGATATATTATATTTTATTTTATTCTTTCTTAGTTAAATTTACTTACATATATTTCTCAAATTTACTTTTGTTGTAATATTTACTTTCTATATATATATATATATATATATGCTTTCTTAGATAAATAACTTTTTGTATTATTCCTATTAATAGTCTTGTTTTAAGGTCTGGGCAGTTGTGTAAGCATTTCACTGCATATCGTACTGTGTATGTGACAAATAAAATTTGAATTTGATTTGAATTTGATTTGATTTGAAACCTACCAACTGCAGGGAGAACATGCAAACTTCATGCACACAGACCCCAAGGCAGGAATCGAATCTGGACCCTGGAGGTTCAAGGCCACAGTGCTAACCACTAAGCCACTGTGCCACCCTCATTAGACATAACATAACCATAGCCTGGTATTACATACAATGTGTTATGTTACAGAGCTGTCAGGCTTAAGATATACTTTGACAAGTTTGGATCTTAAAGTTTTTAACTCTTCTACCTGAAAAAAATCAGGCTTAACTTGACAGAGCTGGTTGAACTGGTACTTCGTCCTGGTGAAGCTGGTTGATTGTAAAATGACGTGAATCTGCAAAACCATCTGTAAACTCATCATCTTAGCGAATTGAATCCTGGTACCAATGATTTCCCAGGTAAGTGACACACATGAGTACCTGGCCATCCACATGATTTAAAGACAAACATTATTCATCAAATCAATCCACCTACATCTATTGCTTAATGGTATGATGCTCACTTGCCCATTGTAGGTGCTTTCAGTGGTGGACAATAATTAAGTATGCACATTCATACTTGTCTGCATGTGTCTCTCTCAGCTCTGATGCACTGTGTGTCCTGACACTTTTCAATTATAGCCAGCATACTTTTTTTCAGCAATCAGTGCTACAGTATCTCACCAGACAGAGCAGATGGGCTAGGCCTTGAGTATGCATGACCATGTTGCTGGATCACTTGTTGTCCTTCCTTGGACCACTTTTTTCTAGACAGTAACTGCTGGATTCTGGGAGCACCCCAAAAGACATACAATTTTGTACCCTGTGGTCTAGCCATCACAATTAGGACCTTATCAAAGTCATTTAGATCAGGAAAAGGTGTCAATTTGTCCACCTTTCAACTTTGAGAACTGACTGTTCACTTGCTGCCTAGTATATCCGAACCTTTGAGAGGTGCCATTGTAATAAAGTAATCAATGTTAAAGTATTTGCCTATTTGGCCTATTTTTTGCATATTTGTCACACTTGATTCATGATTCAGAGTATTAAAAAAACAAACAAAAAAAAAAATACAAAAATAACTATAGTAAATGCAAAATACAGTTTTACAATGACTATTTCATTTATTAAGGGGAAAAAAGCTGACCAAACCTGCTTGGCCCAAAGTGAAAAAGTAATTGCTCCCAAAATCTAATGACTGATTGTGCCACTCTTGGTGGCAATACGTGTTTGTTATAACTTAAAATGAGTCTTTCAAATTGCTGTAAAGGAATTTAATCCAACTTTTCTTTTCAGAATTGTTTTAATTCAGCCACATCTGAAGGTTTTCAAGCATGAACAGAATGTTTAAGGATCTCAATCAAATACAAGTCCTCACTTTGTCTATGCCACTCCAAAACCATTATTCTGTATTTTTTGTGCCATTCAGAGATGTACTTCCTTGTGTCCCAAAAAGGCTTGGTAGGCCGGTCACTCCTGTGAAGGTTTAGAACTGTTCCAAGTTTTCGCTATCTTTTTTGGACAATGACTCACATTGTGGTTTGCTGGAGTCCCAAAGCCTTAGAAATGACTAATGGTCTCATCTGTTCTCAAATTTATTTAGATCTTGTTGTTTCACTTGTCTTTTTTGCATTTTGGTGTTTACCAGCAGTTGGCACCCACTATGTTGCATTACTGCCACCTTCTGGTCTTGTTCTCCCTCATCTTCCTTTCCGTTTAAATCCTTTTTCTAGCCCAATTGCCATTAAGAAACCCAACAAATAGTTTCTTCCTTCACACTTTTTGCACATTGTATCACATGGAGAAGCAAGGTATGTGATTTAAGCTACATTTTAAGCTATTTAAACGATTTCTTGATTCAACAGGTCTGATAGTAATTAGGCCTAGGTGTGACAAGTGAAATTTAACTCACAGTTCATTCATGATTTAGCAAGAGGGCAATTACTTTTTCAGACAAGTCCAGGTATGTTTGGACAGCTTTTTCCCTTAAAAATTAAAATCATCATTTTGTATTTATTTGGGTTATCTTTGTGTAATATAACATTTGTTTGATGATGATCTCAATTATTTAAGTGTGACAAATAATTTAAAAAATCAGGACGGGACAAATACTTTTTTCATTGCACCATATATATATATGGACAGACAGAAGCCATTCGCTTCTAAAAGGGAAATGGGACAGACTGCTGGGAATTTGTCAAAAAGCCCCTGAAGCTCTCGCAGATCATAAGAAACAAAATTCCCCTGTCTGATGCATGATTGTCTGACACAATTCAGTCATTGCACATCACCCCATTAATCTCATCCCTATGGTCAAACATGTGTTAGAGGCATTTGAATCCATTTTAAGATAATTATAAAAAAATAACAAAAGTGGAAAAAACTATCTGAAAATGTTCTTTTTGCCAAATAGCATGCAATAAAATGGCAAAGTGTTTTTATTAAGCTTTGTGTAATTTAACAAAAATGTTATCAAATGAATCATTTTATTATATTCATTAAATCTCTGTTCTTATTAATTGTTTTTTTCTTCAAGTGTACAGTATGTGTATTTAGGTATGATTTTCAGAGAAGTAGAGAATTATTTTTCTTATCACAGTCCTCCCATGCTGCTTCACGACAGTTCACTTGTGCCTCAGTGCACTCTTCAAACACTATAGCCAACAGTCAGCTTGGTGTGCCAAGGTCCTTAATTAGAACAAGACTTGAAAACTAAACCTTAATATGAATTAAAGGTGTGCTTGACTACAACTGTTGTAGTGGTGTGGTAGTTTTCCCCACCAACTGGCTCTGACACATTAGCCTTAGGAGTTTTCAGGAAAATATATAATCAAAATACCAAGTGCATCTAAAGCATAGCTCTAAAGTAGTAACTAAAACACAGAAACATGCATGAAATGTTACACATTTAACCAGACTGAGATTAATCACAATGCTTTATACTTTACCTCACAAGGAATTACTTACAGCATATAGTCAAGTGTTTAATGTTTTATGTACTGTGCAGAAAAGTCTTAGGCACATGCAAATAATTGCGTAGAGCAAAGATGTCTTCAGAAAGGTTCTGCATAAAAAGTCAATGATTATTGACCCCATCATCAATCTACAAATATTTTCCTATACGATTAAAGTTTTTGTGGAATACTAATGTTTGGAAATCATATAATAAACATGTAAAACAAAGTAAAAAACATTGTGCCTACAACTTTTGCACAGTACTATACATGTAAAACACTACCACTGAAGTCCATAGGTTTGAAAAATTTCGGCAAGGGAAAAATAGAAGAAAAATGCTGTCGTCTTACTAAGCTATGAAAAATGGCTCTGTCAAATGGTTAAATTTTTGAAGAGTTTAGATATTCACAGTCATGCTCTAACTGAGCACACTATATGTACTGTCAATGATTGATTATTTCCTTGGCAGCTGCACTAAAAATTCAATTAAACATCCAAATGGTTGGCACTGTTTCCTGCCATTTATTGCTTTATGGAATTATAAATTGCTACCCACTTTAACGTCTTAAACCATCAGTTTTTATTGCGAGTTACTGTTATAGGAAATACAGAAGATGCAGGTAACATATACTGTAGGTTGGTACTGTAGGTTGCTGTTGAACAAGGAGGCACTAGGAAAGTCTAGATAATACTTTACATAATAATGATAATGTTTTCACTCTATATTCATATGCATATACTGTACATATTAATACTCAGGTAATAAATACCTACAGGTTTAGCTACATTGTACATGAAATAACAACACGAACTAGCATTTTATACTGCTAATTGAAATCTATCACTTATACACATGAAGCAGAGATGCACTAAATACACTGACATTTCTCCAGATGAGGGCAGTACAGATTATTCTTGTGCTTCCTGATGTCTGTACATAGTGTCAGTATGCATGCACAATTCATACCATGTTAAAGAACATTGATGTGCTGTAAATAAATTAATGAATAAAAATCTTTACATCTTTACTTGAGTGCTTATCTTTTAACATAAAGTAAATTTAATACTAAACAATACACTCGTGCCATCAAATTTAAACAGTTAAACAGTAAATGGTACAATAATCACATACCTGACCCATTTTCCAAAATTCAGATACACTATTCTGTTATATTTGTTTTAAACCAAGAGATGTCTCGTCCATGATGACTAACTTGATAGAAGAACCATTGCATCTAGGCACGTTCACAGCCACGTTTTACTTTTTTTTTTTTTTTTTTTGGAAACAATCTCAACTGAACATTCAGAATTGTTGCAATGAAATGAGGTATGACATGTTGGAACTGATTTATCGAATAAATCAAAACACACTTGCTAAACAGGACATGTTGAAGCTAGTGCTTCCTGTTTCAAATGAAAGAAACAGTTGCATCCTATATTTAATGTCAGTAACGGAGCATCAGGGAGACTATCCACATTGCACTGTGTCTGTTATAACAGTGAGAGCAAGCTTCACTGGACGACACACTGATCCACTCAATATGGTGCTGCAGGCTTTATCAGTCTCACCCAAATGTGTCACGTGTCCTCCACAAAAGACAGCTGGCGTGAGCTTGCATACAGATACATTATGCAAGCAAAACTTTGCATTTGATTTAAGCCAAACTATTTCTATATGTCACATGTAAATAAAATAATTTTGTAAAACTTTATTTGATAGTCCATACACTACCATCTAAAAGTTTTTTTAATTCAGTTCTTGTGGACATCAGTTTCTTTTGTTCTTTCAGGTTTGAGAGAGATTTAGACATGATAGCAAACAGTTGATAGCAATTACATAACTGCCTATAATTGGTTTGTAGACTTACTGCTGTCGTCTGTCCATTGAAGCGTTGCCAAGTATTTTGGCAAGATATTTGCATGTTATGGAACCATTTAATGTGAATAGGTCCATATTAGTCAAGATTGAAGCTCTAGTTCATTGGGTTAAGTAGATGAAAAACACAAAACCACTGCTTTTTAACCATGTGTCTCATTCCATCCAATATGTACAAAGCCATGCCCTCTAGTGGCCAGGGACTTCAGTGCGAGTTAGCATTACCATGTACTGACGTAGCATCAGCGAGAATCAAATAATGTGCTAGGCTGTTCATTAAAGAGAATATAAAAGTTTAGTTGTACTATGTTGTGCATACATATACTGTATAGAAACAATAAATTACTAGCTTGGAAATGTGCTATTGTTGCTTGGTTCTGGAGCCTGTCCCAGGGGACTTCGGGCATGAAAGGGTGCCAGTCCATCGCAGGCACAGATGCACACACACTCATTCACACACAACAGGCAATTTGGCAAAACCAATTAGCCTACTCTGCATGTCTTTGGACTGTGGGAGAAAACTGTAGCACCCAGAGGACACACACCCAGAGCAGGAATCAAACTCTGGACCCTAGAGGTGTGAGGCCCCAGTTCCAAATATGCCTTTTATTACTAAAACTACATCACTGGTTAATAACAATAGTGAATAGAGTGGCTACAGGCCAATACAGTGGTTTACAGGTTTACATATCCAGTTTTCAGAAGACTTTGGCTAAAAGAGAAGATTCAAAAGAGGGAGCAGCAATGCTCTGTCCTTAATCTGTGTTTTTCCTTCCTTCCTTTCTTTCTTTCTTTTTTGAATGTCACAACTGGTGTTAGCTAGTTAGCTAGAAATTTCACCATGTTTTTCTTTTCAAACAGCCCGAGATGGGGCACAAAAGTAAACTGACCTGGAATGCAGCCTTTAAAAAAATAAATATCAGGTAATTTGAGATGGTAAGAAACACATTGGATTTTTATTGATATTGGTAATTTAATGTTGAAAAGCTTGTGGGAGCCTGTAGGAGAATAAATACTGAGCATTCAGCTTTCCTAATCTTTACAAACCACGAGCAAAACCTGCAAATGGCAACAAGCTAATGCAAGACATGCTAAATGACATTCGTGTACACACACACATACACACACACACACACACACACACACACACACACACACACACACACACACACACACACACAAATAGTCAGTTTTTGTTCAACTTTTACCACACATGACTAATAATCCTTCAGTAAAAAGTAATGGGTCAGGATTTCTTGTACAGTAAGTTAGCACTTCAGTGTGATGTGAACTTCTGTCCCGCTTAGTAAGGAGTCTTTAATTAGGAATAGAGAATCAATAAAATCCATTATAATTTTGATGGATTTTATGTGGAACCGGCTGGATTTATTGTGGTAAATGAAATGGAAGGAAGCTTTGGTCACAAATGCTGACTCTAGTGCTGACTAAAAGAATAAAAGGGTGACAGTCAAATTTATATTTTTGCTTAAATAGCTGTTTTGTTTCAGCAAAGTAACAGTTTGTATAGTTTTAACATTTGTGATGAATTTCATCAGTTTGAATTAGGCCTTTAATTGTGTGCTTTATCCACTTCATTAGGATGTGCACACAATGCTTTTTGTCCATTTGTTTTTGCTGCTTTGTCCTGAAAAACTCAGTGTACAGTAATTCTGTCAGAGTCAGGACCAGTTCCAGGAAGGGAATTAGAGGATCTTTGAGCAAGTGTGCAAGAAAGACACGTGTGTGTTAGCACTTTATCCAAAGTCTCAGCACAATTTTAGAAAGTAAATATCTTCTTCTTTTAAAAGTTCATTGCCTTCTAAAAACTAGTTTCAACATACACAAAGACTATAATACTTAAGCCATAATTGCAGCCTCTGACACATTTGCAACACAATTATGGTTACTTTTGACTGTTCGTATAGTCTTTAATCGTAAATAGACAGTATATAAAATGTTGAGTTTACATATACAGTATGTCCACATATGCTGTAAAATGACATATTGTAATATAGCATGGCCTGTTTATATGGAGTGTCCCGCAGCTTACAGAAAATAAATAAATAAATAATAAAGCCACTTGATTAGGTTGGACTGCTCATCAAATGATGTCTCTGTGATGTCTCTCTTTTCTCACATGTAGTGTGTCAGCCAAGACATTTTCAGTGTAGGAAAATTTCATCTTTTTTTTCACAGGCAGTACAAACCTTATGCAGCCAGTACAGGCATGCCTGTCTGACAGACACAAATCTTAACATCTCTATAATCATATGCTCTCAAATACCGTAATTTAATACAGACAAAATATAAAACATTTAAATAGTTATGTTTCTCAGTATATGCTGGGACATCATGGCTACAGTCATTCTGGACAAATGAATACTTGAATTCTCACTTCAATCAAAGTGATTCTACCTAAGAAGGGTCAGGTTGGCAGGTGTTCTGTCTTAGTGGAAGCATGTGATAGCTTTTGTCTTTCCTGGCTGGTATCTGTAACCTAATTTTCCCCAAAAGAACAGCACATTTTTAATTGGCACCATGTCCAGGGCGTACCCAGCCTCATGCCCTAAGTCTCCTGGGTTAGGCTCCAGGCCCCCCACCACCCTGTATACAGGATTAAGCGGTATAAATGATGAGTGAGTGAGTGAATGAGTGAGGTCTTGGGTAAAAAACAGAATCGACCAAAATTATGGTGGATCTCTACTTTTAGGTGATCATAGAAATAAAAGGAGTTACATTATCACTGTATGAAGGCCCCATTATGATAACTGCATTTCATTCATGTCCCAAATGTCTCAATGAATATGTGAAAATGTGCCACTGACTGTGGGAGTGCATCATCCTTTACTTCCTGTTATTCCTCCTTACACATATTAAACATGCAAACAGTAATTTTGTGGTTTTACGAGCCTCTGGACTGCAAATCTACTGTTTAATAGACTTTATCACTTCTCTTTGGGCAACATGTGAAATGCCATGAAAATGCACAAGAAAATGCTGGACACTTCTGGGTAATGCTATATAGCCAGTTTTGCTTATGCTGGAATGTTAAATCAGCCTAAGTTGCCTGTGATTGTGGAACGCCCAGATTAAGGAAACCTTTTGCCCTGAAACATTTGGCATGCCTACTTTAACCTTATCTGCTAGACTATTTTCCTTAGTTTTAAAAATACTTAAGTTGCGTCCATTTATTGTTGGAATAGCTTATTGTTTAGGCAGTGAGTATGCATGGATTAAGTCAGACAGAAATGTCGCATTAGATATAGGCTTACCATCAGAAGAGCATCTAGAGTGCCAGGTCTTACCAGAATTTTTTATACACCAGAAACACAGAGGTTGGACAATGAAACTGAAATGCCTGGTTTTAGACCACAATAATTAATTAGGATGGTGTAGGGCTTTCTTTTGTGGCCAATACATCATTAGTTCGTCTTGGGAATGACAGATACAAGTCCTGCACAGTGGCCAGAGGGATTTTGGCCAGGTCAGTACGTGATGCTGGGGGAGGAAAACGTTTCCTGACTCACTCCTCCAAAACACCCCAAAGTGGCTCAATAACATTTAGATCTAGTGACCGTGCAGGCCATGGGAGATGTTCAACTTCACTTTCATGTTCGTCAAAACACTCTGTCACTAGTATTGCTGTGTGTAATGGTGCATTATCATCCTGATACACGGCACCGCCTTCAGGATACAATGTTTGAACCATTGGGTGCACATGGTCCTCCAAAATGGTTTGGTAGTCCTTGGCAGTGACGCGCCCATCTAGCACAACAAGTATTGGGCCTAGGGAATGACATGATATTGCGACTCAAACCATCATTGATCCACCCCCATGCTTCACTCTGGGCATGCAACAGTCCAATGTTTCACATTGTCCACAGCCCAAGATTTTTGCTGCTGGCACCATTGATACCGATGTTTGGCACTGGCATGAGTGACCTGAGGTTTGGCTATAGCAGCCTGGCCATGTACATTGACCCTGTGGAGCTCCCGACGGACAATTTTGGTGGAAGCAGGAGAGTTGAGGTGCACATTTAATTCTGCAGTGAGTTGGGCAGCAGTGGTTTTATGTTTTTTAGATATAATCCAAGTTAGCACCCGGACATCCCTTTCAGACAGTTTCCTCTTGCGTCCACAGTTACTCCTGTTGGATGTGGTTCGTCCTTCTTGGTGGTATGCTGACTTTACCCTGGATACCGTGGCACTTGATACATCACAAAGACTTGCTGTCTTGGTCACAGATGAGCCAGCGAGACGCGCATCAACAATTTGTCCGCTTTTGAGCTCTAATAAGTCACTCATAATGTTGTGTGCATTGCAATATTTTAAGCAAAACTGTGCTATTACTCTGCTAATTAAACCTTCACACTCTGGTCCTACTGGTGGAATGTGCAATCAATGAAGTTTGGCCACCAGGCTGGTCAAATTTAGCCAACACTAAATTGGCCAGTGTTTCAGTTTCATTGTCCAACCCCTATATATTTGTTACATGCATGCATCCCATGTTCAAATAGAAGGTTTTAAAATCGAGGCAAGTCAGCAGTCATGTTCAGGCTAAATGGGATCATTACATTTAAAACAAAACTGAGGAGACAATTTAAAAGCACGGCTGCAGTGTGATGTGAATTCACAGGTTTATCAGTCAAATTCTGACTAGTACACAAAATGGCCACATAACTTGAACTTCTCTGTGCTGACATGTGCTTGGTGACCATAATAGCTAATGGAACAACTGCCCTAAGGCTTGACAACACATACAGTGTCTGTAAATCTTTTGGAGTGTTCCAAGTAGCTTGCTCATCAACACTTCTGAAAGGACATAAGATGCAGTGGCAAAAACAAAATGGAAATGTCCTCTTTGTTGGCTTCAGCATTCTTCAAAAATCCAATGAACACATTTTGTTCACTCAGGATGTGTCGAGTTTTGTAAAGTTCCATGGCAATTCTATGTTGTGGTTTGCCTAACACATGAACCTTCAACTCTTTTTAAAGAAGCACATTTCTCGCACATACACATTCCCATAATTTTCCTTAATTTTGTGAAGCTGCTATATAAATACAGCTCTATATGTATTAAATTGAATTGAAAATTTGTCAGAATGAGTAAACATTTTTTTATAGTATTTATCATGTTTTGCTTTCTGTTCATATGATTCATAAGTGTAAGATTATTTTTTGAATTAAAAGACAATAAAAATATACAAGGACCCATAAAACCACTGAATCACTTTGGGTTGTGGTCATGGGAGGGTGTTGGGGGGGAGGGGCATGATCAGTAAGGGTAAAATGTTATTTTTGGCACACAGCAATGCCAGGGTCTTGTATATAGTGATGGTGTGGATGCTCTATCATGTCTCTTAAAAAAAGGGAAATGGTTATTGATTTTCCATGCATGGTCATGCTTTACCAGCTTGATGCCATGGGCCAGTTGATTCTTGTTCTGCTTTGCTCTGCTGCATGTCATCTGCTGGTCTGAAAGTATCATCCTCAACCCCAAATAGGTATTCCATGTTTTTGCTGATACTGTCTAAATGAAAGAGACATGCAAAACAAGAAAACCCTAACAGAAAAGACGATTGTCCTTCTACAGTCCAGCTGCTAAACACATGTTTAACATTATATCATGTCTAATGTTTGGCAAACCTGTGCAGAAAAGTGCCAGGAAGAATAAAATAATGCTATAAATAATGTATTCGTTTCTAAAGAAATATTCTTGGCAGTTGAATTTTATTATATGTTAAATAGGGCTGTCAAAGTTAATGTGTTAACGCATGTGATTACTTTAGAAATGTGAATGTGTCAATGTCTTTTTAACAAGTTAATCATGTGATCAAGTTTTACCCCAACTTCATGGATGTATACTTATGCAACAAGGAACAACAAGAAAAAGACAACAATAATTTTTTTATTCTATTAATAATTTTACAAATATGAATAGATTTTTGAATTCTATTTGTATATAATTTTTCTATTATTTTTTTCTTGTGAATAATATTCCCCTGCTTGTATCTGTTATACCCACTCCTTTTCCCTTCCTTGAAGGAGCATGGTTTGTTTTGTATGTAGAAGTATTATGCATACTTTAGGTTTTTCTTATGGCATAACTTCATGTTCTTCCAGCATTTATGGTTTATGGTTAGGGTTTCTTTTGGGTTCTTTGAGAGAGAAAGTAATAATCCACATCAGGGAAAAGAGCCTTTTTCCAATCAGCTGGTGAGTCAATCAAGAATGACAAACAAAAACCCCTGGATAGACTTGAGGTGAAGACTCATCAGGGAACTGACAGAGTGAGATGATCTAATGCCCACAGGGATCATGTGAACCCTGGTGGACCTCCTCTTCTATTTCATTCTAGGGTTTAGGCCGAGTTAAAACTGTCACTGATTTATAGGCTTGGGTTGCACTTGATAGACCGCAAAGAGCTGTAATTCCTTGCCCCCTTCAGCCATAAAGACAAAATGAGTTCTGTATTGTGTGACAGACCTATCAAAAAAGCAATCATGACACTGTGCTGAATAATGAGACTGGAAGCTTCTGTTTTATATTAAACATTAATACACATTTCAGTGTTACAGTTTACACCACACAGGTTTTAGCAATTCATTTATGGAATCACACAGACTTGTCACTTGAATCTTGCAAGCTAATGCAATACTGCAGATCCCCTTCCAAGCCCAGTGTTAGGCTTTGGTTTCTGATATCTTACTGAATATTATACACAAACTAAATCCAATAGAGATATGAAGAAGAACTACTGAAATGCAGTGACAAGCATCAATCATGGCCTAAATCCTGTAGTATTAGCATTGATTTATGTTGGTCTGTCCATCTTTACAATGTACTGTACAACTTGTATTATTGCTTAAAGCATTGTTACATGTCATACATAATTTTTGACATCCAGATTCAGTAATATACACTTGAAACTGAAAACTATACAAACACGACCCAGATATCTTAACCTTGAACACAAGAAAAGCCCATAAAGAGCAGTATGACAACAGTATGAATAAATACCACATGGTGGCATAAGTGGTACGCATTGACCATCAGACACCCAATATGTGCATTGAATTGATTTCTGCACCATATACAATATATCTTATAAAAGTGTATTAGTTTATTTTATCCTAAATGTGTAAATGCAGAAAACAAAGCTCAGAAACATTTTTCGTATTATGTATGAATAAAAAATCATATAAGCTCACATTGTCTTCTGTTTTAGCAACTAAAGTCAGTTAACAAAGAGCAACAAAGTATGTTAACAAATAATAATAAGAAAAAAACATGTATCAGAAGATACTCATTCCAGTACGGTACTTCTCTGCCATGGATCGTGATGGATCTGGAGCTTATATCCCAGTAACACTGGATTTGAGGCAGAGACAAAGTGGGATGTGAGAGGTTGGAGAACCTGAAATCTAACACAGATGTGAGGAAAACATGCAAAACTCTCCACAGGCAGTAACCCAAGCTAAGGATCACATAAAGGGATCTATGAGGTGTCAATATTAGTCACTGTACATAAATCTCATATAATAATGTCCATAAGGCAATGAGACATATGAATTTTTAACCCTTATATCTCAAGCGGCACAGATACGTGCCGGCAACACAGCATTTGGTCGATGATGTACAGTAAGTGCTAATATCGAAGCCTTGTCAGTGTGTGTTAATGGGGAGGGTTCAGATGAAAAAAATAAATCATTTATTTGTCACATGTACTGTACCTTACAGCACACTGAAATATTTTTTTCACATATCCCAGTTAAAAGGTTGTGGTCAGAGCACAGGGTCAGCCGGGATACAGCGCCCCTGAAGCAGATAGGGTTAAGGGTCGTGCTGAAGGGCTCAAACATTGGCAATTTGTAGGTACTGGAGCTCAAACATTGACCTTCCGATCAATAATTTAGTAGCCCACATTCTTAACCGTTTGAGCCTCCACTGTATTTGGGTTTTTGGATATGTCAGGTAGAACAAACATTATCATTATTTTTTATAAAGGGTACATTTTACCACTACCAGAATATGGGAATGACACCAGAGAAATGTAGGACTCTCAAAATGAGCATATTACCATTATATTTTGGTCATAAAACCAACTGAAAACAACAATAAATGCATGTGATTATGTGTATATTGTGCTATTGTGCTTACTTCTTTTGTTTTACTTTTGAAATTTGTTTACCTGTAATTTACATAAAAATACAGTATACATAAGTACATATACAGTAGTTCTGTCCAAAAGTATTCAGCCATTCCTTATTTCTTTATATTAAATTTAATATAATTTACAGAAATGGAAACAAATGTTTTATTGCCAGAGGTTGCAAAGTGCAGCAACCCAACCCCCACCCCCTTTTTCTGTTCCAACCACTCAGCATTCAGCATCATGGTATACCAGTCATAGTCATCAGCCTGATCAACTGTCGTCATCTGCACCTGTTTCTTACTGGTTCATGCCTTAAGATGTTTTTATGTATAAATGATTCATTGAAAAAAAAAAAAACTCTAAAGCTGGTCAGGTACAGGGACATGACTGAAAATGAGAGGCCAAAAAGTTTTATGTCATATTATATTAATTAAATACTTCAATGTGGCTGCACTTAACATAAAGTTAAGTGGATTTTTTTTCTCACCATAGCCTTATTTAATACCTTTGAGTGCTCAAATTCACAGAAAACTCTTTCCAAAGATCATTACGTTAATGACCTTTTCTATGGATTGCTGTCATTTCATTTTTTTTCTCCACAATTTCATACCTTTAAAAGTCAGTATATAGAAAATCTCACAGAGGATGGTGAAAATATCTTCTTGATTATCTTACTAGCTCACTTAAAATGTATTTATACCTTATTATTTGAATGTAATTACAATGATTATTTATTCAACCTGCTTCTATTACTTCTAGTAGAGACTATAACATGCAGTCCTCCTTTGAGTGCTATGCAGTACACTTAGTGTTTAGAGTCTTATAAGGCAACTTGTCAAAACCACTTTTCCTTATGACGTGTGGAAAACCTTCCATGATAATAGCAAAATATTAATAGGGGTTTGGCAGAGGGACAGTGATATTTGCTTTTAGGTTCTGGCTTCAAAATAAAAGCGAAGTGGCAGTGGCATAATTAAGCACTATTTGCTGCATTAAAAAAAGAAAGTAGTGAATCACAAAAAATGCTTTATCATGGTTTTTAGAGACTGGGTCAAATAGTCAGATCCATAAATTTTGGAACAAAAATAAGTTTTTGCCATTTGGCCACCACCACATTGAAACTGAAATAAAACAAGATCTGAGCTAGTCAAGGCATGATTAATTAACTATTAGGAATTACAACCATTTCCATAGGCACCCAAATTTGGAGAGACTCATAAATAATGGAACAAACTAACAACATTACAACATATTGATTGTCTGGAACCCATGGAAATGACCAAATGCTGAGTTTCCTCTCTTCAGATGCTTTGCCAGTCCTTTACTCACTTGTTTGTGGCTCTTTTTGCCTTATGTTATATGTTGAGTTATGTTATCAGTAAGTGAAAAGCATGCTCTATTGGACTGAGATCAAGTGACTGACTTAAAGAACATAAGATTTAGTAAAGAACATTCAGTTTCTTTGCCTTGAGAAACTCTTTGGTAGCTTCTACTGTATGTTTTCAGTCACTATCCATCTGCAACATTTTTAATGACTAAAGCTTGGTGTCCTATCAGTTTTGCAGTATTTGGCTGAATCTGAGCAGAGAGTATAGCCCTAAACAGAATTCATCCAGACTACTTCTATTGGCATCCATGCGTATGCCATAACATTGCCTCCACCATTTTTGACAGATGATGTGGTATGCTTTGGATCATGAACTGTTCCTTTCCTTCTCCATGCTGTTCTCTTCCCATTGTTCTGGTACATCCCTCGTACATCCTTTTACGAATGATCCAAAGTGTTGTAATAGCCACTTATAATGTTTTTGCTATCTCTCTAGGTTTATTAAAAAAAAAAAATCAGTCTAATGATGGCCATCTTCACTTGTTCAGACACATCTGTGGACCTCATGTTAACAGCTACAAAATGCTAATGTAATAATTTGAACGTCAAATCATACCTGTTAACATCTTGATTTGACGAAGGAACAGTCCACACCTGGACATGCAACCACTTGTCAGTCATTTGTTCCATAATTTATGAGCCTCCAACATGGAGTTGTGTATAGAAATATGGCTGTTATTCCTAAATGGTTAATGCCACACTTTTGTAAAACCCCTTGAATTGAAGCAGAAACTCTTGACTTAACAGTAACACATGAACATTATACATTATATACCAGGAAACTGGTGATAGCATCATGGGCACCCATGCCCACAGGATCATGCCCACAGAAACCAAAGGCCAACTCATCTGGTCCAATCCCACAGAAAAAGCAATGCAGCATGAATTGCTGGAAAAGGTCAATGTTGGTCACGATAGAAAGGCACAAGGACAGAGGCAGCCAAAACCCACAGCAACCCACAGCACCCAAAGGATGCGCTGTCGATGTCCTGGTGCTAGCCACCACAGCACTCTCTGCGACGCTCTTGCTAACCACACCCTGAGGGACCAGACCTGCTCTGGTGGCACAAAGGGAACCAAAAACCTAGGTTATAATGTTAATGTTTTAGTGTCATGGCTGATCGATCTCATGTCATTTTTTTGTGATTCACAGTAACTTTGATGTGCACTTTTACTTTGTAAAAATATGACACCACACCAAAACTAAAGATGATACACCCACATAACTATAACAATCCTCTATCCAAACATTCAGCCATTATGGAGTTAAAGGCCAGTGCAGCATCTAATAAGCTATGGGCTGTGATTCTTGTCCCTGTCCTGTTATGATCAGTTTTACCTAATTATAATCTCAGTGACCTTGGCCAATGCCATGTGGGTAATAGAACCATGCTATATATTTACACTCAATCTAGTGTGAAGTTACTGCATAGAGCTAGTTTCATCGAAGTTTCATTAAAGGAGGTTTTATAGCAGTTATGGTTCATTTGTCAAATATATGAGTGGTAAAATCTTTCAACTTGAAAATGAAATGTCTGGACACATGTTGAAAATGTGCATATGGAATTTATTGGTAACTGATTTGTAGCGATACCTGATACAAAAGCAGAAATTGACATAAAATAAATAAATACAATGAACAGGCCTGTCTTATATGGTATGAAAGAGAAATGTACGGAACAAAATAGCCCAAAAAGTTGAGTAAAAAGTATAAAAACATTTACACTTCTAAAAATATTTTGTTCATATAGTAATATTACTCCTTAGGTCTAATTTTATACCAGACACACCAAAATGTAATACTTGCACAGCAGTGGATTATGTTTACAGTGCAAAAAGCATGCCTTCCTTAATATCAAGGAGAGTACTATCCTTCTCGCCATTAATCACCCGAGGCAAGTTAATTTTCTGCCTCCCGAGCAGGTAAGTCTAAATAGCAGTCTACAAAGAAGTAGATGGGGTTTTGTATCTCATGGTTTAAAATAAAGCACCTATAATTCAAAGGCAATTGATTCCTGTTTACTGAAGCTGCACACAATAAATTAATTAGCACAAGAATAGCACATCTGCGAAAAGTGGAGCAGGAACGAGATCACAGTGACATTGTTGTTATCCTCTTAACTTTAATCTGAGTACATCCAACAGGGTGGAAAATGCTACTAAAGTTAAATCGTGACCCATTGCATCAATTAGGGTATTAAGCTGCATTTTGGGTGATTTGAGTTGAGCATATTTTCAGATTGCTGGTTCGATAAAGTACAGTACATAAAGTTAATCATGTCCAGCTGCTGAGATATAGCCAGCTGGAGCAACCAGTTTGGGTAATGTTTATTAAAGTGCTTTAAAACAATGTTTTGCTTCAATTCTGTTGAAGGATCTGGAAAATGATGTATTCATTCTGTTTTTGTTTTTTTTTGCCAAATATTTGGTACATTAAACTTACTGCAACCTACAGTATGTCCATAACACAAAACAAAACAAACAAATAAAAAATGGTGTGACTTAATACCTGACTTCATATGACAGATCACAATAATGTGCAATCTTATTCAAATGAAAGTATGCAGAAAAAAAGTTTTTACATAAACATAAAATTCACGACTATCAAAGATAATTCAAACTAACTACTGTATTTTGCCTGGAAGCATGATGCTAACTCGTATACACAGAAACATCTCAGTACTGACTTAACCCTTACAGAGCTCATGTAAGACCAACTGAACCTTTTAGAACACTTTGCGTGTTAATTCATTAAATCATTTTGCTGTGTGTGTAATTTGCTAATGATTTAATCAAAAATAGCTTTTTATTTTAATAAATAACATACATAACTAGTATTTGTATTATGCATAATTTGATGGGCTGCTTAAGACAAAGTATTTGAAATATATGAAATATTTTGTTTAGATTTATTTAATAGTTGAGTAAACTAAAAAAAGTTATGCAACTTGTTACTAAACTTTTTTATGTTGAGGGACCCTTTTTTTTTTTTTTTTTTTTACAGGTTGGATAGTTGCATTGAAATGCTGAACAGAGTCTATTTGACTAATATATAGCATCCATGTTTGGCTTGATGAGAGATAAGGCCTTCAAAACTTATAAATAATAGCCTAAATTTAAGAGTCTAAATAAAATGTAAGAAGTCATTATAAATAATATATATACAGTATATATAAAATGCAATACTATATTTTAGGAAAACCTAAATGAAATAGAAATATCCAAAAAGTATAATAAAGAAGCACAACTGAGCAAGTACTTTCCACCTGGTATTGAAATATTGTTCTTCTTGACCCCAGTGCACCAACTGATACTGAAATTTCTCTATGATGCTATTATGGAAACTACTCTAGGATTATGCAGATGGTGTCTGCTGTCTTTTTAAATTCTGAATACACTAATTTTCTTCATTTGAATGTAAATTTTCCATATTCATGTGTCTTCATTTTGGACATACGTTTTGGACATTTTGCAGCCATAGTGTAGCTGCAAAATTCCTGCCAAGTCTTTGTGCTTTTATATAATCTCCATAACACTGCACATCTTTTGCCCTTTGCTTTGCATGAATGGTAATGACACTAAAACACCAATCTATGGTGATATTATCTCTCTTATCGATTTTTCTGATGCTTGCTTTTGGACTGACTGTGAAAACTCAAAACTCAGCTGTTCACACACCAAGTCATCTGCGCATCACTTCCATGCTTCATTAGCTACATTGATTACTTCTCTTCTCATATTAACTACAACTTCTCTTTAATCAACTTCAAAGTCTTTCATGGTTTCACCTCTGCATTCTTTTTAAAATCATCACCATTCCTAGAGTTCATACAGACTGTCGAGCACAGCATTAGAGGGGTGATGATTTGGGCTTGTTTTGGAAGCACAGTACCTGGGCACCTTGCCCAGCAAATATGAGGCAATCTGTCCGACAGCTAAAGCTTGGGCAAAAATGGCTCATGATCTGAAGCACACTAGTGAAAAAAAAAGGAATCATGGTTTTAGAATGGCATAGTCAAAGTCCAGACCTCAACCCAACTAAAATGCGGATGGGGTGATTAAAAGAGCTGTGCATAAGCGAATGCCCAAAACCTCAATTTTGTTTTTCCACAAAAACGCATAAAACTAAAAGGAGGGTTACTAACTTTTACACATGACTATACTCACTCAATCACTCATCATCTATACGCTTAATCCTGTATTCAGGGTCACGGGGGGCCTGGAGCCTATCCCAGGAGACTTGGGGCATATGGCAGGGTACACCCTGGACAGGGTGCCAATCCATCGCAGCATGACTATACTGTACAGTATATACAACCTTACTACTTTGCTGCGCTATATCCTGATTTCTTTGCAATGACTAAACAGCTGGGGGATTGAATTACAGAAATCACGTCACCATCTCAGGAGTCAGCATAAAACTATCAAAATGCTTGGTGGAAATAACAGGAACCATGTTCACATAATTAATTTTTCCAACAAGAAACCGAAGGAAAAAGTAATAAACAGAACTAGTTTAGAGGGCTTCTGTAGAATACCATATGTGGACCAAAGAAAAAGGGCCACCAAAACACTTACCCATAATAATGACTTGCTGGCATGAGTAGGCTGAACTGGAACTGTGGGCTTGATAGTAATTGAGAGAAGATATAATAGCCATGAAATTGAAAACTTTTCTAAATTGCAAAAACAGATCCCAGCAAAAAAGTGGAGCACTGTGAACTGCTTGTAGTATGCTGTAATGTAACATTCACACAACTGTTATTAGTCCAAACACCTCACTATATTGATGAATTCAAACATGTTTGATTCAAAACAGCATGGAATTTAAACAATAAGATGTACCGTCAAGATTCAGCAGGCTCATCACAGTTAGTGTTGTTTTTCCTGGAAAATATTTGACATCATCTTGAGCATGCAATTAGAGTTTGTAATTATAATCATATCATGAGAGATAAAAACATCCATTGTGACTCATTCACGCCTGTCAATCAACACATTCATTAAAGTCATGAATTTTAATCAACTAGGATTCCTACTTGGGTATCTTTTTGAAAATCTATGAATTATTCACAGTTGCAGAGCAGCATAGTTCAATTGCACAGCAGCTCAAGGGTCTAAAATATGAGACCCTTGCCCAGAAAACAAACCTCTCCGGCAATAACGTGGATGCTACATGACTGAAGGGCAGTGGTGGCTAAGTGGTTCAGGCTCTGGGTTGCTGATTAGGCCAGCGGTTCCAGCAGGAACTCCTGCAGCACAGCCAGTGTTGGACCCTCGAGCAAGATGGCTATACTGTAGCTTGACTGACCCTGTCTTGTGACTCCAGCTTTCTAACAAACTTAGAAATAATTTCACTGTGTGCAGTACAGTACTGTACAAATATTCTATTGAGATCAATAAAATGGTCAAGACTAAAAATGAGAGACAAAAACTTGCCAAATATAAGAGAGAACTACTGATGAAAAAAGGAAAACGATTCCTCAAGACTACACTAAAATTCATCATGTTTCAGTTTTTGTGAATAAGGATTATTTCTTGTGCTAAGTTATGGTACATGAAGTTCTCATTTTAGAACCTGTAGTTATTTCAGATAGACAATTATTGCTGCTTACTTGTCTTTGCTGTCTTTGCTTCACTTAAAGAAAAGATTCAGTAAATGCCCTCATGGTGTATATGTGAGATTGATGGTTCTTTTAAGGCAGATTGGTTCTTGATATTTTAAAGATTTGTATCACTGAAAGTTGCCATGTAGAACACTTAAAGGCCAAGCAATTGCAATACGCACCGGTGCTTTGTACTGGCATAATCCCACTGAGCAATAGGGAGCAACAATACAAGGGTGTAACTTTGTAATGGTCTGATAACATAGTTCAAATCTTACAATAGAGGTCTTAGGAGTTTTTGCCAAAAACCAATGTCCAATTTATCTAAATCCACAACAGCTGGTTGCACACAAAGGACATTTTCTGCAGAGCACATTTATTTATTTTTTTACCCAATGGTACAAATGATTTTCCCTGCTGATACAGCGTATGGAAGTGAACTGCTAAATTCCCGAAAGGATTACTGTATTAGGATTTTTTGAAACTTTAACCAACAGGAATGATTCCACACATGCAGTTTAGATTTCTGACACAGTTTAGATTTCAGACAAACGTTGTGGTTATTCATTGGAGTTAAACCCACTGCCATGAAGCATGATGGCAAAAATGCAATAATTTGTATGAAAATGCTTATTATTTGGCATATTTTATTTTATATAAATGAGTTCATGTATTTATTTTGCATATATTGCTGAATAATTAAATGAAGATTTTGTGATGGATGGAATCCTCAGCCTAATTTTGACACCAGGATTTCCCTGCTACTTCCAAAAAAAAACTTCCCCAGAAGTGCAGGATTATGGTGGGGAAAAAATTAAAAAGCTAATTTATATAAGCTACTTATAACTATTACTATGAACGTATGAAAAAAACACCTACTGAACACTATTGGCCATAGTGCCAATCATCAGAGGTGGGCAAAGTACACAAATCATGTACCTTAGTTAAAATTGAGATTCCCTTGGAATTCCCTTTACTTTTACTCAAGTAAAAGTAGATCCCCTCCATTTACATGTGTACTTGAGTAAAAGTAAAAAAAAAAAAGTACAACTTTACTTAAGTATCAAAAGTAGATGGTTTATATTATTGCAAAGTAGACTTTCTCAACAAAAAAAATCTCTCTCTGTCTCTTTCTCTCTCTCTCTCTCTCACTCTCTCTCTCCTCCCCCTGATTGTGAATGCGTTGTTTTAATCACTGTCTACAACCAGCTCTGCTTCTGCTTCAAACATATGTCGCAGCATTAGGCTTATCTTGAAAGAAAGGCAAGTCACGTAGTTATACATAATAGTAAGCAAGTGACAAAATTCCACATGAAGTACAACACACCACTGTGATTATGCTATGCAGAGATGTAGTTAAGTAGGAGTAGAGATATTTGTTGTAGGATGTAGTGGAGTAAAAGTAAAAAGGTTCCCACAATGAAACTACTTAAGTAAAGTAAGGATACATGATACAGTACATCTAATTAAGTACAGTAAATGCACTCAGTTACCTCCCACCTCTACCAATAACCCTGACTCGATACTTGATTTGATACGATGGGTCACTTATAAATCTCTATTCCACACCTGCTCAAAGGTAAGAAGCTGTTCTGATATCAGGCAAGCCGAACGATGGAACTAGTGTATATAAATGTGAATAAATTATTTATGCAGTTCAAGTATAATTGCAATTGAAGGCAAAAGACTAGAAAAAACACAGATGTAGACTGTAGACAATATTTCATGTTTATTATTTTAAAGAATTTTGGCAGAGCAGCATTGATCTTTTAAATTCCCAAACACATAACAGAGAGTAAACCTGCTTGTTTTTGCTCTTGAACATGTTTTCAGATATGCATACAGGCTCAGTTACTCATCTTTGAGCTATTAGATCAGTGGGCTGTATCACTAAGAGATGAGGGCTCTGCTGCCCTGTACAGTGAAGGTGGGTGAATCTCAATGTAATGGCAGGATGATGAGTCAGTCCTGAATGTTCTCTCTAGGCATTCCCTGCCTAAATCGTTCTCCAAATAGCATACATGACATAATTCACTGTTTCATGTCTGCACACTAATTCCTTCTTTGTTAGTTGTGTGGCACAGAAGGTCTTCTTTTTGCTGCCCCTTTGTCATGAATAAGAAAATTATATCTATATATTTATATACTTTTCCCCTAGCATGCAATCACTGTTTGGTCAGATGTACTTGTAAAAGTTGGACACACACAAAAAAAATGCACTTTATTATCAATATAATGAGAATAATGGAAAGGAAAGTGAAGAATTTTTGAGCATTGCAAATGAAGAATAGGAAGAGAAAAAAAAGACTCATTGATAAACTGTATGTGCACAAATTTACAGTATGTTTTAAAAGTGTGGTGTAAGCAGAACGAAGGTTCAGGTGATACATTTTAATTGGCTTTCACAAAACAGTGCTGATACGTATATGAATGCAGTGTATTTTAAATAAGGCAGTTTTGTTTTGTACCAAACATGATGGTTTTATGTTTTTTTAATGGTCAAATTTCCTTATTTCTTTGTATCTGTGTATCTAATCTTTAATGATATACAGGCAAAGGCTGTCCAGCAAATAGCTTGTTCGGAATTCTGATTATAGTTTATCTTGTTTAAAGCTGGTAGTGTAAGTTTAGCTAAGGTTAGTAACATATCACATGGTTTCATTTATTTTCATATTTCTTTAATATGGCTTCACTTAGATGAGTGTGTTTTTTCTTTTCTTATGTAGTTAATTATTGCATGAGATCACCACACACATGTACTGTATATATACTACTTTGCCACAACACACGGTTAATGTTAATGTTAATAATTTTTTTCTGGATGACTTATTTGTCTTTTTCTATTTCCCATAAAGGAACATTCACACTTTCTATTTTGGGCTGTTGATGTGCATTATGTCTCCCTTATTTTTCCCCTCACTGCATGCTACCTCCATTATCTGCTGTTGCACTCCACTGTGCCATCCCTCACAATGATTCACTGCAGCGAGCCTTTTTTTATGGAGCACATGTCAGTAAGTATTCGATCCACTGCTATATGTGTTACTCAAATTACCTATTGATTGATTGATTCTAAAAGATGGCCTGCAGTTCCACGTCCTGATTTGTTCCAGTTTGATATTGCGCTCTTTTTTGCAGAAGTCTGGTACTCGCTGCTTCCCATTGTCTTTTCCTACTTGCTACTTACTACTGACTTCTGCATGTGCTATTTACAGTCTGCTGAGGTTTCAATGTACTTTCCTTACCTCAGTTATTTGACCCCCCCATGACATTATTCAAAAACTATCCACTGAATTAGGCGAACAGGCTATATGTGCTGCCGTAAGCATATCTATACATTTATTTATGGATCTTCAGGACCCTGGCCAGGATTGTGTAGAATCTGGAACCTATCCCAGAAAACCTGTAAGGAAGGCAGGGATATACTGTGAATGTGACACCAGTCCATCACCAAGCACAATTTCTTTTGAATGAAGGTCAACATTTCCAGAATCTATTTAAGGTAGACTTTATGGAATGTCTTTGATTATTGGCCAAATGCTATGCATGTACACTATTTATCTCAGTCATGTTATAGTAGTTAGGATACATCACCAAACTACTAACTAAATTCAATTCAGTCTCTTCTTCATGCTGTTTGCAAGAAGTCTTTTTTTTCATCTGCACTGATTTGCTAATGAAGGATCTACATCTAAAGCCATTTTCGAATTTCTGTAAAATTTGACTATTTTTAAAATGTTTCCTCGATTTTCTCCCTAATTTTGTCATTCTCTCTGTTAGGGCATTCTCCCATCAAGGCATTAACTACCAACCATCAAAGGTGACGTCTATCATGACGTCTTCCTTCACCAACCAACAACAGATTTTCAAACTGCTGCTCACATACGCAATATTGGGGAAGGGGTAACACACGACAGGAAAACACAAGCTCACTTACGTGAGCTCACAGACTCCCATGATTGCTTTCTATTGCAATGATTGATGTAGTGGTACAGGTATGCCAGCCAGAGAGCGTGGCAAATTTGCTCTTTGGACTCCTTGCTACGGATGGCTGCGGCATCACCCGGGAATTGAACTTGTGATCTCTGGATGATAGGGTCAACATTACACCACACGGATGCCCATAATTGCCTGCCTGCCCATTTTTTTTTTTGTTGTTGTTGGAATTATGTGTAACTTGATCTCAGCATCAGTCATGTCTATGCCAGATTTGACACTAAAAACCTCCACCATGACCCTCAAGCAACAGATATGAAAAATTTGTTCTGCCAAAATACACATACCGTGTGCATGTTCACTGAATTACTGATTACACACACCTGGGCTCAATCACCTCCTCAATCATATAAGTGCCCTCGTGACACCAGCACTTCATAAAGAATTCTTTCAGTGCTCAGTCTTTACCTAACACATCAAGCTGTTTATCCATGTTTGCAAGTTCTGTTTTGATTCTTTTGTGTTTTTATAGCTTCTAGATCGCTATTTTCTGAAGTCGTTGTTAGCACATCACCTGACCTATTGCCGGTCACTTTACTTTATGATTTAGATTTGTTTGATGTTGCCAGTTGTTGTTTTTTAATAGTACATCAATCATTTCTACATCTGACAGCATCCTTGATGCCTGCCTATCTTTATTATTATACTTGTGAATTTGAGTTGCATGGCTTATTAGAAATTTAACAGCCATACATCTACTACTACTCCAAATAATAATAATAATAATAATATTAATAATAATAATGATACGTAAATTTTTATGATAGTTTCTGATTTGTCAAACTACCATTTAAATGTAAACAGATGACAAATTAAAGAAATACACGACATAAAGTAACTAAGAAAGATATCAGGCTGCCACAAGCCTATAGAACACTTTCTACAGGCGCAGATTCTTCAAGTCTCTAGCATGAGACTGAATGTATAAAACAGCATGCTTCTATAGGATGTTCTCTCAATTAGTGGAAGAAGGATGGAGGTGTTAGTCGCAACATATTGGCCCATAGTCTCACATAGATGGTTGATAGAATTATGAGTTGGTGACTGTGAAGGCCGCAGAGTGTGATTTTACAACGCTTTCATACGCATTCACTAACGCCTTGTGCCTTGTGGATATAAACAGTCTCTTCCTGAAAAAGACTGCTTCCATCAGGATAGAAATTTTTCATCATAGGCTAAAGGTCATCAATCAGAATAAGGTTGTATTGATTTTCAGTGACTCTTCCCTCTAAGGGGACAAATGGACTCAGACCATGAAATAAAAGCCCCCACACAATAACAGACCCACATTAAAAAAAAAAAAAAAAAAAAAAAGCTTTAATTTAAGGAAAGCTGTCTGTATCCTTTTCTCAGTGGAGAGAGGCTCCAGTTCCCTGTAGCAAATCACTAGTAAATGTCTGAAGGGTCTGAAATGGACATGTCCACAGAGAGAATACCAAGGTGACAGATACATGCAACAAACTCCATGCAATCAGCATTTAACTGGATGATGGCAGTGAGAGTGCACTACGCAGCTGGATAATTGAACACGGCACCAGCTCGCAACACTAAAAGTGTATGTTGCTCCTCAGAAATGAATCTACAGAATGACCCAAGCCAGATGGTAATTATCTCCCAATCTCTCGTGTTCTGCTACTGAGCAAATGGTGCTTGTTAAAGGAACATCTGGCCCCATTATGGAATTGTGTACACACACACACACACACACACACACACATCACAGACACACTCTCGCTATTCAGTGTACGCAAGCATGTTGTGTCCAATTGTAAAATGAGAAATGCCACAAAATGGAGGCTTTTTTTGTTGTTGCATAAATTTGTTTAAAAAGTTCCAATTTTAATAGATTTTTCGTAGTCAGTGAGCTGAAGAGCAGAGATGTCTGCATTATTTATTTCTTCACTAGACAGGTGGTTAAATAGCTGAAAAAGAGAAATAGACAGTAAAAGAGAATGTCTTAACTGCATGACCTGCAGTGAATTGGTGATGTTTTGTTTTTTCTTTAGTAGGTTTTGATGAGAACTGAGAGATACGCATAAAATGTAGAACATATGGAGATTACTGGATCTTCTAACATAAACAATGATGTTTCTTTATACAGTAACATAACTTTGTCCAGGAGAATATAAACTTTCACACATGCTCCCTCTCTCTACTGCTGTTAACGCTTTTTCGGCTAGTGTAATTGTTTGCGTGTGTGTGTGTGTGTGTGTGTGTGTGTGTGTGTGTGTGTGTGTGTGTGTGTGTGTGTGTGTGTGTGTGAGAATGATTGTGTGTGCGCATGTGTGAATTACTACTGTAGAGACAGGGCCAGATGTCAAGGCTCATATAGAGGTTGACAAAGAAATGCCTATATAATCCTTTATGAGTGGCACCATGATGTGCCAGCCAAGGCCAAATCAGGTGTATTCATTGTAGTAAAATGTAAAAAAAAAAAAAAAACTTTTAGTATAGTATATTTTTCTATGCAAATTAATGTACATGCATTAGTAGTATAAAGGAATACATGTGCACGCAGATGCAAAAACTAGTGTTAATGTTTTTTTTTTTTTTTTTGTGTGTGTGTGTGTGTGTGTGTGTGTATTTTTCTGCCAACCAAGGTTTCTGCAAAATTATCACTTGATGTACAATTCCAAAAACCACACAAAGTTTTTTTTTTAATCACAATATGGACATGTGCATTAATTTAATGGTGAAAGGCTGCAAATTATTACCTGTAATATATACATAACCAAGAATTTGTTCAAAATCTTTTTAAATTAAAATAATAATCTTGTGGAAAAATAAATATTGGCAATCATTTTCTTAATGAGATCATTTATGTCAATATTTGCTGCTCGTACAGATTAAAGTGTTTAAATACAAAATTGTAGATTTAATTGTTACATATTCCAATTGCAATGTATGTCAAAAATAATCGGAATGTGATTTTTATTAATCAAGTCATGCAGCCCTAAAAAGTGGTTATACTAACTAACACTTTATCATGAAGATTTTCCACTATTAAAACACTTTCTGGAAGTTTGGGTGAAAATGAGAAGGCTGGTTTGGGATAAATCGAACATTCTCTTAACTTTAGTTTGCTCTATCAAATACACAAACACTTAGTTCTGAGCTGGTCAGCTCTTTCTCATGTTGCTCTGTCTCTTCCTTTACTTTTCACTGCCTGATTTGGGGACACACAAGCCCATGGCCCAAGTAGAAGTTCATGGCCCAATTGCACATCTGTAAGAACGACATAAATAATGTGAATAATAATGTCATTGTAAGCATTATGCAGGTGGAGGTTTCAATCTATGAGTCCCTTAAACATCATGGGGGCACTGAACAACCCAAAAGTAGGTGTCATAAATTGGAGTAATCCAGAGTAAATAAAGTTCTCAATGAGTAAAAATGTTCTCAATGTTCATGGGAGTCAAGAAGATCTGACAAAGATTCCTTTGTCAAATCTAGTGAGAATAAGTTAAGCCTTTATTTGTCACATATACATTACAACACATATACATTCCTTCTTCGCATATCCCATGGTCAGCCATGATACAGCACCCCTGGAGCAGATAGGGTTAAGGGCCTTCCTCAAGGGCCCAACAGGCCCAACCTGGCGGAGCTGGGGATTGAACCGCCGATCTTCCGATCAGTAACTCAGTGCCTTAGCACCAAACCCGAAGAATCAAAAAGATTATCAATGCAGGGCATTAGATAGACATCAAATGTAGAGATCACATTGAACCAGACTGAACCATACACCTAGGGAACCAGGACCACCAAACTGGACCAGCTGAGTGCCTCACTGAATTGCTGGTGGACAGAACATACTGTAGGCAGAGACAAGGAGTAATTGGAAAAGTGCTCTTTTATTTAAATGAAGGCAGAAAAACTAAACAAACCAATCGGATGTCCTGCTTCTTTAGCTTTGGCCATCCACTGTAGTTGTGCATGGTCTATTAGGTAAAGGGTTAGCCTGGAGCAGGAGTTGGGTGGTTTCCTCATTGATGCTGGCGCTAAACATGTTTTTTTTTTTTTTTTACCTCACAAACCGACCACAATACAGTATGTGAGGACTTTTGACTGTGAGTCTAACATTGTTGTATGTAACACTGGAGCCCTGCAGGGAATGATCCTGGCTCTGTTCCTCTTCACCATCTACACTGCAGACTTCATGTTCAGCTCGGGACTTGCTGTATCACCTGAAGAAGTTCTCTGATGACTCTGTCAATGTCGGCCTGATCACGGAGGATGATGACAGGGAGTACAGGGTGATGCAGAATTTTGTGGACTGGTGCCAATGGAGGTGCCTCCAGATAAATGCGTGGAAGACCAAAGAACTGGTGGTGGATTTTCGCAGCACAAACAGACACCATTATCATCAGTGAACATTCAGTGAAATTATATAGAAGGTGGGCTCTTATAAATACCAGGGTGTTCATCTGAATAGCAAACTGACAACACAGATGCAATTTATAAGAAAGGACAGAGCAGACACTTTCTGCTGAGTAGACTAAGGTCTTTTGGAGTGCAGACCTATTTTGACTCTGTGGTGGCCTCAGCCATCTTTTATGGAGTGGTCTGCTGGTGCAGCAGTGTCTCTACTTCAGACAAGAAGAAGAAGAGATTGGACAAGTTGATAAGGAAGGCCAGCTCAGTCCTAGGGATTGCCCTGGACAATGTACAGGAGGTGGGAGAAAGGAGGATGGTAGCTAAGCTATCATCATTGCTGGGGAATAACTCTCACCCCCTGTATGAAACCATTTAATCTTTTAGCAGCTCCTTCCATGACAATCTTATCATATTTTAATGATGTCAACCCACAATTTCACTGAAAGGGGTTTTGATCTCTTGCTGCAGCAGGTGAGTATGGCCTGGCTTGCTGCACTTTGACTTAAACTGAATATTAACATAATTGCCATCTTTTACTTTATACTCTAATGTACGCTAATATTGTGAAGAAATTTAATAATTTTTATTTTAAAAGAAAAATATGAGAATCACACCAGAATCACAACTCCTTGCCAACAAGCTCGTGCGACCTCTCCTGAGAGAGATTTATAACTTTTACCCTGACTGTAAGGCTACAGATAGCTAATACAAGCTCACTACTTTGTAGAATAAAGTAGTAGTTTTGTATTTTGCTCAAGTAAAAATCTACATAAAGAACTTTTACTGAAGTAATATTTTACTTGGTGCATCTCTATGTTCACTCAGGGACAGGATTTAAGTTTTTCCTCTGCCACTGTTTAGCAGAGGGGAAAAAAGCTCCCCTTGGTCATTATCCTAAAGTGACCATGGATCTGTCTGTACTGTAAGTGCTTAGAGAAGGATTCATTTGCCTTTTTGAGTGAAAAACAACACAAAATCTAAAAAGTATTTTACATGGTTTATATGTAATTCTAATGCTACTTAACCCAAAACTACTTTCCTAATCTCTACTTCTGCTGAATTTAATCTTTTATTGCTTTAGTTGAGAAGACAAAAAAAACGGTAATAGGACACAAGTGTCCTTTGACTTCTGGGCCACAGTAATCATGACATAAAATAGTGGATACTATAAAGTACAAACAGGAACCTTCAAACACAATGCGTGCTCCTGCATGGCCTGAGGGAAGTGGGAGCAAATATGGGGAATGTGTGAGCAAATGATGAAAAGGTTCAGATCTTTCTTCCAGACATCAAAGCTGTTCAAAGATTAAATACACACCATTTGCAAGCCCTGCTGTACCTGAACTAATAGATCAGTGCAGCTCCAATTGCACTGTGGGTGATTCGGAAGCTGCTGTTGGTTTTGGTGTGTTTGTGTATGTGTTGAAGGGAATATCTAGATAAAATGAAATATTTATGGTTTGTCCTATTTTTTTATATACTATTTACTAGCAAATATTCAGTTTATTTTGTTGTGTTGTGTTTTTACAGTTCCAGGCTAAATTGATTTTTGACCACAGTACACCTCAGATTTTCCTCTGATTTCTTTAATTTAGGCACTTTGAAACTTGGTATATAAACAACTGATTTTATAAAACAAACCTAAACCTTTAGAGTAGGTCAAAACTAGTACTGTAAAACATAAAAGAATAACCTCAGTGGGATGGAAAGGGCTTGAAGTTCATGATATTTATGGAGCTCTACAATGTAGAGTAGACATCATAACAAACTGTCAATGTTGCATCAGCATTTACACATCCTGTTCGTTCATGACCTTATGTGATGTTTGTCTCATTTTGATAAAACACTAAGGGTTAAAACATTCTCTGCCCTTTAAATGATTTATTGATTTTCTAACTTTCTTTGTCCCTTTCAGTGTTAAGCAGCTGCCAAAAGCATTCCATTTTCATAACAAGTTCATGTAATTAATCACCGGTGAGACAAAAACAACTGATGTGCCAAATAGGAATTGCTGCAGTAATAGGATAACAATTTAACAATTTTCCAGCTTCAACCAAAAATGTTTTGAAATTTAAGGTGCTAAGGCCCCAACCCTGCTATGAATTATCCCTTGATAATTCATAAAAAAAAAATCTTAGCAACTGGGAGTATCTTGAACCAAGTCAAATTTATCTAGTATTTCCTTATATCAGGGGTGTTCAAGTCAAACCGGGACTTGTGATGAAATTTCTTGTGGATGAAGAGGGGGGAAAAAAAAACCCTCTTAGCCAGAGTAAGACATTTGAATGGTCAAACATTTTAAAGAAGACCATTCGTTTGTGAATGATGATCCAGCCAGGGTGGCCCAGAGCCCACACAATCCCTCGCAAACATCACTTTTTACAGGCGCTTGGCTGGGAGTTCTCGAAACATCCAAGCCATTTCCACATGTTTGGGCCATTAAAGGAGTTCCTGGGAGGCCAGCATTTTAGACATGAAAAGAGAAAACTTTTTAACCTGGTGTCCAACCACTAGTGGAATTCTGGAATAAGTGCATTAGTGCAGCAGGGGATTATGTAGGAAAAAAATTGCAGTTTTTATTTTCTTATCTGTTATTTGTTATGTTGCACAAATCGAAAGTCCCGGTTTGACTTGAACGCCCCTCTTATTAAATGATGATCTGAAAATATGTGTGGTGGTGGTGTTTGTTTGGGGTGTTGGGGGTTTGCTTGCTTTTTTCCTTTAGATGTGCTTCTGTGAGTCATGCTAACTTTTATGTGAGCAGATGCCAGTCCATCACAGGGCACCATTTACACACGCGCGCACACACACAC
The DNA here is from genome assembly GCA_030347435.1 of Clarias fuscus. Classification (NCBI taxonomy): domain Eukaryota; kingdom Metazoa; phylum Chordata; class Actinopteri; order Siluriformes; family Clariidae; genus Clarias; species Clarias fuscus. The sequence continues at coordinate 16,396,496 of CM059229.1, read as the reverse complement.
ACACACACACACACACACACACACACACACACACACACACACACACACACACACACACGCACACACACACACGCACACTCACTCCTTAAGCATTTTAGTATAGCCAGTCCACCTACTGACATGTTTTATGTTTTAAGGGGAAAACCCACTCACATAAGGAGGGAACATGGTTTAAGACAGCTGGTCATAAAAAAAAAAGAATAAATAAAGGAATGCATATTTTAAAAACAGTATTCTACTTTAATCTAAGTTAGTTTGTAGGTACTGCTTTTAATGGCTTGTATATTTCAACACCATGACACCAACACTTATTTGACACTGATGCTAGATAAATGCCTGATCTGTTCCTTTTTTTCTTTCACCACATATCCTTGCATTTTTTCTGATCTGATGGCAGCTGTCTTTAAAGAAACTGAGGAGTGATATTCTCTTAGATATGATTTTCTTTTGCAGGTTGCTGTACACTGTGTGTAAAAATTCAGTTTGTTCCATTCATATCAACTCCGTGGTTTGTAGATTCTTTTTTCTTTTCTTCTTACTTTAATAACCATTTTGAATAGTAGCAATGATCATGTACATCTTTTTCCTCATCAGTCATTATAATAACTGATATAATTTCCTATTCCGAGAATGACGATACACTGATAACACACAGACGCAAGGCTTGGGTCTGTGTGTTTGATAGACATAAGGACAGAAAAGTGGGTGAGAGAGAAAATGAGAGAGAATGAAGCTGTTTTTTGGGGGGAGGGATGGGGGGCTTGTTGTGAGTAGAGAATGAGGCAATCTCAGGTGGCACTTAGTTTTGTCATCTATCACACCCCAAAGCCATTTTCATCTGTCATCCAATCACAGATTCTGCCTTTTTTCTGCAGCAATCTCATTTGTTCCTCTCTACAATTCATTCCATGCATGCCCATTGCACTCAGTAAAATGACACCTGGTTGTCACCTTGAATATGTTTATTTATGCTCATTCTTGGAACTCCTCCGCAGCTCAAATGCATTCAGGAGTCAAATTGCCTCTGTGTATTTCACATCTGGCTAACACTGACTAGAAAATGATTTAAATATAAAATGAATAGGTTGTGCTCCATGTAGGCACAGCTTACGTACTGCACAAATTATGGATGTAGGTCTTCCGTTACTTTTGACGGTTTGAATATTTGACAAAAAAAAAAAAACTCCAGCAACTTTACATTAATTACACTGGGATTCTATACGAGTTGGTCTGCGTAGTCCATTATTAACAAAACTTCACAAAACCTAGACACTTTAGATATGCTGCATACCAGCAATGTGACAGCAGTGTTATCTCAAGTCTGCTAGCATGACAATCATGATAAAAGGCTATTCAACATGTTTTCAAGCAATATTTCAAGCTGGACAGCTTCGGTGTTAAAATACGTATGATGATTGCCCTGTGACAGCAAATAGGCTTTACACCCAACGGTATGACTTGTAAATCAGTGCAAGCAATTACACTAGCTGCATGCAGCATGCATTATGTTAGCACTATTAACATATTTATACACTTCCTAGACTATAATTTGGAGCTTGCTGGAAAACACCAAAATAATCCAATATCCTATAAACATGCTATGTAGTACAGATATAACTTCCAATCTAAAAAACGTCTAATCTAGCTATATTTCAATTTGGAGCCCTAGTGTAGTAGCAGTGGAAGAAATAAAGAATGAAAGCATTATGCTTCTCTGACACAACATACTGCACGTAATGTAAATAATTTGCACCCAGTGTAAATAGAAGAACCCAGATTGCTTAATAAATTATGTTTATAGTTTCATTTTTAAGAATTTACAGCATTCATTTGGTACTAGACTTAGGCTAATATAAAGTTTATTTGATAAGATCTCCCACACCATTGCAATTTGTCTCCAGCGCAATAGCACCTGCATGTTATGCTTGCTACCTGGCAGTTCATTTCATTGGTTATGTAAGGGATTTTGTGTGTGTGTGTGTGTGTGTGTGTGTGTGTGTGTGTGTGTGTGTGTGTGTGTGTGTGTGTGTGTGTGTGTGTGTGTGTGTGCGCGAGAAAAGAGAAAAGCAATAGTGAGACACAGGGATAAGCGTATTAGTGTAGCAGGGGAGTATATAGAGAAATAAAGAGATTTTACTCTTATAACTGTGTAATGTTATGCTGCAAATTAAAAGTCCTGGTTTGACTTGAACACCACTCAACTAATTAAATACTATTCAGAAATGTCAATCATAACTGAGGATTAACTTGTACTTTGGGCATGGATGACCACACTGCATTTTATACTATATACTTCATACATCATAATTCAATCATACTGCTGCCTACACACCATATTTTACACTTCATATACTATACTATACTATACTATACTATACTATACTATATTATACTATACTACACTATTATGTATAAAATATTTATTATATAGCTTGCCTCCTCATTAATAAAATCAGGTTTGATTTATAAAAAAAAGGGTGTTATCTGAAAAGCATTACAATGGTAAGATATTAATATCTAGGAGAGTGACTGATCAATGCAATGCTTGCTCTATGATTTAATGCTCTACCATTTAACTTATAATGTTGCTTGAGAACATTAGAGATCAGCAATGCATGGTCAGATACATCCAATAGATAGCCCCCATTGATTAAACCCTATAAATATTTTATCAGGTAACTCAAAAATGCACTCAAAAATGTGGTAAGTAATCCACTATTCCATGTGCATCACGATACAGTATTTACATATGAATCCAATTTTTGTATGATTTATTGACTGTTTAAAATGCATTTTTTTCTACCTTGCTGAATGAAAATAAGGTTGCATCCTAATCAAGATAAGCTCCTCAGTTAAAATCACTTTAGGCTAAACATGTACCTTTTATTTTGTTACAATAAAAAAATCATTTCCTCTCCCAAGTGGTCATGCTCACATCTACGGTCGATCAGCGAGTGTCGACTAAGCTTGAAGCTTTCCAGAAAAGCCATCACTTTGATCAAATTAAAAACTCTGCACCTCGCTGTATGGTATCAGAGCAAGCGTGATATCAGAATGACTTGGCATGGTCCAGACTAACTGGGGGATGGTCCTTAATTAACAAGAGTGCAGTGCATGACCAGGATTAAAAAAAAAAAAGTTGAATAAATCAATAAATGCTAATGATAAGAAGGCTGTTTGACTGCTCTGGTAAATTGCTTGATAGCAACATTTTCTCAGATTAGTGACTGAGAATAGCAATGCGTAATAGCAAAACCATAGTGAGGTTTGCCTTTAAATAACATTTAATGTTCCTAATCACACTGTAAGAAATCCTTGACATGGATGACTTTTGATTGTCCAGAATAACAAAAATGCCTTTATTTCTCTATAAAATCCTCTGCTACACTAATGCACTTATCCCAGCATTTCACTAGTGCTTGTATACTGTACCATCAAGGTAAAAAGTTTTCTCAGTGCATTAGTCTCATCATCAGACTGCCTGCGTCAATTTCATTTAATGTGCAAGTGGTGTTCAGGAATGATTGTGTGTACAGTTTCCCACGGACAGATGTGTCTCTTTGGCACTCTGGTGACGAGTTATCCATCAATTTTCAAGGATTAGGCGTTTCACTTGCTGAATGTTTATAGGAACGCTGCAGTGGGCTCTGAGACACCGCGGTCAAGATCGTCATTTACGGATGTGTGGCATTCTTTAAAAAGTTTGCACCATTCAAATGTTTACTGTGGCTGGGTCTGATCATCATTCTGAGAATCTTCTGTAAATCTCAGTTGGTTTTATGCCTTCATTCACCAGAAATGACAAGTTCCTGGTTGTATGGTAACAATTTCAGACATAGAACTATTTTTCAGACAAGTGAATAGGCAGGAGTTTTACACACAAGACAATGGTAGTCATTTTATTTATTTATTTATCTATTTCTTTACTGGACTGTTAATAATGTAATTATTTAATAATTCCTGATCATTAAGATATTCCGGGCACTATGAATTAATTAGTGTTTAAAGCTAAAAGTAAATTCGTAGAAAATCCTTGTGCTGTGGCATGGGGGTGACCAGTGCTGTATGAACAAGAGCTTTCAGAGCCCCAGGTTACACGTCACTATTCAATTCTTTTCATCTGGTTTAAAGTCAGATCAGTGGAGCAGGCAAGCTCAAAAAAGCTTATCCAGATTCCAATTTTTTTAAATGCAACTAAGCCAAGAGATGAACATTGTTGAAAATAGATTCCAGATGGGACTTCCTCAATGAATATATATATTTTGTGAAATGATACCTAGATTTGTTATTTTAAACATTTAGTGCACATTCATTTCATTTCCTCATTAACAGTGAATCGTTAAAAAGCATTGAAGCTGCAAATGTCATGTGTTGCTTGCGCTTTGCTCTGAGTTAAAGAGCAGATCATCAGGTTCTTTGCTGCATAAAAAAAAAAAAAAAAAAGATATTTTCTTCCACTATTAAAAAAGACTATGTTGACTACTTTTTATGAATTATTTCTTAATTAGTTTAATTACTAGTGGGCAACCTCTCCATGTGAGAAATTTCACAGTCTCACCTTCAGCAATTATATAAAAAAAAAGGAGACCCAAGTCTGGCAAAGAAAAATAATAAAAAAAAACAGAGGACGTTGTGCTATATGCTTTAACAATGAAAATTAGCCACTTTCTTCATAGACTGTATCTTTGGAAATACCTTCCAGATGGTACTTCCTCAGTCCACACATAAATAGTGTAAAATGATACTGAGATTTATTATTTGGAACTTTTAGTGCACTAATTTATTTAATTTCCTCGTTAACAGTGAATGAAGTCTATGAATAAGGTAGCTCATTCTCATTGGTAAAGCATGGAGCACAATGTCCTTTTTTCCCCTTTTTCTTTGACAGACTTGGGTTTCCTTTTTTAAATAATAACTTAAAGTATGAGAGAGAGCGAGAGAGTGAATCTTGACTGATCCTACAGTAGCTGCTATAATTTAAGAGCACTAACTTTTTATGTGAATGTTCCAGAACAAAATGCTTTAGTTAAATGAAAGGTAAAAAAAAAATGCTTAAAAAAAAAAAAAAGAAGTGTACTTGTAAGAAAATAATGAACTGGCAGATAGTCGCATAGACTGCCATAATTTATTGTTTATGTTTTAATTGCTAAAATTATTACTATAACAAAACACAGTTGTTCTAACAGAAAACAGGTTTTAGCCTGGACATACAATGTTTTTTTTTTTTACTGTAAAGACACTGAAACTGGTGGAGGATGCTGATAATGCATTTTAAACTTTTTGCACCGTTTTTATTGTTTCTCACAATCTCCATCAATCTTTGTAATCCAAAAGGATTTGTGTGCAGCAAAATGTTTTTGACAGTAATTCACTACTGAAACATAATACTGTAGCATACACTGAAAAAAAGGGATAAGGGGGGTTGTATACTTTACAAATGTGCAGCTTATATATGCTACATAATTGATTTATGTTCTCCTTCTAATCATGTATCAGTCTTTTAAAATTCTTTACATTTAGGCGGATGTGTAACCAACAAGTGTTAGTCATGTTAACAACACTGAAAATAGTTATACTTTGTCGGGAAGCTCCTCCCCGTGGTTTGAAAACTGGAGGGAAAGTTACAGGAGTGGATTGTCGCATGCCCGCCATCTTTTTCACTCGCACACTTATTTCAACGCCGAGGTGAAGGTAATTAAAACATTAAAAAAAAATCTTTCAGACTGAAAGGTAGTTATACACAGAATATATAAACAGTAAGCTGGGGGTTATCACTGTAAATAGTGAATTTGAATGCTATAAAACAGTCGGTGTTAATGCTGATGTTAGCTTCCCTAACGTGCAATTTAGCTAATCCCGGTATAATTTTATGGACCACTATATCTTGTGTTTTCGAAGGTTTTGAGAATTAACATAGCTAGAGCTACCATATATCTGTATAATAAGCAAAATAATGTTACTCAAGTGTAGACTACAATAAGTAGAGTAACTTATCACTAGCTAGCGCGAGGAATGTGGTCATGATTAAAAGACAAAACGTAGCACAAACATGTCAGGACATGTGCCTTAATAACCACTTTCCAACGGCATGTCCGCGCTACTTTTGTGGACTTTCACGTTTATATTTAAATGAATGTGAATTATTTGGGAACATCGGTGCTCGGTCTTATGCTTTTATAAGAATTCCAGTTCTGACCAAGTGTTGTGTAGAGATTGGTTCTCCCATCAAGAGACGTTTTCATAGCCCCACCCCTGTGAAAACAGCGCAGGGAGCGTGTATTCAGGGCAAGGTTCGGCCGCGATAGGTTTGGCGTGCACTACTGAGCTTCTACGGAGCGCAGTAAAGGTCAAAATGGACATTGTTGCCGTTTTTTAAATCGCTGAAATGGAAGAGACGGAGATTTTCACCCGATTTGAAAATAAAACTGATCATAACATGCGCTGTATTATTATTTTCTGTCTCTTCCATTTCAGGGATTAAAAATAATAACAATAGGTGCTCCGTAGAAGCTCAATGGTACACGCTAAATCTCTCGCGGCCGAGCCTTGCCCTGAATACACTCTCCCTGCGCCGTTTTCACGGGGGTGGGGCTATGAAAACGTATCTTGATGGGAAAACTAACTTGGACACAACACCGGTTCTAAATTAGTATGGACCAGGAGCATTTCTTTGTCACTTTGGGAACAGTGAGTTAGATAAACCTTCAGAACAATCGTTAATCTTGTTCATAGTACAGCCTCGTCTGTCTGTCTCTACATTGCTCAGTGGAGTGTTCCTGAGAAATCACTACAGCAGTTTGCTCGTCTAACCTGATTTCAAAGGCAACTGCCAAAGGTGGTCCTCTTAGCAGCATGGAGATAGCATAGAGAAAGAGAGAACATGCATCGGGTGACAATCGTCATTAACAAGTATGCTGGTTAAGGTGTTATATGCAGTAAAGCATTAATGAGTAATCACAGCAAGAGTAATTAAACACACCTTAAACAAGCATACAATAGAGAAAATGTGTGTTTAGTTTTCAAATTGGTCTCCCAGCAACCATGTGGTTGGACTTCAACCAGTTTTTGTAGACTTTCTGAGGGTCTCGGAAAGCTCCATCCACCCACAAGAAGTTGAAGCTTGATAAATAATAGGTTCTGCCTTGATCAATATGTGTGTGTGGCAGTAGTTAATTTTAAATGTAATGTTTTATTGTATAGGTATTTGCTGTTCGTCTTGTGGACCACTGAACTTCACTTTGTTGTGAGGGGTTTGTTTACAAAAGCTCTGTAGTGGTGAGTATTCAGATGCATTTGTTGATGTACTTGACATGTTTAAATTTATCTCTACATAATAAACATGTACATGACTGCATTCAAATGATAATAGAGAATAAGGAATGTTTAGGAGGATTTATTTACTCTGAGGATGTATGTTACATTGACTGACCCAGCAACCTTTGTGTTTTTTTTCTCTTTTTCCCCCAGTCAATGTGGAAGTGTAAAGGGTGCTCAGCTGTAGTTGCAAGTAGGTCTGAAGTACTTAACCATTACAAACGCAAGCATCCACATTTTGGACGCACCAGCCGATATCCATGTGCATATTCTGAATGCCCGTGCACATTTAAGACATGGAATGCTTTGATAGTACATCACAGTAGAGTGCATTCCACACATCTTGGTCAGACTCCAAAACAGTTAGCAATATTCAGTTGTCACTTATGTCCATGCAAGAATCTAGCTAATGAAAGAGAGTACTTTGTTCATATCAATGCACATCTGAAAAGTAATGAAAATGTGTCTTGCATGTTTGTTGGCTGTTCTTTTGAAACTAGTATTTATGGAACTTTTAAATCTCATAAGAGTCGTCGACACACACCTTACAGCCTAACTGATTTTAAACCTGGTATTGTGAGAACAACTACAGTAGCATCTCCACCATTAGATGACTCATTTGCAGATGGCCAGGACAAGGAGTGTGTAGAACAGGAAGCGTCCAGTACATCCCTAGATTGGAGAGGTCAACACAAGGAACTCCCAGATCTAATAGAGAAGCAGCTTGCAGTAGCCTTATTGAAGTTGGAATATTTAATCCATGTGCCAGGTACAGCTATTGATGAATTTTTGCAAGAACTTGACTACTTACTAAGCTCTTTATCAATCCCATTATCTAAAGGTATTATTAGTGATATTCTTCAGTGTCACAATGTTCAAGTTGATGAATCTGTAGTTACAGAAATCACTACAGCAGTTTGCTCGTCTAACCTGATTTCAAAAGCAATTGCCAAAGGTGGTCCTCTTAGCAGCTCATATCAACGTAAACAATATTACAAGGAGCAATTCTGTGTTGTGGAGCCAATTACCTACATACTTGATCATAAAAACAAACACACATTTCAGTATGTCCCGCTCTTAAAATCCCTGCAGCAGATTTTAAATAACAAAACAATTGTTGATAAGGTTATTGAAAATCACAGAGGACAGCAGGATACTGAAATCGACTCATCCTATGAATTAAGGGGACCTGAAGATGGTTTGCATTATAAAGAAAGTAGCTTTTTGAATGGCAAAGAGTTAAGAATAACATTGCGTCTTTACATTGATGATTTTGAGACCTGCAATCCCCTTGGCACTTCTCGTAAGAAACATAAGCTTTGTGGTGTTTATTGGACACTAGGTAATTTGCCACCAGGTTCTCACTCTTCTTTATCATCTATTTATCTTGCAGTACTTTGCAAAAGTGGTGATGTAAAAGTGTACGGTTATGACAAAGTTTTAGAACCTCTTCTGCAAGATCTTAAAATACTGGAGGATCATGGTGTTTATGTGTCTTTAGTAAGTACATTTCTTAAAGGAACAGTGCAGTGTGTTGTGGCTGATAACTTGGGAGCACACAGTATTGCTGGTTTTAATGAGAATTTTTCAGGTGATTACTTCTGCCGTTTTTGCATTGCAAAAAGATGTGATATTGGCTTTCACTGTGTTGCATCTGGTGCTTTCAGCCTGAGATCTAAAGTAGTCCATGCAGATCATGTAAGAGCAGCTATTGAGAGTAATGCCCATTGTTTTGGAGTTAAGCAAGAATGTGTTCTTACCAAGAATTTGTCTTATTTTGATGTTGTTTCTGGTTTTCCTCCTGATGTTGCTCATGATATATTCGAGGGTATTGTGCCAGTTGAGCTGGCCTCCTGCTTGGTATCACTAATATCAAAGAAATTATTCACATTAGATGACCTCAATAAGGCTATATTATCGTTCCCATATAAATGGTCAGACAAAACAAATAAACCACATATTGTGCCACAGAGTTTATTTGGTCGAAAAACTATTGGGGGCAATGCCCATGAAAATTGGAGTTTGCTGAGGTTTCTTCCATTTTTGATTGGACATTTTGTGCCGGAGAAAGAGCCAGCATGGCTTGTGTTGTTGGATTTAAAAGATATTGTTGAGTTAGTGGTTGCTCCAGTGCATAATGATGAATCAATTTCATATCTTGAAAGCAAAATAATTGAGCACAGACAGAGGTACCAAGAACTGTTCCCTGGTGCCAGGCTTTTACCTAAGCACCACTATCTTGAGCACTATCCTCAGATGATAAGGTTTTTTGGCCCTCTGGTTACAGTATGGACAATGCGATTTGAAGCAAAACATAGTTTCTTTAAGCAGATTGTAAAACACACCAGCTGCTTTAAGAACATACCTCTGACATTGGCTTCAAAACATCAGCTGATGATCGCTTTCCACATAAACTCATCATCTTATGGTAAATCAAGCCTAGATGTATCTAATGTATCCACAGTCCCACTTGATGTTCTGAAAGAGGAGGTGGCTCAGGCTGTTAGGTTAAAATACCCCAACACGTCTGAAGTGCACTTGGCTAAGGCTGCCTCAAGTAATGGCATAACTTACAGCAAAGGTATGATGGTTGCTTATGGATCATTAGGTGGACTACCAGAATTTGCTGAAATCAAGCATGTGTGTGTTATAAGGGAGAAGTTGTTCCTCATTGTGCAAATGCTGTGTGGGTGGTACATTGAACATTACAGAGCTTTTGAACTAAGGTCATCACCATCAAGAGAATTAAAGCTTGTGGCAGTCACTGAACTCAGTGACATCTATCCATTGGCCGATTATATGGTTGGAGCAAACCGCATGGTGACCTTAAAAAGGCATATCCTGGTAAAAGGTTAGCTAACTGTGAGACTCGAGATTAACAACTCAACAACAACTCTGGCTGAATTCTAATTCTATCTGATTGAGTAATTGTGAAACCTGACATCTCTGTGTGTGTAAAGAAAAATGTCTTTACTAAGTACTATGCAACAGTTTTTTTTTCTTCTCCATCCTCTTTACAGAGAAGTAGAAGGATGAATTCCATGGTGATTCTCAAAGCACTGCTGAGTGACAACAGCAGCCAAAGATTGACTTTTAAAAATGGACTTCCTGGATCTGTTATTGAACTTGTTAATGAGGTGCAAAGACAGTGTGGCCTTAAGTTTAACTTCAAACTTCAGTTTATGGATGAACTATTTGGAAATGAGTTTATGAACCTCACTTCAATGGATGAAGTACAAGATAGAGGGACAATCAGAGTAATCCCCATTGCTGAACCTTCAACTCCTCTGTCTAATGATGGTCCTTCCACATCGTCATCTGCTATTCGCCATCACACTCTTGATGAATCTTCATCCCTATCTAGTGGATGTGTTGATACTGACATATTGTCTTCACCAGATTCAGAGTCCTCCAGTTCTAGGTCACCTTGGCCTTCCATGTTCTGTGTTCCTCAGTTTAGTTATGATGCTGAGCTGAAACTAGAGCGAGGCAATGCAGCATACAGAGAAAAGGGTGCGTTGCTTATTCCAGATCCTAAACTAAAGTCAAACATTCTTGATGGCTTGGTGCAAGAAATAGTCCGCTATAAGGTTTATGTCACTGATAAAGAGTTTAACACTGTTGGAGAGGCCCTCATCTCAAAGCATCCCTGCCTGAAGGAAAAAGGTTCGTTTACTGGATACGCTGGATGGAAAGCTAGCTTGAAGAATAAAATGGCAATCTACCGCACTCAGTTGAGAAAGTTGGGATGCCCCGAGGTGATGCTGAACTCTCTCACGCACAAACCTGAGGGCAAATCAAGTGCTGCGTCGGCCATAAAAAGACCAAGGCGGTCTGAAGTGAACTACTGCCCCCCCTTTCCTACTGGAGAATCTGAGGAAAGCCTTGAGAGTGTTAGAGTGGCTCTTCTTTCAGATGTTAAGAGAAGGAACAACAGGGAGGTAATCAGGATGAAAATGGAAAAGACATTTGCATATAGGAGACATGAGGTGGTTCGTGACACACCCATGATAGAAGACTTCCAGGCGAGGTGGCCAGGACTTTTTGAAGTGAGCGAGGTATGTGATTAATGAAATTTGCTTGAGATGTGTTTAAGAATTATTTCTATGTTAATTTTGTCCCTTTTTCCATGTTCATTGATGCCTATTGTATATTTCATGAATGTTCAGGTGCTTATGTTATCAGCGGGTTCTGTTGACTCACGTATACATGAATTAATAACTACAAAAAATGTTGCCACCAAAATATCAAACAAATTATTGAATAAACATTAAACACTCATCACTCACTCATTGTCAATACTGCTTTATCCTGTATTCAGGGTCGTGGGGGGGGGGGCTGGAGCCTATCCCAGGAGACTTAGGCCAATCCATCTCAGTAAATATTAAACAATTACAACAAAAGATTATTAGAGTTTAATAGACTTACTATTAAGTGGGTAATTAAATAGTAAAGAAATGATCAATTGTGGAATCAAGACACTACAAATTACCTCACATTCCTGGCAACTTATGTTTTATTGTAATTTTATTTCTTTTATCATTCTTGTTTCAGATCAATGCAGAATTTAAGCGCATTACCACCATGCCTCTACAATCCAGATTTCTTTCGCAGCTAGATGTCCTATCTGACAATCTCCTGAAGCTATTTGGGAAAAGAGGAGGCCAAATTGGACGAAAACTTAAGATCATTATGGACCCCATATCTGCAGTAAGAATGCATTATTTTCAGTGTACACATTTTAGTGAAGAAAACATATTCTACTCTAACACAATGCCTTTCCTTCTTGACTAGGAGAATGATGTTGATCTTGCGAGAGAGCATGTTCTCAAGGGACTGTGTGTGTACCTCAATGAGGACCCACAAAATCTGGTGAGGGAGTACATGGTAAGTAATCCCATCAGTACAAGATTTCTGTATTTTGAATTTTGATTTATTCATGCTAATTGTTAGACAAATCTTTTTGAAATTAGATAACAAGTAGTGACATGTCAGATCGATTGTAATCTTATTTTTCAAAATGGTTATCTCAAAATGAGTTAATTACCAAACTACCAATTAGTTAATTACCATATCAAATTTATATTTATTTTGTAAATGTGCAGGGAGAAGACAAAGATGTCATCCAAGGGGCTATAGAGGAGACCACTGTTGGAATATATGTCATCAAAGGACTACATGCCTGTGATACCCCAGAGGACATTGGGATTGTTCTTGAAGGCCAGACAGTTTTACAAGATCTGGATAATGTTGCATTAGCCACTGCCATGTTATTTGGCCTAATGTATGCTTTGAACTTGAACTACCCTTCTGAGCTGAAGTATACGTTCGAAGTTCTGCAGAAAGTTGTCATGGAGCTTGAGGGAAACGCACTCTCCAACAAAGCCCAAACTCTCAAAAACAGACTCTTTCAGTGAACTGTTGGCAGGTTATGGTAAAGTGGACAGACTTCAGTAGTTTCCCCACATTTGCCACTTCGGAAAAAATGGACTGTTGTTGCATTTTCAGTGCACTGATTGTGGATTACATGTCTGGATGGACACCTTTGAACAAGCACTTGTTGAATACACTGCAATGTGTATGCTACCTCACATTTTACTTAAATGTAAAACATTTGAGGAAAACTATGCTTAAATACGGCCTCCTCTTAGTTTGTGTTTTGATGATGATATAAGGTAGCATACAAGTCGTAGTGTATTCTATAAGTGCTTGTCCAAAGGTGCACATCAGGACATGGAATCCACAATTCATGCAATGAAAGAACAATAGTAATTTCTTTAAGAAGGCATAGGAAAGTATTGTACATTCTGTCCAACATGACCAGAACAAATTTTGGATTTCATGACTGGATGGACACCTTTGAACAAGCATATATCATATTTCACTTAATGAATACACTACATGTATGCTACCTCACTTTTCATTTAAATGTAGAAAAGCTGAGCGCTTAAGGACTGCCTCCTCTTGTTTTTTTGTTTTTTTAATTTTTATGAGGATGTGTATGGTGATTGTTTGTTTAGTTAAAGGTTATCCATTTAAATGTTTTCAGACTATACACATGCCTGAGTTAGGATTGATCTATTTTATACTTTTTGTTTGTTGTTTGGGCAGTTTTTAATTTAAATATTAAGATATTGAGAGGTGAGAGAGTCATTTACACAGACAAATTTACAACACTGAATCTTTTTGTATATAGAATACTTGCTTCCTAAAACTTTTTTTAGGATCTAACCATTTATTGCAATCTTGTTTTGTTTAGTATAGATTCTAACATGTTTATTGCAATCGCCTTATGGGATGATCTTGTTTTTGAAATTGCATTTCCTCTGCTAAAAAGGCTTTGAAATATAATTTCTGTTGTTGTATAAATGGTTCTTAAAGGAACACGGTGCAGTTATACACTTTTGGCTAAAGGCAGAGTGTTTGATGGTGGAGTCCCATGTTAAAAGTGTCCAGATGACCGAATATAGTCCTTTTGTTGCAAGAGATGTTTGTTTGTTGTGTTATTGTAGCAGTTGCACGGATCATCTTACAGAGTTAAAACAAAGTATGCTGCTGATTTCCGCTTTATAGTGTGAGACTTGATTGAGCTATATACAGTAGGTTTATTTAACAGAACAATGCTGTGTGTACTTTTTCATATTAAACCACTGTTTCAATATAAGGTAAATAAATGCACATACAGTAATGACCGCTGGGATAGCCTCCAACCCCTGAGGACCTGAACAGGATAAGCAGTTCAGATAGTGGATGGATGGATGAATATCAAAAATATTAAATTAACATGAAAAAGTCATGTTCGTTTAACATAAGATTTTTTAATATGCTTTGCTTAAAGCTTTTCATTTATATTAACATAAAAAACATGTATGTTTAGTTAATAAAAACTTAGTACATTTATCAAACATTAATCATTTGAAGCAAACATAACTTTAATATGTGCAACCGATGTACAAAATTTTTTCATATAAATCCAACAGACTTTTTTTTTCAGTGTAGATACGAATAAACAATTATGGAATATATAAAAAATAAATATTTTTTGCATATTTTGTTGCATTTTAATAGCCTTGTGACTAAAAGAAATGCACAAAATATTATCTATAAGTCTGTAACACTTTTCCATCTTAGTTGTCCCCAAATGCCAGAATGAATTCATTTAGTTTTATAGTGAAGCCTCTCATATAAGGCATTTTATTCATAAAACATGTAAAACAACAAAGAAAAATGTGTAATATCAGCTGCATAAAACATCTGTTTAATTTTTTTTCTAGGCTTCTTTAAATGATATAATACCTCGTACTTGTACTTGTATTTCAAGATTATTGCCCATAATACTGTATGTACGTCACATTACTGTTACATGGGTCCTGTTCTTGAATGGCAATAAGCAACGATCTTTGACACTTTTTTCATCTAACTTGCAAATATTAAGAACGTCTGTTTCAGGTGTCTAATAAATGTTTAAGGCATGGCCAAAATGTGCAAAGTTTAGTTTGGCATGTTTTATAAAGAGGTGCTAGTTTGATATATTCCCAATTGTTGCCAACCAAGAAACATCAGAAACATTTATTGATTTCCTATTGCATGGGTTGACTGGCTGAGACATCATGGATGAGATATGAGTGACCTTTTATGAGTAAAAGTAATTTAGAAGTGTAATTAAGTCAACTATAAGCTAATGGATTACCTAGCCTGAGTTTCAACCCATCCAGTAATCAATAACATGACTAAAGCAGTCGTCTGTCCAGGCCAGGTAGTTTATTACATACACTCCCACTCTCTGCCTTTCCTCTTAATATATGGCTCTGGTCATTTGAGCACTGTTTTTAACAGTGTTTTTCAGCTCAAGACTTGAGGCCCATTGCCCTACAGATTTCAGACTTTTCTCTGTTGTTTCCACACCTGATCAGGTAACTATTAGAAGCCCATTATTATTTGATCAAGAGTCAACAGGATGTAAAACTTAGAAAAATGGCATTGCTTTACCAGGACAACAAATGAGAACTGCTGGTCTACGGGGATTATTTCCACTTTGTGAAAACTTTTTTGCTTTATACACTACCTGGTTGGAATTTATAAGGGTCAAGTTATTACCCTCCATCAAGCAAAGAAAACATTGAGCCTATTAGAATTGGTTTAAGGACCATCCCACACATTATTAAAACCTGTAAGGTTAATGGTGAACTGTCAGCTTGGTTGGAAACAAATTGTGAATGATGTTATCTGATGTTATCACTTAAATGCTTGATGAAGTAACATTGCAGAAAAAGATTTAGAGTAGAAATGACAGCTAAGTCTAATAGTAAAAGTAAGCATTTCCGCAAGAATCATTTTGAAAAGAACACTAAGCAGCAGTGTGGCACATAAAAAAACCCATTTGTTAGTAATTCTAATGAGAGGAAAGGTTAGGACTTAGACTTTAGAGCAACGGAAATGGTCTGATGAGTCCAGTTCCCACTGCACCTTAGCTTTGAGTACCTTGTCCAAGTGCCACTGCTTGGTTTAGAGGACATCGTACTGGTGCCGAAATCTCCCTAAAGGCCTACAAAATGGCCTTATAAGTTTCAAGTTCCATTCTGTCACAAGATCACAAAATTGTCTTATTTGTCCTAAACTTTGGCCTGTTTACACCTCAAATTCCATTGTGCCAAGCCCCATAACCGCACACATGCCAAGTTCTGGCTCAATCACTATACAAAGCTCTGTTATATGCCAAAGTCCTCCATGTCTTCATCAGTATCAGAGGAAATGATCGGAGATGGTAGGTTGGTTGCCCTGGTCCACCTGTGAGTGTGCCATGAGTCACCTTATAAGGATTCACAAAAGTACAGACTTTTGACTGTGTTAAGGGATTTTTTTAAAATTTGATTTTAGTGCTAACCTTTCCAGTTTTAGTTTCTGATTGGGTTCAGGTTTGTTTTATTATCCATGATTATTTGTACTATTCAAGACCATACTTTTGAGTTTAGTTTGTCTTGTTTTACTTGGTTCATTTCACTATTTGGAGTCTCTGTTTTCATGCTAGTCTTTTTAGTGTTGTCTTTGTCATATACAGTACATAGAGTTACACCTGCATTAATTATATGCCTCACCCTCAATATATGACCCACATTTGCCGTTGTCTTTTTACAATGCATATAAAAAACAGGTGTGGGGAAGCTGTAACTTTGATAGAGGGAATGAAATGTTAACCTGGGAAGAAGATACTTTCTGACCAGTGTAATTAGCAGAGACATGAGAATTTGTAGTCTGATCACAACCAGGCACACTGAAAAACCAAACCCAAACAAGTCAAAATTCTGCTGTAAGCATGCATGAGGTATGAATATACTTCAATTTTGTCTATCTTGACTGCCAGCGGTGGTGAAATTCATTTGAATACCTGCTTCTGAGTGTCTGAATGCAAGTCATGACCTTTCTACAATGTTACAAAGTGACACATGACAGAAAATATATTTAGCAGTAAATATTTCTGTCATACAGCCATTTTTAAGACCTTTCAAAAATGAAGTTTTTTCTATCTACTCTGATCTTTCTCTATTTTCTGAATATTCGCCTTCTTTTTTTATCGGTTCTTGACCTCCACTGCCTTTTACTCTGACAATTTGGATTATCCCAAACAATTATTACTCTGTATTCCTATTGTACGTCCAATTTAATACAAGGTGTTATAAAAGTCATGCTGTATATGCCATACAGTATATCCTGGGCGTAATAAATAACCTCAGCTACTTGTGTCATCTTTATCTATGATGATTTATTGCTACCTCATCTCATTGTTATGCCTTGAGCTGATGATGGTCTCCCTAGGTCAATAACTCATTCCCTCACACCAATTACAGCCAAGGTTTTAAGATCCTTAATGAAGACAAAAAGCTATTGGTGTTGTTTAAATTTTGGTAGCTAGTGAGTAAAGTCACTAAAAACAGACACATGTTAAAATTTGTTAGAATCTCTAGGGGGTGTTTTTTTTGCTACAGTAAAAGCAAAGACCTTGGCCAACCAACAGACAGGCCAAGTAAGGCTGTTGATGTCTACTAAGACAGATGGTACAGTATATTGAGGCATTGACTTGTACATTCCACAATTTTTTGTTTTATTTGTAATGGGGAGGAATTATCAAAAATATGCTGTGTATATGGATGGATAAAGTAGTTACTTTGGGTGTGGAAACACTTTCTTGATTGTAGATATTGATTTGAGTGTTATGACCAATGTATCTACAACAGCTAACAATAGCATTTCATTAAACCAACAAAACTGGCTTCAAATTTGTTCCAATTTAAATAATAACACAATTTTCAATGTGGTCTCAGTCGTTTGGACCACACTGTAGAAAATTATATATACATTACATTATCACATTTATTTTTGATTGGATTTGGAAATTGCCGCAAGCGAAGGCTTATACTGATCCTGTGATTTCACAGAGTTGCTTACTAAATGATTAGGTCAAATAAAGAAATAAAAAAAATCATAAATCTGCAATGCATTCTGCATAGTTCTCCAAAAAACAGGCATGTAGAATATATATTTCTTCATCTTTCAACTTTCGGTTTGAATACCGTATTGCATTTATTGTTAGTATTTTGCTTAAAATATCTTAACAATATCTTGTTTTTGCAGTTTGCCCACACTAGAACTTTGTGCCAGTTTTACATTGCACTGTCCATAACTATGCCCATTATCTTGGGCATTGTTTTGTGTATTAAATCATTTTGGGGGTTTTTATGGTTAATTTATATATTTGTAGTCTTGTTATGAGAACATCTGCGACATTAAAGAGATGTATCTATTTTCATTTTGTCATTTGGTAAATGCTTTTATTTTAAGTGACTGGGTGAGACCATGGTTCCCAAATTCTTCATCTCAGCTATTGTTGCATACTGTTTAGTGCTAAGAGGAGAAAGTAATAATGAAATACTGGAGCCTGCCTTGAACTTCTTTTTTTTTTCATCAATCTTACAGTCTACAGCCAGGTCACATGACCCTGTCATTAGCTTTTCACACTGATTATGGACAACTGTTCCTATACAACCCCATGGTATTTACAGTAAGGACTACACAACACTCAGGGTGCATCACAATTGGCTATCAGTTCCCTGCAAAATGGCTGCAAATGGTATTCAACCATGTTACGAAAGATGCCAAACAACAAGGAAAAACTGCTCAGTTCAAAGGGAAATGTGAAGAATTGAACAACATTTTCATTTTTTCATTGAAAGCTGACAGGCAAAATTACTAATCAGTCAGTGCTTCACTGGAGCAAAAAATGAGTTTAAGCCTGGCATTAATTTTGTGTGCCATTCAGGGACAAAATATTAATATTTCACAATAATTAGTAAATAATCTCCGCATATAAATCAATAATATTACATAGGCTATTAATTTGTAAATAATGTGCACAATATTAATCTCTTCAAGAAAGACACCATACATCTTAATTAGCCAAATAACATTTATTCACCAGTTTAATACATTTTAACAGTATACAATATACACCGATCAGCCATAACATTATGAACACCTACCTAATATTGAGTAGGTCCCCCTTTTTGATGTTTGTTTGGATACCTTTTTATCACAACCAGCAACTTACATTTTCTGAACAGAGAGCATGGAGTAGGGAGTATATGTAATTATATACTATATGTTGCTTAATTAAATCTATACAAAATCATAATTTCTCCCATTGTGTCAAAATGTCCAAACCGTCCAACTTGAAAAAGACACATTTGTCCATTCTTTTTGCCTTTTCTAGCTGTTATTATTTGTTGCTAGTATACATGCAAGTTTTTTTTTGCACAGTAGGTACAGTACAGTAGGTTTCTGTTTTATTTTAGTGACACAGGGACACATTTGAACCTTTTTTCAGATGACTGCGAGATTTATTATCCATATTTTTCCACATGAATTTGATGGCACATATGGGCATGAGTTTCTGAGTGCATGTGTATGCTGAACATGTTTGCATTAATGGTCAAATTAAAAAAATATAAACACTTGGATGATCTACAAAACTAGAACTGTTCTGACGTGTTTGAAAGCTATATAGAGGGCCAAAGATGTCTATTTGGCTCATTAACATGACCTGCCAATGACACAATGCTGCAAGCAATTTAACAGTCCCACATCAAATGCTTGTTACATTAATATTGTATAACCTTGTATGTCATTTTCTACTGAAAGTGTCAGAAACATTTTGTTCTTTTGTTTGTGGTAGTAGTTGTTGGAGAGACTTCACATCTTAAAGTCACTAAGAAAGCTTAAGGATTTTCTAATTCTTTAGAGTTAATGGTATTATTTTTAAGGTGAAATGTTGTCTTCTGCTGCTATCTGTGTAATAAAGAATGATATTATGCTCACACTTGTTTCACAATATCTCCTACAGGCCATCTCAGTTTCTTCCCACTGGGTTGGTGTTGGAGGCTTCAGTCATCATGCTGGGCTGTCACTTATCAACACATTTTAAATCCTGACAGGATTATTTTTATGCCCTCTGGGTGCCTTTAAAGGAGATGTGTTTTTATTTTCTTTGTCAACCTGCTCCATCTTCTGTATCTGATTTAAATGGTAATTGCACTTTTGTTTATATAAAAATTCTGGTAAAGAATGTGAATGCATCATAAACAGAAACTAACAGTGAATACATTTTTAATGACCACTCAAGTAAATGATAGCTAAATTACCCAAATAACTATGGGCCATCCTATACAGTGTTATAAAATTGCCGATTTTTGTGGTGATTTATGTCAGAATTTCTTCCCTCGTTAATCTCATTAATTTTTGATAGCAAACATAAAAATTTAAGTGAAAAACATACATTTCGAAAGGGAAAAAAGAAAATGAAAAATAAACTTGTCATAACCTTGCTAGAACTGTATAAACACCCTTTAAATACTTACAGTAAATACTGATAACGCACCATTTTGTAAAGCAATTGACCCATGTCTGCACTGTATGTTCTGCAGACCTCACTAGTTCTGCAAAAGCCACTGCTGTCAAAGTGTGAGTGGGAAGACCCTGGACATTAAAAAATACTTTGCCTGAGTACTGAAAAGGGGTTTGCTACTAGCTTAATTAGAGGGTGGCAGTCTCAAGAACTGACAAATTTGTTGGATTTATGTAGGAGGGCCTATGCAATGTCTGGAACCAAAGCTGTCAGTCAATCCAGCACTGACTGAGCAGTGGTACTGAACACTGAAGTATATAGTAATTTCCTGAGGTTGGTGTTGAGTGACTGATGCATGAGGGAAGCAAAGGTCAGTCCTATCCCGTACAAAGATTACTGTGGAAGTAACTTGCTGAAAAAGTTAACACTAGCTATGATGGAGAGGTATCATACTACAAAGTACAATGCAGCTTGCTGCATATGGAGCTTTAAGTTGCCCATGTTGGCCATGTGACAATGGAGCAATGGAAAAGGTGCCCTTAGATTTTCTTTTCATTATGTGGATGACTAGCTGTGCATTACATTTAGGAAGATATGGCACCAGGATGCACTATGGGAAAAGGCCAGCTGACCTTCATGTCTTAAAATAATAACTGACTGTTTTTGTTGTTTTTGTTGTTACTTAATTACTCAGTACTCTGTTATTTCATAATTTTGAAAAAAAATCCAGTACTGTTCTAAATTGTAGAAAAATCTTATTTAAAAATGTACTGTATATACTGTACTGTGTGTGTGTGTGTGTGTGTGTGTGTGTGTGTGTGTGTTCATATATATATATATATATATATATATATATATATATATATATATATATATATATGAAACATATGGTTGATTCTGTTGGTTAGGTCTACGTTCAGCAATGTTATGTATCTGCCTATGGACAAACAGCATTTTCAATCCTGTCCAAGGTGCCAGTGGAAAATAGGCTTATTTGTTGTATGCATATGATTTTTGTGGCTTGGACCTTGCAGTCCTACATATTGTACAGTAACATGCTTGTGTTGCATGGAATGACTGTATTAACTTATAACGCCTTTGACACACAGGTGCACATGTACACATTTGCACCCTGCCTAATCCTCCCATTACATATACAAATAGGGGGCTAAACACTCATGCAGTGTTTAATTTAGGATAGCCCTTAAGACTGTAAGCCATTCTCTCATCTAATCTTTAAGCTTTTTAAAAGGACATTTATGGTCGCCACATGAAGATTTATGCCTTGTGTGACACTTTCATTTTCTTTAATTCATTAATGATATGAGCTTCAACAACAGAAGCAGAGGAAGCCATTTTTTGTTTTTGTTTTTGT
This sequence comes from Clarias fuscus, assembly GCA_030347435.1. NCBI lineage: Eukaryota > Metazoa > Chordata > Actinopteri > Siluriformes > Clariidae > Clarias > Clarias fuscus. The sequence continues at coordinate 16,374,912 of CM059229.1, read as the reverse complement.
CAAAACACAAAGCATAAATCATATCACATTCTTTAATATTCCCCCTGGCAGAGGCGATAAACTGTGGAGAGAAAGTCCAGTGATGAGGATGAATTGAAGGGGCAGCTGAAATGTCTCCATGTAGTCATTAAAAAAATGCTTTGGATAGGTTTCAACACAAAGTTCATAAACATCTGCATTGTGTAATAAATTTTCTGGGAAACTGTCATTTCTTTAAAAGCTTCATTTAAAACTCATTTGTCATTGTCAACATTACTGCATTGTTTAAAAAAAGGTGTCCATCACAGCTAAAACAAGCACTTTTAATTTAATATAGCATCAGACAGCTTTGTAACACATTTCTGTGCCCTCTGTCACTCAACTGACCCACAAATCTTAAAGCTTGACCGCAATCAACTAAGCTATTTACCAAAAGAGAGGATTTTCTTTTTTTGACTTTAGGGCAAAACACATGCTGTAGATGGTTGCTTCATACTGTATGTGCACAGCAAAATGCTCAATGTTGGATTAGCACATGTAATGTTGAAATAACTAATTCAGGGTTAATTTATATCCCTTTATGAACACTGTAGATGTTATAGAGAGCTGTAGAGCTGTGATTAATGTAGGAGCACTAAGTACCTCTCATCCCTCCCCTCTGAGAGGGCTCGGCCAATCAGCTCTCTCTAGACCTCCGGCTGCGAGAGGTTACAGCATCACCCGGGATTCGAACTAGCGATCTCCGGATGATAGGGCGAGCGCTTTAACCACTGCGCCACTCGGAGGCCACTTTATTTTTTTTTTCTTACTATCTTGACAGGCATAACACTTTATAAATCATTGCATTATGTGAGAACCAAACCAAACTTCCTTGGCTGTTTTGTCAGCAGGGTACAATCTCAAAAATTGGCAGATCTGCCTTTAGCACAAGTAATACCCCTGATCTGAACCAGACCCAATGGCACAAGATACTGATTCTATGCCATTAATCTACATCACCAGCATCTGATGTTAAAAAGGATTGCCTTGAACATAAAAGGGCCCAAAGATAAAGTTTTTTTTTTGTAATATAAAAAAAAAAAATCAAATCAATAATTACAATTATTGTATTAATTACCATTTCTCCATGCTAAATTATTTGGCAATTGCCATTATGTACACTCACCTTAGAATCACAATCACTTGTCAAGAACAATAAATAAAATGACCTTAGATTTTGAGAGAACATGGAGAAAGATATGTGATTGCTGTACCACAATATAGCAAAAATATACACTCACCTAAAAGATTATTCGTAAAGGAACACCTGTTCAATTTCTCATTAATGCAATTATCTAATCAACTAATCACATGGCAATTGTTTCAATGCATTTAGGGGTGTGGTCCTGGTCAAGACAATCTCCTGAACTCCAAACCGAATGTCAGAATGGGAAAGAAAGGTGATTTAAGCAATTTTGAGCGTGGCATGGTTGTTGGTGCCAGACGGGCCGGGCTGAGTAGTTACTGGGATTTTCACGCACAACCATTTCTAGGATTTACAAAGAATGGTGTGAAAAGGGAAAAACATCCAGTATGCAGCAGTCCTGTGGGCAAAAATGCCTTGTTGATGCTAGAGGTCAGAGGAGAATGGGCCGACTGATTCAAGCTGATAGAAGAGCAACTTTGACTGAAATAACCACTCGTTACAACCGAGGTATGCAGCAAAGCATTTGTGAAGCTACAACACGCAGAACCTTGAGGTAGATGGGCTACAATAGCAGAAGACCCCACCGGGTACCACTCATCTCCACTACAAATAGGAAAAAGAGGCCACAATTTGCACAAGCTCACCAAAATTGGAAAAATGTTGCCTGGTCTGATGAGTCTCGATTTCTGTTGAGACATTCAAATGGTAGAGTCAGAATTTGGCGTAAACAGAATGAGAACATGGATCCATCATGCCTTGTTACCACTGTGCAGGCTGGTAGTGGTGGTGTAATGGTGTGGGGGATCTTTTCTTGGCACACTTTAGGCCCCTTAGTGCCAATTGGGTATCGTTTAAATGCCACGGACTACCTGAGCATTGTTTCTGACCATGTCCATCCCTTTATGACCACCATATACTCATCCTCTGATGGCTACTTCCAGCAAGATAATGCACCATGTCACAAAGCTTGAATCATTTCAAATTGGTTTCACGAACATGATAATGAGTTCACTGTACTAAAATGGCCCCCACAGTCACCAGATCTCAACCCAATAGAGCATCTTTGGGATGTGGTGGAACGGGAGCTTCGTGCCCTGAATGTGCATCCCACAAATCTCCATCAACTGCAAGATGCTATCCTATCAATATGGGCCAACGTTTCTAAAGAATGCTTTCAGCACCTTGTTGAATCAATGCCATGGAGAATTAAGGCGAAAGAGGGTCAAACACCGTATTGGTATGGTGTTTCTAATAATCCTTTAGGTGAGTGTATCATAAAATAAAATATAAAATCTATATATTAAAAATATGTTTAAAAATTAACATAGTATTAAATAAATAGAGACAAGTAAGCTATTAAGTTTTCAGTGATGATGAGCCAAATAAAGCAGTTATTAAATGTCAATAAAGAATCAAAGAATGATAGAAAAAATAACTTAAGAAGTACAGTAAATGCACAATTACATCAACCAAAGGAATCAGTGAAGCTGGTAATGTAATCTGATAGAAGTTTAACCGCAGTGCAGGCTGACAAATTTGTTCTTGTTTATCAGCATTTATAAATAAAACTAAAATATTCTAAAAATATCCAAAATCCATTTTTTCCTTCACATATCAACATAACTAACTTCTTATTGAGCTGGCAAATAAAGTAAATGAAATATTGAATATTTGTAAATTAAAATTAATAAACATTTAACCAGGAGTTTACACTTCATAAAAGCATGTGAGTGATTACAAGGTATTGATTAACAATACTTATTACTGATCACTTTATGCATAATTGAAAACAATAAACATTAAACAATCATAGCACTGACTGGTTAGCTGCTTTGTTTATGAGATGCAAAATTTACTCTTTAAAGAAGTTCCTGAGAAGCCAGCGTTTCAGACATTTAGTAGGTGTCTGATCATGGCTCTGGAGAACTGAAAAATCTTTCTACCACTAGGATAAGTGCATTAGTGTGGCAGGGGATTATATAGAGAATAACTGTGTTCTATTAAACAAAATCATCAAAAAGTCAACTATCAAAAGTCTCCATTGACTTGATTTTTTTTTAAAAATAGAACAAACCCTGATCATAATACTGCTTCCAAAAGCTTGTTGCTGGGCACTATGCATGATGGGTACATCGCTTCAGGCACTTCTCTTTTTAACCTGGCACGTCCATCACTCTGATTTGGGGACAATCTGGACCCATCAGACCACATGACTCTATTCCCTTTTTCCAAAGTCCATTCATTATGTTCCTCAGCAAATTGAAGCTTGTGATTTCTACTGTCAGTTTTTTATGATGCAAGCTTACCAGTTCTTTAGAGTTCTTAACCCAACTGCAGTAATTTCATCAATCTCCTGGTTTTTTTTTGCTTGATGTAGGTAAATAACTTGACCCTAACATTTTTCCAAGGCAACTAACTTGAGTAACTTTTTCCCAAGGCCGCAGGACATATCTTCCGACATTCAGAAAAATAAGAAGCTATTCACTGCATCGTTTAGGGTTAAAGGAACTGTTGGCAGCTGAACAATATTAATCACTGCAGTAATTGCTAAATCAAAGTCTCTTAAGGATTTGCTTATTTAAACCTGTAAAACAGATCTTTTATATTAATGCTTAAAATATTCAGGGATGAAGCACATAGAAAGCAGTAAGGTAAATGAGAGGACACTGCGTAATGCTTGCCAGCTTTAATGTGGTGCCAACAATCAGCGTAATGGAGCTTGTGTGTATCCAAGGTGCAGAGCAGCCTCTTTTAGCCATTAGGCCAGCAATCTCCCAGAGTGGTTGCTGAGAGGTATTCACTCCTCACCTACTGATAATGCTACTAATTAACCTCAGCCAATCAAATGCCATTACACTCTCCACATGCCAAACTTCTTATGCAAAAACCTTTATTGTTTTATTAATTTTAGTGTCAGCCATTAATAATAATATATGGAAGAGAGCTCAGAAGGCCATACACTGAGCAAATCATATTTTTATTAAATGTAATTTTTTGTCATTTAAAACATTGCTATTGTTGTGCCATTTGTCATATTTTGCATTTTGCATGCAGTTTTTAGTTTATCCTTTAATTCAGGGTTTCTATTATGTTCATCGGCCAAAATAGAGAAGTAATATCATTCATAAAATATATAAAAATAGATAAGTCATACAGTATCAATTAACCAAATTTTTTTTGGCCTAGGAAAAAAGACAGCTAAGAGGCAAATCAAGTTTTTTTCTTCTGCATGTTGTCCATGTGGCTGAACATTATGTGAATACAATAGTTCTACCTTAGTTGTGCTTCCCGGCAATGTTTCTTTTACAAATATATCATTTACATTAGAGGTTGCCTTTTTTTTTTTTTTTAAGAGGTCACTTTAAATGTCTGCAATATAAAATAGGATACCTCTGTCTAGTTGAACCATTACCAAGGACAATTCCTGATAGTTCAGGCGGGTAAAGGTGTGTATTCAATTACCACATCATCACATCTTTTTCACATATGATATGTTCACGGAGGATGGTCTCAGCATCTCGCTTTCATCAGCTAGTTTTATAGAAACGTGAGATATAGCAGTGAATAGCATTATGCTGTGCGAAGCTTTTAATACTATTTAAGGGACGTACACTTCACTAATGTACACTATGATTCAACTAAGCAGATGATATGAAGGGAATTATCCAAAATTGTACTATCCAAAATTTTACCTTTTATTTTTTTCACTGCCAACTCAACTCAGTTTGGGACACTATACATCTAATACACTCAGTTAATACAATTAGTTATATAACCGAATAAACAAATCCATTTTGTTAGTGTTCAAACAAAAGTGCAAGAGTACTATAGAGGAACTATAACGTTTAGGGTTAATGCTGACGGGACACACAATTGTTAAAGATTTCTGCAGTTATCAATTAAGACAAGTACTGTTTTTTTTTTCAAAAATTTTAATTCACTGATTGCAATTTTTCAGGCACTAGAGTACAGAGAAATTTATACCTCTGTCACTACATAAGTGCAGCTGTCCCTCTGGGTTTTCAAATGCATTTATGTTAAGCTCAAGACAGAAACACAGCAGCATTGTTATAGCTGAACAGCTGGGCAGTAGGACTACCATGGCATTACCCATAAATGATTTAATACCGAGCAGCTTCCTGCTTGCCTTATAGCATGAGATCCTTCACTCACAGCTGTATAGCTTACTGCCGGTAGGTTAGGTATAGATAGGTTTCTATAATTTTACATACCTGGTAACCTTCTTAGTAACAACTTAGTTACACAATAATTTAGTAAAGTGCTGAATGAATGCAAAATGCTGCAAAATAGGTTAAGGTAGACACTTTACATACACTTAACCCTTACCCTTATATGTATGGTGGCATAGGCTAGTTGTTTGGTGTAGTACTGTATATGTAAGTGTATTGAATTCACAATGCTATTGAAACTCAAGCAATTCACTGAGTCATTCAGTGTGTTTGAAGGTGTTTTTACTTTGGGCCATAGGGAGCATGTTAACCTTGAGAAGAAGAAGAATGACAGAGTTTAACCACCTCACTAGATTCATACCGTAATAAAGCATTTGTCACCCTTTCTTCAACATAAAATATACCACATTGCCTCCCGATGCTATTGGAAGCGATAACTCACCAAAAAGAATTAGAGTAAATTTCTGATTCTCCGTAACCAGTAGCTCATTCCTTTTTCCATCATATGCATCTGTTTCACATATAAATTATACATCTCAGTAAGCTGTCAGCAAGGGCTTTTAGAACAATTTTTTTTTTTGAGAACTCATGGTACATTGAATGGATTGGCTCTATATAGTACCAACTAATTGGTTTCTCTCTCATCTTAAACCATCTAAAATAATGTCTACTACTAAAGAATGTCTCTCCCTCAACACTTTTTTTGAGATACAATTAAGAAAAATAAAAGGTTATAAAGGAAATATAGAGGCACATATAGATTAGATTTGTATAACTTATTTATGCAATTTAATCTCCATAGTGTGCAACTGAGTGGGCTTCATTAGCTTAGCATGCTTTCCTCCAGCTTCAGCCACAACTCCTAGCATATTTGTGAAAAATCTAGAGACTCCTGTTGATTACATGATATGAAGATTGCAACTTAACAGCTTGTGTCAATAGTAAGATTTGCTTGTGACCTACAGTATCTTATAAAACTAGGTGTAATCTACCTCGTTTTTTTTTCAACCCATTCACTTTCCATAGATTTATTGAATATATCAATATGTGAAATATAGTGTTGCATGATTAGTATGCTTTCATATTTTTTCACAAGCTTCAATCTTTATTTTGCACTTCACCATTCAACCATGCTTTAAAATTGCAACAGCTAAGGATAGTCTCCTTCCGGTATTTTCTACCTTTGTGAGTGTGCTTTATTGCATATGCATTTTTTTATAGACACTATGGATGCTAAGGCTATGGGCTGAATCAGTTTTTCCTTATTAGCATTACTGTCCTGCATTTTGCAATCATTTGTATCACCGCTTTCTGTGCATGTACGGTTTTAGCATATATTATGGCTGATACGACCCATGCATACGTGCTCACCGCAGGCTTGCTGTAGCTGTGGGCATTTCAAAATTAGCATGGATTGTAAGGCCGGAAAACTTCAATCATTAAAGGCAGTCCATCTCTCCCTGAAGTTGTTGCTACTTTTGAGATGTCAGACATCATACTGATGCTATCAACCATAAGGGCAGCAAAATATTAAGAATCTCTCTCTCTCTCTCTCTCTCTCTCTCTCTCTCTCTCTCTCTCTCTTTTTCTCTCTCTATATATAGAGATCACAGACATTAAGGGTGTGTGGTGAGGATGCTGAATGTCTAGCCCTCTGACTTTGAAAGTGACACTAACTAATGTGTGCAGGGAGGGAACATTGCTGACCCATGGCAAAAAAAAATAATTCTGCAGCCAAGGTGAGAGTATAGCATGTACAGGGTGATACATATATCCAAATGTATTACAGCTAAATAGAGGTAAAACAAAAGTACTGGGAGATTAAGTATACTCGTAGAGTCAAGAATCTACATACTTGTGTATGAAAATTCACTATGAACATGAATGTCCTGCCAATATTGTTTTTGACAACATTTTTCAAATGTTTCTGGGGCAGAATAATTGTACAGCATACTGACTAATTCTTTAATCGGAGAAAATCCCAAGATTTTGTAGGACAAAGTTTAATTTAATTGGTTTTCTGATATCAGCAAAGGACATTTTTGCATAATATGCAAAATTATGTAACATTTACATAACATGCAAAAGCGTGCTAAAGGATAATACACCCACTTTATTAATACAGGGATGCTAAAATATTTTTTTATTTGCCAATAACAGATAGTGATCATGATTTTACAGCGCTCACTGGATTGACCAACGCAAAGTATGATGGGAGTCCAAGTCCAAGGAGCTCAGTGCAGATCTGATAAACAGAATTAAAGACATTCGGTATGCCTCTTGCACCATTTGTAAACAACTGCAAATTCCAGTTCATTCAAACATAAAAAAAAAAAAGATGACCAGAGATATGTTTGGAGGAGTGAAGGTGAAACATTCAGTCCCAAGAACATTGTACAATCTGTTAAGCATGGTGGTGGGAGCATGGTGGGGGGAGCATCATAACACCAGCTGTTAAGCATGTGGTGGGAACATCATGCTTTGAGGCTGTTTTGCTGCCAGTGGAACCGGTAATTTGCAGGAAGTGTTTAGAATCATGAAGAAGGATAATTAACTCAGAATAATTTGGCATAACTGTGGCCATGAGAGTACTGCAGGTGAGTTGTGAGATGTCATTTGCAAGAAATTTGTAAGAAAGTTCTTAATTTTCATTTTAAAAAATGTATTAATTAAGTTTGAAATTACGATTAAAAATATGTTTTAAAGCAGTGGAATTTATGTATTTTATTATGCATTATTCCTAATTAATATTATTTCTGCGTGTTCCATGTTTCAGAATTCAAATTTTATTCTTAATTGTGGGAATGACAGAGGTAGACCGTTCCAACTTCACTATAACAAGGCTGACCATCTCTTTTTAATGAATGTGATTTAACCTGGGTAGATTACTGAAATGATAACTGTTACAATTCTAGTAGCTAGTCTTGCTTAATTATTTTTGTTTTGGTTTTCTTGTGTTCAGTGATAATGGATGATAACTGGAGGGTAAAGTGAGGTATTTCTTGGGATGTAGGTGAAGTGAAATGCTGCTTTCTGTTGGCAGTGTCATATTCTGTATAATTGTGAATGCTAATCTTTTAAAAGGAGGTGCCAAATCAGCCTCCAAGACTATTCTTAAGGGCTCTGTACTGTATATCTCTTCAGGCTCTGTAACTGTATCTATAAAATGTACGTGATGTTTAGTTTATATTTATTTTATATTGATGTCTTCCATGTCCTGTGTCTTAAAAGAATCATCTAAAAGTGTTATTAATTTTGTCAACTAATTTATGGTCTTTTCTGCTGATGAGTTCCTGAGAATTATGATTGTTGTGATTTTTTTATTTCTTTTAATGTGCTTGCTGAGATGAGTTTTTGTAGTAGGAATTAATTTTATTACTGTTTTATAGTTAAAGTTCCTTAATGCTGTGTCTGTGCTTTCTGCCCGATTGCTGGAGAATCCTTTATTTTGAAGAAGATCACTATTTTTCTTTTAATGAAGCTAACAAATTCAGGATCTTTGAGGAGTGCTGTTTTAAAGTACATTTCTGAAGTTTATTTTGTTCCATGTGAGAGATACAGGATCATTGACTGCAATAGAGTGAATATATGGTACAGTATACACTATCATTGAGTTACTGGTTAAAAGGAATTGAGAGGGAGTGTGTAGAGGGAGCTGGTGAATAATATGTGTATTGTAGTCAACAATTGTCAAGTCCAAATTTAGACATGCGTTGCCTTATTGTTTCTGTGGTATGGAAATTCGATGTTTTACGTGTTCTAGCATTTTTTTTTTTCTCATTTATGATGTTGTGTTGCGACTGACGTTGATTATTATTAGGGAGTCTGGGACGTTTGTGAGAGGTGTGAAGAAGGTACGAAAGACTGCAGGTTGTTGTACAATAGATAATGATGTATCTGCCTTCTGGGGTGGTGATTGTTGTGTTTTGTGTGTATTTGACTTCCCTAGTTATCAAGATTGCTACGCTGTTTGTTTCACTGTTGTGTTCCACAAAAACAAAAACAAAGTAAAAATATTTTTACTGATTTTAATCAAAGCCTTTTGTGGAAGAGTACTATTTGTACCTCTCATGTAATACTCCGCACTACTAATAAAATAACAGAATTATGTATCCGATTGTAACATAATTTATCCATAATCTAATCCAATACATCCATAACTGTTGTTATGAGGTGCTATAACTAAAAGGTGCACCGCTTTTAGACATGGCTCATTTGGCATGACTGAATATGAGGAGGAGAAATTCAAAGCCTTTTGAATTAAGCTGCTATTCACAAATTTGCACAGCTTTTTAATTTTTTTTCAATTAGTGAAGCTTTTGTGTTCATAGCCTATTTGTTCTTGATGTCATTGAAGGATGAAAAATGTACAATCAGTGCATCTGTGTTCTTTTTGTTCATCAAACTAAACTGAGTATTGAGGTAAATAGGGAGTCAGTTTGTACATATGCATTTTGAAGTATGTATACGTTCGTTAGCTTGCATGTAGATCTTTGGATAGATCTGAATCTATACATAGTAATGAGACTCTTAAAAGTATTGACAGAAATAGAAAGCCTATTAAATTACTTGGTTTATTCATGAACTAATTGTCTATACTGCTTATCCTTTACAGGCTAGCGGGATGCCTGGAGCCTATCCCAGGGTACTTGGGGCAGGGTACATCGTTTGCTAGCCTATCACAAACTCCATGCAAACAGGTGCAGGTGCGAGGCCACAATGCTAAGCATATGTCACAGTGCTGCTACAGTACTCTATACTTGACTTATTATTTGGTTGAATTTAATTCTGTGATAATTCTATGTTGTAAAAAGTATTGCACTAAAAGCAAAATGTAGGACGATTGTTGATTCTAAATTCAAATCATTTATCTTCATCTTCATGTCTAACATACCCAGTGGTTTGTAGACATGTGCAGAATGAAATCATGGATCTTGTTTCCTCTTGTAGCAGATAAATAATATGAGAGGCACCACATGTTGCACTTTCACAACATGATAGATAGGTGCTTTTTTCCTTGTCAGTTTTATGTCTCTCTCCCTCAAGAATGGACTCTTCATTAACGACAGGTTCAATAAAGCAGCATCGTGCAGTTCCTGCTCTGACTCTGAACTGATGAGTGAGACTTTCTCCCAAAGCTGTACTGAAGGTTCGATGTAACCAGTAACATCAGACCATATGGTTGTTAGTAAGTGATTACAGCACATGAATAAATGCAGTGTACACTGGCCAACTTCTTACAATGGTATTTGTTGAGACAACAGGAAACTTTGTATGCTACTTTGAAGACACATACTGAATAATACAAAAAAAATCCAGTTGAGCCAGCAATTTACCATCTCTTACCATTGAGATGCAATCATTTGATTTATAAGTCCTCCAGCATCCACCGTCTTTAACTTGCCTCCTTTGAGGATTTCGCGGAAATTTTTCGTTGCATTGCCGTTAAACAGGTTCATCTCCTGCACTGCTATAGCCTTTTTAACCTTTTTCACCATGGAGGCTGTTGTTGCAGTACAGTTACTAATGAACAGTCATTACATTTGGACACAAAATGTAAAAAATGCTTTATGCATTTTATGCAGACCAAGTTACTCGCAATCCAAGGTTCCACTGTATTTATTTTTTTTAAATAAAAAATTTTCAGTTAGCTTTCAGGTATTTTAGACAGGTAGCATTTTAAACAAGAAGCCAGTGTGTTTCCACTTATCGTTATACTGAGGTACCCTGACATTAATAAGGTGAGCTTTGTTAAAGTTAGGCTTTATGTTATCGCACTGGACAGGAGCTAGCGAGCTAACTGCATCTATCTTTTTTTCCCACTTTGCCTGTTGGGCCTCCGAATGGCACAGTGGTAAAGTGCTCACCCTACCATTCCGAGATCGAGAGTTTGATTCCCGGGTGATGCTGTAAACTTTCACAGCCTAGAGAGAGCTGATTGGCCGAGCTCTATCAGAGAGAAGGGATGAGAGGTACTTAGTGCATTAATCACGGCTCTACAGCCAATCAGGGGCGTCTGTGAGCTCACGCAAGGAGTGGATAGCGCTGTCCTCTGAGTGTGTTATGCCGCTCCCGGTTGTTTGGAGGAAACACATGATAACACATGATAACGCGTGATAGTCTTTGGTCCTCCTGACTGAGTGGTAGTAGTAACCATAATGTGGGAGCCCCCTAGTGACGGGGAGGATTTGGACATGACTAAATTAGGGAGAAAATCAGGGGAAAATCCAAAAAAAAAAAAAAAAAACTGAACAGTTAAGGAGTAGTGGCACTTCAGAACTCTGTAAGGTAAGGGATATAAAAATTGAGTTGCTAATGCTCAACTACAAGTGTTATATCTGTTAAATTTTTTCCATGAAAACCGAATTGAGTAAATATCCGGTTAATTATTAACATCACTCCAAAAATGTAGTTACTCCTGAGGATTGGGTCAGCAGTGTGACAGATGGCCGTTTGGAGCTACAGTAGGAGCACAAACAAGCTGTTGAAGTTTTAATAGTCCTTAATGGCCCGGATGACTATGCAGCAGTTTTAAGAGTGATGTTTGGTCAGGTCTGTGCTCTGGTCATTGAATTCCAAAAGGACTGGACGTACGCCCATGAAGCCATCAACGATTTTGTTTTTACTTGGAGAGACATGTTCCCCTTAGATTCACATGTTGAGAAACAAACTCTTGTTGCCATGGACTCTTTTTTGTGTCTGACACATTGGGGGAAAAAACTGTATATCCTTGCTAATTTAAAAAAATGGTTCGCGATCTCCGGATGATAGAGCGAGCACTTTACGATTGCACCACTCGGAGGCCCAACAGGCAAAGTGGGAAAAAGTTATTAAAGTTTAGCTCGCTAGCTCCTGTGCAGTGCGATAACATAAAGCCTAGAAAAAGGTATTTTATTGACCTTTAAGCAAAATTGAATGTGTATTCTCCTGTTTTATGCAGATCACTTTGGCTATTTTTGAAAGAATAAAGTTTTTTAAGAATAATGTTTGTGTGTTTCAATTTTTGGGTTATTGTTAGGCCAACTTGTTTTTATAGAAAAACAATCACTTGAACCAACTACATGAATGGGCTAAAATGGGAGGCAACTTACTTGTTTGGGTAGATGGAAATTTGGACTAAGTCAACACTAAACAGTATATTTTTTTTTACATTGAGGTGGCTTATTATTTTATTTTATTTTATTTTATTTATTTATTTATTGATTTATTTATTGATTTATTACAGTACTGTATATGCACGCCACAGCGCTTTCTAGAATTAATTTTAGCATGGCCAATAACTGTCTATACACATAAACAAACCTTCAATTCTTGTTCTAACTGTTTTCGTGAAGTACCATGTGACTTCTGATTTAATCATACGTGATGACTAATTCATTGCGCTTCAATTTTCACCAACTTCAACCCTGTGTGTCGGCCAAAACACCACTCTAGAGACTAGTGAATAATATAGACAAGCCAAGATGCTGGACACAGTTGCAATAAGCAGTTACAGCGCTGCAATACAACAGTGAAAGCTGATATATTTGGTCAAGCACGTACAACTCCTACTAATTACACTGGTACATTGTCAGTCTTTCAGCAGTTAAACAACATGACTTAAAATACTACTGTGCAGAGCTTCTTATGCAGAGATATCCTTATTCACTAGTGGTGTATCTGAACTCCCTGAATAAACAAATTAATATACAAATGTAGTGGTGTGTCTGAACTCCCTGATTATACAAATTATTATTATTATTATTATTATTATTATTATTATTATTATTATTATTATGTACTTCTTACACTATAATGTCTTTTGAATAGTTAGAATAAAACCACCAGTTTAAAACTGAGAGGAGCTGTAAAAACTACTTCCCTTGGTCCACTAAATTTCACTCCCTGTTTCAACACCCCCCACCCCTCCCGTTGCACTTTTTTTTTGTTTTTTGTCTCACTCCCTCTCAGCTGCAACTGAAGCTACAGTAGTATCCAGGCAGGGTTAAAGACTTTTAGAGCTTTCAAACGAACTGTGCAGACATTTATGTTGGAGCAAAACCAATGAAGTAATTGATGGATTGATATTTTGTGTATGTGTGTGTGTGCTACATTTTAGCTGCTTAAATAGGCTTACAGGCTGAATTTGGGTAAGTTTGATTATTTTGTTTTTCTTTGTTTTTTTCATTTTCAGTTCAGAAGAATAAGAATGAAGCATTACTTAATTACAAGACAAGCATTACTTATCTTTTTATAGCATTTTCTTCTTCTTTTTTTATTTTATTTATTTATTTATTTATTACTTATTTTAACTGGAGCAAGCTTGTTAATTCTTAAATATTATAGTTATCTTCGGTTTATACTCCATAAGCAGGTAGCCGGTAAAATGTAATAATAGTTATAACGTGTGTGTATAAAGTGTAAGAGGGACATTATTTGGGGAGGTCTGAGATCCTTAAAGGTCCTTCAGAGATAATAATAGATTATTTTTGGTAATACTCAGAAGAATATGAGCCAAAAAAAGAAAACTGCTGAGTTCGTTGTGCAGTAAAGTAAAGGACTGGCACAAAATATATGTCAAAAATGACTGTACTGTTGACTCTGAATATAAAGTTTTAATTTAATTGTTTCTCCACGGTATAAACAAAAGGACAAAAATGTGCCAATTTTAAGGTAAAAGTAGTATGTGGGTGTACTCCAAAACAAGACAATAAGACACAGGCAAAGGCAAGATATTAGGGAATATTTGCATCACATTCTTAAACAGAAACTTTTTTAACCAATTTAGTTCTTAGCACTTTATTTGGCCATTTTTCTATATGTGTGTTTTTACAGTTGTTTAATTTTCCTTTTTTTTGTTGTTTATGGAGTATGACATCTTTTGCACCCAGCTGTATCTTTGGCATTCAGTATGGAACATGCTGATTAGTTTTTCCTTCACCATTCCAGGAAAGAAGCTATTACAGTTTCTATGAATTGTTGAGGTTAATTGTGGCCTTCCATTTCTAAGCATTCATTTTACATTTGTGTTTTATTAAACTCTTTGTTAATCTGCTTTGACATTTATAATTTTTTTTAAATAGCACAATATATTGGCAGACAAAACAGAACATATGGAAATGTAAAGGTCAGGAGCAGAAGTCTTTTGTGCTCTCAGTTAAATACCTAATTTTCTTTTCTATTATATGAGACATTTGAAACTTTGATATTGTAACTGATATGATCTGCCTTTTAAAGAGCACACATCAATCAACAGATTTGAACAGCCAACAACTACTTTAGTGGCTGTAGTAGTCGACAGGGTTTTGCATGGGGGATGTTCAAAAGCTTGAATTTACTACCACTTCCTCTCCACGCTCGGCTCAACTGACGTCACTTTTCGTAATAATTAGAAACAGAGAGCACAGCTTGCACAGTTATAGAATCCTGGTTTGCAGCATTTAAGCCTTCTTATAGCATGTCTCATGACCTCTCATGGATTCCACAGTAACAAGACTAAAACATAAGAAACTTCATTTCCATATATATACACACGTGGACAAATTTGTTGGTACCCTTCGGTCAATGAAAGAAAAACTCACAATGGTCACATAAATAACTTTAATCTGACAAAAGTAATAATAAATAAGAATTCTATGAATGTTAACCAATGAAAATCAGACATTGCTTTTCAACCATGCTTCAACGGAATTATAAAAAAAATTAAAACTCAAAAACTCATGGAACAGGCCTGGACAAAAATGATGGTACCCCTAACTTAATAGTTTGTTGCACAACCTTTCGAGGCAATCACTGCAATCAAACGATTCCTGTAACTGTCAATGAGACTTCTGCACCTCTCAGGGGGTATTTTGGCCCACTCCTCATGAGCAAGCTACTCCAGTTGTTTCCGGTTTGAAGGGCGCCTTTTCCAGACAGCATGTTTCAGCTCCTTCCAAAGATGCTCAATAGGATTGAGGTCAGGGCTCATAGAAGGCCACTTTAGAATAGTCCAATGTTTTCCTCTTAGCCATTCTTGGGTGTTTTTAGCTGTGTGTTTTGGGTCATTGTCCTGTTGCAAGACCCATGACCTGCGACTGAGACCCAGCTTTCTGACACTGGCCAGCACATTTCTCTCTAGAATCCCTTGATAGTCTTGAGATTTCATTGTACCCTGCACAGATTCAAGACACCCTGTGCCAGATGCAGCAAAGCAGCCCCAGAACATAACAGAGCCTCCTCCATGTTTCACAGTAGGGACAGTGTTCTTTTCTTGATATGCTTCATTTTTCCATCTGTGAACATAGAGCTGATTTGCCTTGGCAAAAAGTTTCATTTTTGTCTCATCTGTCCATAGGACATTCTCCCAGAAGCTTTGTGGCTTGTCAACATGTAGTTTGGCATTTTCCAGTCTGGCTTTTTTATGATTTGTTTTCAACAATGGTGTCCTCCTTGGTCGTCTCCCATGTAGTCCACTTTGGCTCAAACAACGACGGATGGTGCGATCTGACACTGATGTTCCTTGAGCATGAAGTTCACCTTGGATCTCTTTAGAAGTCCTTCTGGGCTCTTTTGTTACCATTCGGATTATCCGTCTCTTTGATTTGTCATCAATTTTCCTCCCTCGGCCACGTCCAGGGAGGTTGGCTACAGTCCCATCGATCTTAAATTTCTGAATAATATGTGCAACTATAGTCACAGGAACATCTAGCTGCTTGGAAATGGTCTTATAGCCTTTACCTTTAACATGCTTGTCTATAATTTTCTTTCGAATCTCCTGAGACAACTCTTTCCTTCGCTTCCTCTGGTCCATGCTGAGTGTGGTACATACCATGTCACCAAACAACACAGTGACTACCTGGAGCCCTATATATAGGCCCACTGACTGATTACAAGATTGTAGACACCTGTGATGCTAATTAGTGGACACACCTTGAATTAACATGTCCCTTTGGTCACATTATTTTCAGTATTTTCTAGGGGTACCATAATTTTTGTCCAAGCCTGTTGAGTTTATTTATTATGAGTTTATTTTTTTAAATAATTCTGTTGAAGCATGGTTGAAAAGCAATGTCTGACTTTCTTTGGTTAACATTAATAGAATTTTTTAAAATTATTACTTTTGTCAGATTAAAATTATTTCTGTGACCATTGTGAGTTTTTCTTTCATTGACCGAAGGGTACCAACAATTTTGTCCACGTGTGTGTGTGTATATATATATATATATATATATATATATATATATATATATATATATATATATATATATATATATATATATTTTTTTTTTTTTTTTTTATTTTATTTACAGCATGAGCCTGAAAATTCCAGCATGAAAGAGAGCTGCTGACTGTGACTTTCTCTTACTCACAGACAGCTATCATGTTTCCTACCATATACTGATGAGTGTTGAGGCACTCAAGAGTAGACAGGCTATTCATGCAGGAACATACAAACTTAAGTGATGAGATATAGGAAGTGATAAAAGTGAAAAGGTGATGAAGGGGTTATTTTTAAAGTCCTAACCGAGTATTGGCACGGCTTTGCCTGACCCTAGTCTGCACCAAAACATTGTTGCCGGTACTCGCTATAGTTTCAAATTTCAAGTTTTATTGTCATATGCACAGTAAAGAAGCATGTTCCCTCATGTACAATAAAATTTTTCCTTTGCTGTCCTCCGAATGAATGCCGCTAAAAAAGTAGAAAATAAGCATAAAATATAATAAAAATTGTAAAAATAAATAAATAAATAGGGGTATACAAAAGAATAGGTATATACGTAAATAAAGGATATATAGCAACATAGAATTAAGCCAGAATATGAACAATATGCAAAAGTATGAAATGAATATAAAAATATAAACACTGTAAAAATAGACGTATTGTACAAATTACTCAAATGTTTGGTAAAGTCCGGCATTTATATATATGTAAAAAAAAGAGAGAAAGCCTGCGATATGTGTGCAGGTCTGCAATGAATGTCCCAAAATCTATGATTGTGAAAATTCAAAGTCTGCAATGAATGTCCAATTTCTGTGTCATTAGTTGGAAACAGCTGAAAATCATTAACATGCACGTTCATTCTTTAAAATCACGTGAAGTAATTCATCGCTGTTGGTACAGGAAGCTGTATCTATCTTGTCTACAAATACAAATCCTGAGCACACTGACATGTAATTATCAAAATTTGAAGGCTCATCCTTGTGGTGTAAACGGCTTAATGTCACTACAGAAAATTTGAAGGCAAAAACCACGGATCAGGGATTTTGAGGAAAGGATTCACAGAAGCATTAAACTTTTATCCTTAAATCCTAGGGTTTTATTGTTATTATTATTTAGTTATTTATTTTGCTGCTCCTGTCTCACCTTGTAAAATCAAGGAAATTTAACGTTTTGTTGAAAGATTACCTGCACACGTCTCCTTAAGCTGTGTTCATGCTGTCTTTCCTTGACAATAAGTCCACATTTATCCCTATACAAGGACAGAGGACATAAACACACTGTCCTTCTCAATGTTGTCACCCACTTTATCTCAGAACCAGCACATATAAAACAGTGCAATTTACTTTAAAAAAACAAACAAACAAAAAAACAAAGTAGATAATGCACAGATGGTGGGTATAACAATAAATGTAGCATTGACCTCTTACAACACCAATGTCAGAATGCACTCTGAATGCAATATACACACACACACATCCGTATATGTTGGATGTTTTATGTGTGTGTGTGTGTATATATATATATATATATATATATATATATATATATATATATATATATATATATATATATATATATATATATATATATATATATATATATACACATATATAAATTACTGTATGTATTATTGGATGGGTGCCCAAAAAGGTTTTTTTTTCTTCCAGGCCAGATTTAGAAATCTACTTGTCTCTGCAAAGCCACAAGTCAAATATAATTTATTATCCCACTACACATGTCTTTGCTGGGTTCAGGTCTTGACAAAAACACCTTAATGTTTAACAATGCACTGGTCAGTGCTGACAAGATTGAAAAGGTCTTATAGCTTTCAGCTGTTGTGTTCTCTTTTATAACTTTTTAATGGTTTGAAAGGTCACCATAGTAAAAAAGTACTTTTTCCTAGGCTAGAATGGAGCAGCGCTGGATCCTGTGTACATTGCTATTCATAGCCACACTGATACTAGGCCACTGCCAGAGTGGTGATGGAGGGGACTGGGGATCGGGCAATATGCCTGAGCTTTTGTTCACCACTACCTCCACTCCTATTCCAAACACAGTCAGTAATAAAACAGCCAACTCTAGGAGCACAGACTGGACCAAGACTCTTTTTCAAGTTATTCCAGACAGCAAAGCTGATGGCTGCTCGGTCAATTTCCACACCAGCCAGACTATGTTCAGGCGATTACAAGTGACCAAAGAGGAGATGGCTTATCTGAAAACCCTCCAGCATGGGAATCAGGCAGTGATGGAGAATTTGATCCAGTTTGTTGGAGCAGAAATGGGGGATCAGAGTTACCAAGAGATTATTCAAGAAAATATTGCTGGGATCAAGGAGAATCTTGCACGTTGTATGGGAGACCTGACAAAGGCAACTGAGGAGTTGGAAAACCAGCTAGAAGGAGCTGACTTTGCTGGAATTCAGAAGTAAGTATAACTGGTCTAATAAAGGATGAAGTACCCGCACTATGTGCACATGGATGTTGTCTTGAAAACATCTGATACTGAACTACAGCAAAGACAGTAATATCTGTCCACAGCATAAAATGGCAAATAATTATTCCCTAAACAATTAGTTCTTAGTGAAAGGTTTAAAATACCTCTGCAATTGTGGCTCAGTGTCCGTTCTTAGGAGGAGAATACATAATTCAATTAATAAGTTATATCTTTAAAGCTTTCTTGAGAAAAAGACAGTTAACCAATTAATGGGCAATAATATAAAGCACTTGGGTATAAAAAAATAAAATAAATAATACAATTTTTAAAAATGTGGGTTTTAAGACATCTGAGTTAAATCACATCAATTTTGCAGTTTGGTTCAAAATATAATATTTATTCATAGTTTGTAGTTCAAACTACAAATAAGCTCTATATTTTCTTTCATTCACTTCAAGATATTAAAGGATTTAAAGAGCTTAAAAATCTGCAGAGTGTACTGTGACAAGACAGTGATACCTTGCTTTTATTTCTTCTGTGTACTGTATAAATCTATACAGTACATGTATTAACTTTCAGATACAATGACAATAGCAGAAAAAAAACAGACCAGCTTGTTCAGATTTGCCTAGTCTCTGCTCTCTGGATTTTCCATCATCTGCATTAACAGTTGGAAGGAATGTGGGTTTAGCCCTTTGCGGCCTCTAAATTTAAAGCTGTTTCAGAGCACGTTGGATTCCATCTGTGCATGCCTTCCCTTTTTTTAAACATAATTAAAAGAAAAAAACTGACTCCTCTTCTTTGTGTCTCTCTATAAGAATCCTTGAAGAGTCTCTGACCTCCGAAGGGATGCTGCGTGCCACAGCAGACATCGCCAACCGACTGGAGACCTCCTCACGAACTCTTCATATGCAGATAACAGAACAGCTGAGAAAGAGCTTAAAACTGAAAAAGACATAAACCCCACAAAAGGGAGACTGTTGTGTTAATGGAATGTAATATGTCCAAATGGCACAAAGACAAAAGACATGAAGACGATAATTTAATATTTAAGTGATTTTTAATAGTGTTATGAACACCCAGAAAATGACTTATAGTTTAGCTTCAAAGCTATTTCAAAGCATAAAATGTATGAATCAAAATGCTCTATGGAAAAAAAAAAAAAAAAATCTTGGCAAAAGCAAGTGACATCAAGTACAACTGTTTAAATTCCAGGCAGCTAGCTAAGCGTTGTGGCTTTCTTGGTGCTAGGGTACAGATGGAGAGTGGACAGCTTGGGCCCCACAGTCAGAGCAGATACATGTGTGCTGGGATGAAAAAAAAAGGGAAACGACAGTGAAGTCATAGAGAAACAAATGAAACCTCATCTGGCAGCCAAAGTAGAAAGGGTGCTTGTTATCACCAATGTTTAATTCATCCCTATTAATCATAATGAAACATTGTGTAAAGTATGATTTATGTTGGCCAGCTGTAAACAGGCTGTGTGCAGGCTGTATACGTGCATAGTTGGAGGATACAAGTACTTGAAAGAACTGTAAGGTATGCAAATCTTTTTTTTTTACATGCTTTGGGACGTTATTTAGCTAATTTAGGTTTAATAATATGTACAGAATATAGTGCTAATTTACCCTCAGCCTTCACCGATTTTTTTCCACTGAATAATGTACGAATATAAAATCTGATTTATGAAATGCACCAAAGGTCACAGTAGACCTTTTTAAATGTAATCCCTGAACATCCACAAGCTGATGGCAGTTGCGGACTCCTCAAGTTTCTTATATACAGTATATATCCCTTTGTACTGAGTCACTGAATAATTCATAGTAGAAACTGAATATTGTGCTGTTAAGTCAGTTACTGACTAATAAGCAGAGAATTTAAAGAGTTTAAGGTGGCACAGAAAGACCGATTTTCATAATTATATACTGTATACTTTCTTCTGTGGTGAATCAACTATGGAAATCAAAAGCAAAAAAAATGGGTCATGTCACAAGCGGGTCCTCCTTTATTCCACACAGTGACTGAGCAATCATAATTGAGTGTGCATCTAGAATTTAAATAAACCGTGAAGATGATGGACAGTCCTGCAAATTTCAGACGTTTCTCTTAATGTCTCCATTTATTTCTCTTTAGAATAGCCTAACAGTTTTAGGGTTGAATAACAAAGTATCGTAAAATGGAGAGCTAGTGCACTATATAGGGTGTAAAAACCTTTGTTCCACACACTAAGTCAGTGTTCAGAGTTTAATGAATAGAAGAACACCTATGAAGCAGGGTGATGCATACAGTTAAAAGTCCTAGTGCTGTTATACTCTATATCAGCACTAGTGGAATGCCTCAATCAAATTACTTGGACAAATTAACTGTTGTATGAAATAGTAAGAATCAATAATCACCCAGAGGCATCTATGGTCACATAACAGCAATGGCACAGAACAGTAAATCTCTCTTTAGTCTGGAGATAACATCACAATGAACTTTTGGCACTGCTGTAGCTGCACATAAGAAACTTTTATTTTTGATCAATTCATGTTTTTGATCCAGTTGGAATAAGTCATGCAAAAACATGCACAAGGTTTACTGTCCTTGTTTCTGCCTGAGTAAAACAATGGAGCATACGCATTCCACAATCCTCTTTGACCTTGCTACCTCCTTTCCAAAATGTGTTGGGTTGTTGATGTTGTCTGTAGAAGATGGTCTAATAAACAAACAAACAAACAAATAAAAACAGAACAGACCTATCAGATAAACAGGAGAAACTTTAAGTAGGGTCAAAACAGCAATCTGGCACATTCCTACAAAGAAGAAATGCACTGATGAGCTCAGAAACACCGAAAATTCTCGAAGGTCCCAGAACATAGCTAATGTGGAAGAACACAGAATTCTTTCCTTGTTGTTTTCACAGCATCTAGACTAGTCAAGAACACCCTGCATGAGTTACGCCTATCATTATCAAGGTCTACAATCAAGAGATGCATTCATGAATGTAAATAGGCAGTTTACCTCGAGATACAAACCACTCATGACACTCAAGAACAACCAGATTAATTCTGATACAAGATTAACTTCTGTGAGAATGATTGGAAGAGAGTAATATATGCCATGTTCAAAAACATAACACATCATTTGTCAAACATGATGGAGGCAGTGTTATAGCATAGGCATGTATCTCTCCCAGGGGAACTGATGTTTATTGATGATGTAATCGCTGACAGACGTAGCTGGATGAATTCTGGTGTTTATAGACCTACAGTGTACTTTCTGCTCAGGTTCATTCAGATGGTTTAAACTGATAAGACAGTGCTTTACCGTTCAGAGAGATAATGACCTAAAACACAACTGTGACAGTAATCGAATGTTCTTCAAGGGGAGTCACATGACCTCAGCCTAACTGAGCATGCTTTTCATCTTGATTGCTTCACCTTGTACAGACGTGTATACACAAAAATGTATGCACTGTCCAAATACTAATGCACCACACTCTAGGACTATAAGATTAAATCTAGGTGCATACTTCAAATTTTGAGAGCTGTGTGGAAGAAAATTCTCTCCTCAACCCTAATTTGATTATTTGGCACGTTTTCTGCTTTCCAAACATTCCTCTGGGCTCCACACTGAGTGTTCCACTCAAATTCTCAAGTCTCTTTTCTGACAAATGAAAGGTTGGACGCCTGCCATCCATCATAGATCAGAGTGAGTTAAGGAACACGGCTCAGTTCAGCGCAGTCAGTTACAGTTAAGCAAATACACCGGCTGCCCCGATGGCTTTATTTTTCTGCTGTCTGATCCAGGGTGCCAAGATTCAAAGGGATTATTATAAAACATATACTGTCGTTCAATGTGCGTATTAGTACCTCTAGCAGTTGACCTTCTCACAGTGAAAAGACAAGGTTATGAAACTGTTGTCGCATAAGATAATAAAGACTTATGGGGTAAAATGTTGCATTTATTACATTGCTCTGTATGTGCGTGCGCGCGCGCGCGCGCAGCCCTGACCGTAAACCTCGCGCTAAGTTCCCGCCCCTTTTTCTGACATCACTTCGGATGGGACAGATTGCGCGCGAGCATGGTCGCCTGGGAGACGGGAGGCTGAGGAGTGTGGTCCCAACTACTGTTCGAGTAGGCGCGCGCGGGGAACAATGCACGAGACGCTCAATACAAAACTTTTCCACGAGCTCGAGACAACGTCCGTCATTTAGTCTCTCCGTCTGGGATGAGAGCTAAAATGAGTGCACAGGTGCGCTAAGCTGGGATCTGTTGCCGCCGCTGGTTCGAGTGGGAGGCGCGAAATCGGTTGGAGCAACACGGGCGAATTAATTGTGGATACGTATATATTATAGTTATGATCATACACTTTAAATAATATAGCACCTGCATTATAGTACTTTAA
This sequence comes from Clarias fuscus, assembly GCA_030347435.1. Taxonomy (NCBI): domain Eukaryota; kingdom Metazoa; phylum Chordata; class Actinopteri; order Siluriformes; family Clariidae; genus Clarias; species Clarias fuscus. The sequence goes on along the minus strand of CM059229.1, from coordinate 16,351,552 downwards.
GTGATTTAGAAGTTAAGGACGGGGATAGCTTACTGTCACTAGCTACTGAAGCAAGCAATCGACACAAAACAATCTTTCAATCTAGAAATGGCACAGAAAGAAAAGTTCACCCCAAAACTCTGACTGCAAATGGAGAGCTAAATGTAGTCGGACGATGGAGCGCGTTGGGAATCTCCTGGTCTCACTGAGGAGCGCTCTGCTCTGGAGCATCCTGTGGCAATCAAGTAAGTGCAGCTGACACGTTGTATTCTTTTTTTTTAAAATATATATATATATATATATATATATATATATATATATATATATATATATATATATATATATATATATATATATATATTTTTTTTTTATTTTTTTTTTTATATAAAGTTGATCACATTTCAGATTATCCTAAAACGCGAATATCCTAAATCAAATACAAAATCATACCACAGATATACATTTACTAGTATTCTTATAAGCCATTATTCCCAGTCCTAGTCGTGGACTGCCCCAGTACTGAGCATCCTCATAGACCACTTGTTATGAGCTGTTGAATCAGGTCAGAGGAAACACCAAAACGTGCATTTCACTGGGAACTTCAAAGACAAATACTGTACTGAAAAACGTTCCTTAGCTTGCTTGTGACTGACTTCTTAAATTTTTTTTTGTTTATTTGATTTATTTTTAATCTGTTCCATTCTCTTTATGCTGATTCTTAAGAGTGTTCTGATGTTCTATATGCCGTACCAAAAGGGGATAGAATACAGTACATAAGGACCCTTTGATTACACAATTAGCAACACCTCTCTGAACATGTTTGCATAAATACCCCCCCCCCCCCCCAAAAAAAAGCTTTCATTCATTTAGTTAGACAAGTTAATTTTCTTTTATAAGATTTCTTTTCTTTTTTTTTTTTTTTACAAATAAAATTTATCTGCTTAGCACCTTAGCACCTTTTATCTCCTTCCTCAAGACTTATCTCTCCAACCTTAGCATCTGACTGAACCGTTATTCTGGTGAAAAAGACAAGTTTGCATTCTGTGTCTGTTTACCCCATACCATTTTGCAGCATGCAGTCAGCCCATTAGGAACCAACGCTTATAGAAACGAGTAAATATATTTCAGCAACCTGATGGTTTGGTGGAGGACCATGCATGGAGCAAACACAAGAATGTCAATAAGCAAATAAGGAAAGGAAAGGAAAGGAAAGAAAATATTTTTGAGACATACAGTACACTATGTGCATTATGCACAGAACCCATAATTGCATGGGTTCTAATGTTTCTGTAGAGTATGGCAACAAAAGCAGACATGAGCAGTGTTATTACTGCGGGATCTAGTGTGATGTAAGGCTTGACCTACCCCTCTCATAGATCAATATCAATAGATGAATCTTTTCATTTGATCTAAGACTCCCACAAATCCTCGGTCCAGATCTCCAGTAGGGACAAATTTATAGAATGTCTTCTGAATGCTAAAATAAGACTTTACGCTCCTTGGCAGCTAAATGTTTAACCAAACACAATTATTACATAGGTTTACATACAGTAAATTTACATAGTTATTATTGGATCATAACTGGTACCTTAGCATATTTGTAAAATCATTTAGAATAGTTTTACTCATCATTATACATATCCATGTACAAATAATCAGAGTTTGTGAATTTTTGTAAAGGCAGGATGTTTTACCATTTGGTTAGAAAAATTTTACAGAGTCAAATTCTTGATGTAGCACATAAATCTGACATAATAACGAGATGCTTCAATTCGCTCAGATGTTGATTTATTTAATGCTCTGTAATCGATAAGGTAGTTCATCCCCAGGGAGCTCAGTGCTAGAATGAGCTAATCACACAACCCTGCGAGAGCTACTCCAGCCATGCCACCCGGCTGGCCTCTCACGTTCAGTGCAATCCCTCAGGGCTCAACGGTAAGATCTTTGCAGCTTGGAAGTGAGGCTTGAATTTGGCCATTCGGCTGCTATGCCCAAAATATCTTTCTGCTAATTTAAGGAAGTTGTCAGTCACAGGTAGGCAGGACAGATGTGCCAGGTGCAGTGATGCAACATGGGGACTGCAGAACGTGTCCACTAAAAAATAAAAGCGTCAAGATTAGATTCTGTGCTGTTCCAACCACACTAAAAACTGTGAGCCTCCTAATAATGACAAGCATATTGGAATGTGCATTAACTATTGCATGTGATTTCAAAAAAGAAAAAAAAAAAGCATAAAAATAAGAAAAAAAAGATCACACAGGAGACAAATACGACAAATGAGCATATGTCATTAATATCTTGAGAGACATGGAAATGACTAATGACTTTTAGTCATCGTTATTTTGCACACAAGGTTCCCCTAATATCAGTTATGTATATGTGTGTAGAATGCTCATAAACTATTTGCTTTTGCACATGGCATGCATGAGCTTAAATTTCATGATAATAAGTTGTTAGATTTTGTGAATGATTATACTCCGCCGTGTCCCTGAAACAAGTCTTTATTACATTGGCAGTGTCCTGTTATGAGAAGACTCATTCACATGCTGAGGATGATCTCTTCAAGAAGCTGTTTATTGGATACAACAAGTGGTCACGGCCTGTTCCAAACACCACAGACGTAGTCATCGTTAAGTTTGGCTTGTCCATTGCCCAGCTTATCGATGTGGTAACAAAACAAAATATTAATTAAAGCAGATCTGTTATTTTTATATTTCATTTTACTTTTTTCACATTTTTATTAATTTCTGTTCTGTTTTTTTTTTAAATTAATTACATTTGAATAGCTGATTGAGCAATTCCTTCCACCTTTATTGTGATCTGTTTGTCAAGACATATTGTATATCCTCTGTAATTACCAGTGTGGATGCTTCATTTCTATTATTTAGATAAATGTTAGTTATGTTCATAATTAGAGACACATGTGGTCTATTATAAGGTTTTCTGAAACATTGTGTAACATTGAGTCAATTTGTAGTTTGATATTGATTACTTTGAAAAAGTACATGTTTGAGCGACAACCCCTCAATGACACAAGGACAAGATAATACTGACATAAATAACAGAATTGATTTTTTAAATTTAATTTTCACTTCGGCAGACCTTCATCAACAACGAAATATGATTATAAAAAGGTTCTCTTCTGAATTCGATAGAATTTGTAATCAAATGCAATATTGATACTTTGCTTTATGGCAGAAGGGTTGCTTCCATTTTATTAAGATGCTGTGCACTAGTGAGACTCACTGTGGACCTCTTTATAGATTTTTTTTCTTTGTTGTTCAGAATTATGTCATTCACATTTTCTTATTCTGTGACAACATGCATGGTGAAAAAAGGGGGAAAAAACCCTTCTAATATTTCATTGGAGTCGCACTAATTTCTCTCCATCTTGTATATATTGTTTAAATATCATATATACAAGCAGGCCATCTCAGAACTCTTGCTTGGTTGTCAGATAGCTCTGATGCACAGAGTAATAAATGATATATTTGTATGTGCCAGCTTTTGAAATTGCAGCTGGCCAAGATGGCTTGTTGTTGTGGATGTGCACAAGTTAGTCTTTTCACCCAAATGTAATTAAATACTCTAAAGAGAATGGAACACAAATTTTCGATTTCTTTGAAGTGTCATAAACTGCTATTAACACATTGCAAATATTAATTTTTATTAAGGCTGAAAATTCTTTTTCCCCAGAAACCACCTTAGCACCTTTAACCCAATAGTCCTAATGAGTCAGATGTTCCTTAACAACAGTCCATCAGGATATTACACTTCAGATGATGCTCCTGGGCAAACCCTGTTTCCTGTCTCACACTCTCCACCCACTTTTTCTTTTTTTATTCTTCCTCTGTAGGATGAGAAAAATCAAATGATGACAACCAATGTCTGGCTGAAGCAGGTGAGCCATGTATTTTTCTTACATTTAGAATTTAATTCTATTTAGATTTAATGAGTTACATTTAGAATTCATATATAAGGGTTATAGTTTAGTCTGCGTTATGTCAAACCCACATGCCATCCAGATCCATAAATAAAGCCTCAGCTATTTGTGGCAAAAATAGGGCTGACTTGCAGTCAAACAATATCCACATTGTTCAGGGAAGATGAAAGGGTAAATCTACACAGTGATAAAAAAAAACAAAAAAAAAACAGAAATAATAAGCCCTAGTCTCTTCTACAGGAGTGGAATGACTACAAATTGCGCTGGAATCCTTCGGATTATGACAATGTGACGTCCATCAGGGTGCCTTCAGAGCTTATCTGGGTTCCAGACATTGTGCTGTACAACAAGTAAGTGATAATAAAATACATTAGTGTCTAAAAGTTTATAACTAAACTAATTGCATTAAAGTGCATTAAGGTTTGGCCACCACTAGAACATCACTGTGGAACTGTACTGGTGAAATGAACACAATTTTTCCATTAAAATGCTTTCTCAGTGATGATGTTGGTGGTGTCTAACTGTTGGACACATCAGTCCAAAATCTAGTGATCGTGAAGGCCATAACTTGTTTTTTGTTTTTTTTTTCTTTTTTTTTCCTATTCATAGTTGTTAAACCAATCAGTGAGCCTGTGAATGGTGCTTTATCATCCTGGAAGAAACCATTTCAATTAGAATAGAAATGTCCCATAATAATCAGAAGAACTTTGCACTGAACCTATAAATGAACAAAGGAAACCAAACCATCTCAGCTCAAAGTATAACAGAGTTATTGTTTTTACATGGATTCACTACTGTCGCAGAATGTGTATGAATATCAGGGTGAGCATGATGAATGATTAAGCCAAATTTTAAAAGTGTGGGGACAATGCTGATGTGGCTGTCACTGAGGAAGGTGACATGTTATCTGCTTTGTCACCGCTAGTGTAACACAATAAGCTGAATTTTTAAAAATCATATCAAAACACCACCACCTGGCGTTACTTCGTGGTATTACATTTCGTCTGTTGTGCCATATACAATCTGAAACACAAGATTGTGTTTATTTTTCAGTGCAGATGGGGAGTTTGCGGTGACCCACATGACCAAAGCTCATCTCTTCTACACTGGCAAAGTTCGCTGGGTTCCCCCTGCCATCTACAAAAGCTCCTGCAGCATTGATGTCACCTTTTTCCCCTTTGACCAGCAGAACTGCAAAATGAAGTTTGGCTCATGGACATATGACAAGGCCAAGATCGACTTGGAGCGCCTAGAAACCACTGTGGACCTCAAAGACTACTGGGAGAGTGGCGAGTGGGCCATTGTCAATGCTGTGGGAACATACAACACCAAAAAGTATGACTGCTGCCATGAGATCTACCCAGACATCACATACTTCTTCATCATCAGACGCCTTCCTCTCTTCTACACCATCAACTTGATCATCCCATGTCTGCTGATCTCCTGTCTGACTGTGCTCGTCTTCTACCTTCCATCAGATTGTGGTGAGAAGATCACACTCTGCATTTCTGTCCTCCTGTCGCTCACCGTCTTCCTGCTGCTCATCACAGAGATTATTCCTTCAACCTCACTAGTTATACCACTCATTGGCGAGTACCTACTCTTTACCATGATCTTTGTCACCTTGTCCATTATCATCACCGTGTTTGTGCTGAATGTGCACCACCGCTCACCAGGAACCCATAAGATGCCGCATTGGGTGCATAGCATCTTCCTTAACATTATCCCACGTTGGCTTTTCATGCGCAGACCGGCTCCCTATGGACGCCGTCGGCAGAGGCTGTTGCTCCTGAAAAGTCGAAGGTCACAAGGTCATCCTTCTGCATCATGTCTGAGCACTTCCTCCAACTGGTTCAGGGAGGTGACCGGTTCAGGCAAGGAAACACACACACGATGCTTTCATGAAGATCTAGAGCTGGGCACCTTGTCTTCTAATTTCTCTTTCTCCTTCCGCCCTCCTTCTCCCCGTCCACCTGGCTCCACCCCAACTCCTTCTCCTCCACTCCCTCCTCCTCCTCCTCCTTCTTCGCTACCTCTGAAACATGGACCTATTATGAGACATGGTGCTGTACTGGGTGCCAGACATCCTGGTGGAAGACTGAACCATACCATGCAACAATCAGACAATGAAAGATCCTCTTTTTCTCCGAGCATCTTGCAGGCTCTGGAGGGAGTTCACTACATCGCAGATCACCTGAGAGCACAAGACGCCGATTTCAGCGTGAGTTAAAAATCACAAATAGTGAGCAGTCAGTTATCACTTTTGTTCAAATAATCTTTATTCTGTAACCATGGATTTTTAGACAGTTTTTTACAAAATTTTATATCATGTCTACTTCACATACAGTAGTAAGGGAGTAGTAAGTAGTAAGGGTAGCATATTTTAAAATCTAGATACTTCGAGAAGTCAAAACCACATTTAAAGATTTCATTCAATTTCCACTGGAAGACCTCCCACGTACATCTTCAACTGTAAATTAATTACTTGGAAAAACAACATAACTAAGTTGTCAGGAATTAGATATCTACAATGGAGGCGGTATTGGAGGTGGTGGTGGAGCAATTTAGTAGAATTGTTGCCTCTGAGGTTTCAGGTCCTGCATTTGATTCTGAGCACGGGTTGCATGGTTTTGCAATGTTTCACATGGTCTCCTTGGCTTTAAGTGGGTTTTCTGCGGGTTATTTACTTGTCAGAAAGCATGAAGTTTCACAGATTGACTATGGTAATTTGCCCCTGGATATAAATGAGCCTGTGAAAGTGGTTGGAAATGCTACCCTAAGTAAATGAATGAATGAATGATTGAATAAATGAATGAATACTAATCATAAATATTGTATTATATGGTAAGAATCCACCTTGGCCCATAATGAATGGAAGATAATGTATTACAGAAAGATCACTTAAACTGTCAAGTATATACAAATTCACTGACTGGAAAAGAAAAAAAGTGATGAAGAATAAAAAAACATGCAGACATACTGTATGTGGTGGAAATGAGGTGGAATGTATCAACCTTACAAGCAAGCATTTAGATAGTAAACAAATAAGTGGAGAGTGACTGGCTGATTCAATATGCCTTAATATACTGGATGGCCAAGAAAACAAAAGTCGCACCCTTCAATATGTGGCATTGTTTCAGCAACCTTAAAAATATATTTCTGAAAATATAATAGAGTTTTAGATTTGTCCTGAGATCTAGAAGATGAGAGTCATCTCCAGCACATGCCACAGATTTTCACTGGGCTTGAGGGCAGAGCTTTTTTGTGATGCACACATTGCTCTGGAATTTAATGTAGACTTATCAGGCCACTTTACTTTTTTTTTACATTTCTTCAATATCCAGTCATTATGCTTCCTAGCAAATGAAAGATTTTTAATGACTAGTCTTACTAAGCACTGGCTTTCTTATGGCCACACAGCTAGTTAGTCCCAATCCTCTGAGTCCTTGTTCCTTGTTTGTTGAAATTGTCTAACGTTCACTATTAAACATGGCTGTGTTTTCTACTGTCAGTTTTTTACTCACAACTTTACTCTATGATAGAGTTGTTGCTTCACCACTGTCCTCCTCGGTTTTAACAGAGTGTTGGACAGTTCTTATCCAAACTGCACAAAGTTGACATCTTTGCTTTAACCTGTGCAAAAATTTGATTGATCTTTTCTATGACTATGGGATACAACTTCTGACATGGTTGTTCAAGAAACGAAAAGTTACTCATTACATTAGTTTTGCATCAGTGTGAAAGGAATTGTTGCCAGCTGAAACATTATTGAGACAGACAGACAGGCAGTCATACGGTTAAAGTACACTTGAGAAGAAGCACAATAAGGTAAACTATTTATTCTATGTGAGCCAGATTTATCAGTTATTGTACAACAGAATATTCTAAAAAATAAAAAATAAAAATTACAGCAATTTTGACGAATCATTATAAAAGAGATGAAGAGATTTACATTTCTCTGAACTAAATTAACTTGATTATATTCTACAGGGTGTATCAGCTGCTGTCCATGTGCATAAAAATAACTTGATTCATGATGCTTACTAGGGAACAAAAAACATCATTTTTATTGTACTGACCAGGATGACGTCGCAATCAGCACACTCAGGTGTCTGATGAAGACACCTTTTAAGTGAAGGGACCAATTAAGTGATACAAGTCCACAGATGAGTGAAAAATGTTCTCCAAGATTAAACCTCATGTCTAGTTCATTCATTAGTAAAGATCATTCAGTGTGTCTGCTTGTATTCCTCTTGATGCCTCTCTGATGAAAGTACTTATACAGTATGGCAATTAAACAGACATGAGAACCCTAACATTGCCCCTTTTTCACCTCTCTGATCTTTTAACGCAGGTTAAAGAGGACTGGAAGTATGTTGCCATGGTGATTGATCGGATCTTCCTGTGGATGTTCATCATCGTGTGTCTGTTGGGTACCATTGGCCTGTTCCTTCCCCCGTGGCTGGCTGGCATGATCTAGAGTCACTTACATAAACTTAGAGACGTGAAGTACAGGCGCTGTGGAAATACTCAGCATTACAGACAGTGAGTGAGCATCCCAGGTGGATGAATAATATGGAAGCTGTGCAAAACTATTTGAATCAAGAGCAAGAAATCCATCATGCAGCAGAATGTCTATCAGCACTGTGCAAGATCCCAGACAGCAAATTTATCTTTGAATGTAAAGCCTTGCAATGAATACTGATGAATAAAGTGTGGCACCTTGGGAAATGAGTGTGCAAGCAGGGGTTTTAATTTTGTGTCCATCTATTTTTCTCTCCCAAGAATCAATGGACTAACTTCTGATGCAGTGAGATTTAAAGGATGTGATGTACTGACACCATGGCAGGCCCTTGGAGAACAGGTGTAAAGAAAAAAATAAAGCTGCAGTGTGCTGTCCTTCATTTAAAATCCCACACCAGCCTGGGTCTAAGATATGTGAATCTACTATGTATGACGTACCACATTTTTAATAATAAAAACACAGTGTTCCTTCCCATTCAGTGTGTGTCTCAAATATGAATGAATGAATAGAAAATAGAATACAGTGTTTTCTGTGTAATAGGAAGTTATATTTTACATTTTACATTCTTAAACATTGAAAGTTAATTAAAAAAAAAAAAGTAGGTTTTCTAGCTTGTAGTTGTGTATATTTAAAAAATTATCATTACCTATTGTCTTATCATTACCTATTGTCTTTTTCATGTTTAAAATAATGAGGTATAAATCAAGAAATTATTCTTTGCAACTATTGTTAAAAGCAATCTGAATATTTGATTTTAACATACTGTGCAGAACACTGGGTTGCTGGGTTACTATGAGCATATTTTTTCCTAAATTAAATGTTTGAATGATTTCATCAATTTTATACTTTTATTCATCTTAATCAGTTCAAGTAATTGAATCAATGGGTCAGACTAAAATTGATTCATTTCTTATAAATATACCACAGCTTTTGCAGAAAAAGACCACCAGCTACCATCTTCCCCAAATAGCCACATTTTGTGATAGTACTGTATCGCTTCTTCTTTTGAGTTTCTGTCTGTTTGCAATACCGCCACCTACTGGGATAGAGTGTGGAGCAGAAGATTGTTAGAGAAAAGTATTATCGCTTTGTACAAGACTTGACCTTTAAGTAATCAAGTTACACAAGACAAATTACATAGCACTTCAGTCCTTGCAGTTTCAAAACCTAGATTCTATATAGATTCTTGATACAGTACATGCTTTCAAGGATTGAAAAATCACAATGCCCAACATTTAAATCGTATCGACAATCTCCCTGGGATTCACAGCTCTAATAGAAATATGCTCCCTGATCCTTCACTGATCAGGGTTAGAATTTGTTCAGTTTTTCTCTTGTCTGTTTTGAAATGACTAAAAAAAACGATTCTCCAACAAATACAGTAACATAACACACAAGGATTGCACATAGACACGGTTAGTGTCACTGACATCCAATTGTCTCTGGAATGAACATGGCAAAAATCCTGTAGACCAAGAATTTCTAAATTACATATCAAGATACATATCATTCTCTATACACACACACACACACACACACACACACAAAAAAAACCTAACTAAAAATGCATGGTGCATGATCACAAATTTAAGCTTGACAGGAAAGGATTGCCTTTTGGCACTTCACATCAATATTTAGGTGCAATGAAATAATCCTACAGTGCTCTCAAAAAGTGGTTCTGCTAGTTTTACATTGTCACAGGGTGAAAAGGAGCTCCTGAAATGAACACACAAGGTTTTTTGGCAGATGGCCCCTTTTGTTTTCTGAAGATAAAAAATGGTTATTGTGGTGGATTATGACATTATAATATCATATCATATATAATTGATACAGATTAAGCAGAAATATATGTATATTTACTGTATACATAGAAGCAATTATGATAGATTACTACACTCACCATCTAGGCAGATATTCCTGTTTTTATTATTTTTATTGTTATTATTATTATTTTATTCTTTTGTATTTCATGGGTCTTTCACAAAATTAACTTTACACAACCAAACAAGTTCATAGATGTGACACATGGCAAACTATTTAAACCTACAAGCTATTCTTCAGAAATGTTGATTTATATATATATATATATATATATATATATATATATATATATATATATATATATATATATATATATATACAGTAGATTCAGATAAAACAGATTTGCTCAAAGCAAAAGGTGTTGACTTTTTACAGTCCATAGACTGGAGACATTCATCCTATTTCAACATGAATTATGTTCTCTTTCTTTTTTTTAATTATTATTATTATTATTATTATTATTAATAATAATAATAATAACAATAATAATAATAATTTACTCTAATCAAAGTATCTATTTGTTTAATAAAATACTTATTACAGTATTTTAAAACTCTCACAGGCACAGCTGAAAAAATACTTTTGAAATGCCAGAGATTGTGATGCCATAAGAGATGAATGTTCACTTTGAAACCATGTATTTCACTGACATTTTTATTAGCTCACAGTTTGTTGCAAAAATGTACATAGACTTGAGAATACAACACTGAGATATGACTTACGAAATCTGAAAGAATTTAATACAGCGCTTGCTTCTAAATATATTTCTGTCACACATCCCTGAACCGTACCGAGTTGAGAAAGAATATGAACGTAGATATTTTCTTTCGCTCAATATACATTATTTAGGTGTGTATTTCTGTAATCAGCAAAGAAATGTCACGACCATTGTATGTCTTTAAACCTTTACCACCAGCAGTATTATACTAATAGCTAATCATTACATTATACAGCAACATAATGGACAAATGCAATTAAAGGTATGTATTTGATTGTATCAGCAGCTGACAGCTCAGTACAGAAAGATGGGACAAATATATTACTTTGCTGTAGAGAAACAAGGTATCTTGCCGGAATATAGATGAAATCTAGTCCGCTCCATGTTCCCACTCTAAAATGTGCTACTTAACTTACCTGTTACATATATTGGATTTCTTGGAGCTAGACTTTGTAGCAGAATGTATATCAAGGGACACTGAGGTTTCCTGACTAAAAATAAATTTGATTTGATATGAAGAGTTAGGATAACCTATAATAAGTTATTTATTTCCAGTGAAATCCATATTGTGGAAATTACAGCTGCAAAGGTAGATTTAACTTTATAGCCTCAAGGGTGTTCTGTACAGTATCTAGAGATTGTAATACACTTTTAAAATCCATTCACTTTACATTATCCCCTGTTGTACCTCTAAGGGTACATTTACATTTTTTGTACATCTTATGTTATGAATGATGTATACCGCTACCGTACCGTTTATCATAGAACAGAAAATACTTTATGAATCAGATTGCTAGTGGGAACAAACTGAACCGAGCACTTCTTCTCTCTCTGTCTATTGCTAGTCGGTGTCAGAAAAAACAGCATCCTCAGGTCTGGGCTTAGCCAGGTTGGCGCGTACCCGGGCCTGATCCACTGCATCCAGCAGGTTCTTGGCATCCATGGCCAGCGTGTGAGCCGCTGCCAGCATCTGCTTCTTGCACTCTTCCTTTAGTGAGGTGATGGCGTTTTGTTGGGCCAGCCGCATCTTATTGATCAGCTCCGCCATGTCCTTATTCAGCAGCTTCTGTGTGCCCTCAATCTAGGAGAACAGATAGGCGCAACATGAACCAAATGATAACGTGTGGACACTTTCCTAATCACTTTCTTATCACCTGAGCTCCACTCTCCTGCTGTAAGTGGAAAACGTTTAGCTGTAGGGGTAATGTTACAGTACAGACAGATACGTGAGAAGGAAGAAAAAGTTAAGGTTACAAAACTAGGAAAAGACCTTAGAACAGATAAAAAATACCTTCAAGGTATAGGGAATTTACCTCTGTCTTAATAGCTCCTTGTAAAGATGGAAGGACTTCATCAACACTTGAAATTAAATCCCTCAAAGTCATTCCGACAATCTGTTGAAAGAAAAGAAAAAAAAGAAGAAAAGGTCATAATATAAACTTAATTACCTGGATTTATATCTCTCAAATGTCAGCTCACAGCAACTTTGTACATCATCCTAAAGTAGTTTTATACTTTCTGAGTGTGCTACCTTGACTAAGGATATGTACTCAGTGGATGGTAACGTGTTCACGTCATTTTTCAGCTGCACTACCACTTTAACCAAATCCATGACACACCGGTACACCTTGTCCTCAGAGCGATCTAGCTCTGCTGTAGGGGCAGGCTAGAGAGAGAGAGAGAGAGAGCGAGAGAGAGAGGGGCAATGATTCAGAACAGCACATTAAAAAGGCTGATCAGTCATCCAAAGTATTATAACACTCAAGTGGCTCTGGTTGAACTCTGACTGAACTTGCAGTCAATGTCTCCTGAATGGCTGTGGAAAGAGTGTTTGTGTGTACATTACCTGCACTGAAATTCTTGGGGGTTTTTCAGGAGCTTTGAAAAGTTCATCTATAATGAAAAGTTGGTCGGGTCAAACAATCATGAATCAAGAACATAATGTGCATTTAAATACTTAGGACAGGAGACAGAGAGTAAAACTCTCCTATATGTTAATTTAAGCTGAAATGAGATCTTACCATTGTTAGGCAGTGGGTCTGTTTCCTAATAGGGAACAGAAAAGCAAAGGTTTGAATAAGGTCTGGAGTGAGCTTTGTTTTAGACGTTTGACTAGTATCAGCTCAACAACACCCTATGCTTCTGTTATCTGCATATATACATTCTGAATACATGAAATACATCAGATGCAATATATTATGACAGATCGAATAAAATATACAGAGTCAGCAAAACAAATGTATACATACTTCAGGAAAAGAAAACTAGCACAATGTTATATATATATATATATATATATATATATATATATATATATATATATATATATATATATAATGTTGTATAGCAATAAATTAAGTATTAAAATATTTAAAATAATATAAATATAAAGTTTTGCTTTTCTTGAAAAGTGTATACAGTACATTTTCTTGGCTGACTTTATTATAAACTTGTAATTTACCTTATAACTATTAACAGTTTCAAATGTCTTTATCATATGATTCTGATGAAGTTTTCCATTATACTGAACAGAATTGATTAAAAAAATACTGTAGCATGACCAATAAATACAGTATATGAAAACTAACCCTAATTCGATTGTATGAACATGAACCAGTGGAGCTTTTGTAGCATACTTTGTGGTTTCAATCACATGCATTTCTAAATTCACAAATATATAGTGTTTTATATTTCAGTGATTTATTTTGTCAAGAATTTCCTTTATGCTCTGCTGCTCAATGTTGTACAGCGGCATATAAGCCTTCTAGATTTTACCATGTAAAATAGTTTAGACTGTATATTTTCCACCACAGGAAATCTGCAAAGAGTGCAACCTTAAATACAAGGTCCATATACAGTACAGTAATTAAGAAGGACATTCTATACATTCTAAATGTCTATGGATATACTGTAGACTCAAAAACCACCTACCTCCTTAACAACTGTAGTCTCATTTATTTTAGGGTCCTTAAAAAAAAACAAGACATGACATCAATCACAGTGCATGTACAAGAAGAATGGTGGTAGCATACTGTAAAATATAAGGTATAGAACAGTTCTATTGTGAATGTTAAAGAAAATATATCTTCATTCATACCAGAAGTTTTTCCTCTTTCTCTAGCCACTTTTTGTCCTCAACCATTTCATCCTTCTGATTATTTATGGTCTCTTGCATCCGTTTTTTTTCCAACTGCCACAAGCGCTGTGCATCCTCCATGCTGGATGGGCCTACACTGAACTCCCCCTCCTATGCCATGTAAATAATATAAAGGTTAGTACATTCCAAAGTCATTAAAAGAACACGCACTTAGTTTAAATGACAGATTAACAGTCATAATTACACAATACAGGCACAAAACTACAATGGCAGTGATAAAATAAAATGTTAGAATAAGCAGAAAAGGCAGGCTTACTCCCAGACTGAGGCGCCGAGCAGGCATGCTGGGAAGTGTAAGGGTGTTGGCGGAGTCTATAGGAGACTGATAGTCACATGGACTAGCCAGATCTGGTGAGCTGGCACACAATGCCTCATTTAGCTGTGGAAGAAAATGCAGTGCATTGGAGAAAAATTCAAGCTCTGAACTGTAAACATAAATAAATTAATATGACATGTATGAATGACCACGACACCTGAATGTGCAGACCGATGCTGAGGGTATTCCCAAACCGACCAGGGTTCAATCTTGTGGGCTGTATACACACAGAGATAGACAGCTATGAATGCAGGGAGTTAACTAAGGCTCATGTGTGAGTCAAGATGTACACGGGAATAAATAATTGGAAGGCACTTTGGTACCTTTGGTGGTGGTTCAGTGATGTTGAACTTGGGCTCTAGAAACCTGGTGGCTCTCTGCCGTTCTCTCCCCTTCTCTGCTTCCAGGTCCTTCTCCATTTTATGCACATCACTGAACCATACAGAGATCTTAGGTTAACAATGTCCCACCAACACAAATACTGTACACTTGAATTTTGAAAAAAGAAATAATAATAAAATAAATAAATTATTGCTAGTTGTCTTATGAACAACTAAAATTAGTACCTCTCGTTGATGGGAAAAGAGTTTGTATAAATAATTAAAAAGTTCCAGCTAAAAATAATCTAATCAGCTTTAACGTAATCAGTAATTTTATTATTTCAGGTTGAATCTCATGTACATGTCTGTCTGCAACAAAGATGAACCCCTTCATTTTTTAAATTATAATTTCACAAAAGTTTTACATTAACTTTTAACGTTCAAACATTAACGTTTTACATTGGTAGCTAAATGTTTGTAAATTGTACAAAATTTACCTAGTTCAAAGCAAGATTTTGAATCTACTGTCTTTTCATCTGATTACAATCAATTGGAAAGACAGTATATAGAAAAGTTTATGTTTATGCCTTGTTTATGCCTGTTCGGTAATCGGAGAGTGAATGACAGACAAGAAAAACAAAAAATTTATCGGATAAAGTCGGATTAATAATCCAAGTAAAAGAATTCAGTTTTGATTTTCTAATTAATATCTATTGGTGCAGGAGTTTGTTTACATTGTGCAATTAGCTTATTTGTAGCTTATTATAAAGTTAAAATTTTTATATTTTAATTCATTATATTATTATTTGAAAGATTATTAAATTTGGGACATTTCATAACATTGCTTTTACTCAACATTTTAATTTTACTTATGGTGCAGGTCTAACTTCAGGCAGATATCTGGCAAAGTTCCATTAAATTCTATCTAGCCAGTTTTGCTTGATGATGTGACAAAATCTTGCTGGACCGACATACATATTGTTCTGACCAATGTACATACAAAATCTTTCTTTTATTTATATTCCTGAGTGAGAGTGTTACTTGATGTGAGAAACAGAGAATAGGTTACTTGATTTTGCAGACAAGTTCGGTGAAGCTGGGCCTCTCATTGGGGTCGTAGCTCCAGCAGCGGGTCATGAGTGAATACAGGGCAGGAGGGCACAGCTCTGGTTTAGGGAGCCTGATGCCCATCTCAAGCTGGTTAATAACTTCACGGTTCTCCAACCAAAAAAAAGGCTGTTGTCCCCGACTCAGTATCTCCCACATGCAGACAGCTGGATTTGAGCAGCAATAGATCAGCAAATATTATTTTTCTCTGAGCAATGCTGAATATACCAAAAACCCATAACAAAAGAACACAGATCCAATTAAATTAGTAAAAGTACTGCAAA
The DNA here is from genome assembly GCA_030347435.1 of Clarias fuscus. NCBI lineage: Eukaryota > Metazoa > Chordata > Actinopteri > Siluriformes > Clariidae > Clarias > Clarias fuscus. Next base: position 16,335,382 of record CM059229.1, on the reverse strand, counting down.
GTACAAAATTAATGAGCGAAATTAATCAGGAAAGCACGTCAGAAGTTCCGTCCATAGTCAACTTCATGAACTTTTAGCTGCTGCACACATATCTCAGACTTGATGACGTGACATCTGGAAGGGCACTTCTTCTATATATAACTATCTATCAGAGAGACTGAGTCCATGATTATAATTCTAAAATGTCTATAGCTTAGGTCCTCTAAGGCAGGCCAGTCTAATGTTATTTAAGCCCACAAGCAGCATTATACATTATCTCAATATATCACACACAGATTCCAAACTCTGGTTCAAGGGGAATGTTAGTCTTATAAAGAACAATGTCAAGTCTGTCGTTATACCCACAGGCACAGTCACTGAAATATCGACCCTTAGCTCTGGAACACTGAATAAGAAGGCTTATCACTAAATTAAAAAACTTGTGATTTTTCACATTTTGGAGACCATACTTGATCCAGATTCAAACATCTAGGAAGTGAATCTGGACTTCTCTCATAAGTCTAACACTAAACTCACAACTCCTAGCCACACTTTTGCTGTTTTGCAGTGAGGATATGTAACTGTGTCTATTAGACATTTTGCTCTTAAAAATCCTGAATTATTGTACTGTAGATTGCATAAATATGACAGAAAAAGCACAAACGTGTGCCTGGATAACATTACTCTGATCCACAATTACAGATTAACTAATCCTTCATGCTTGCTCAATAAAATAATTTCATGGCCATGGTGGGTAATCATTTTGCAACCTTCATAGCTAGTGGCACAAATAGACAAAAAAAAAAAAACTCTTTGTGTACATTTAGCTCCATCACTTGCCCACAAACACATCTAAATTCCCTAACTCATGGAAGTCAATAAGAAAAAAATCTGACTTCATATAAAATTAGACAGCTTACCAAACATCCACACGTCACTGGCTGTTGTGAACCGACGAAAGTTTATAGACTCAGGGGCCATCCATTTGATTGGCAATCGAGTAACAGAGGCTGAAGAAACGGAAAAGAAAATTAAAATCACTTATTCATTGCTAAGTCTTTAAAATTTAAATATAATTTTTTAATTTTTTACTAAATAAAATAATAGCAGAAACTTTGGTCCAGAGTATGGAACTGAAACATCCTCAATTGGTGTCCAAGGAAAGGTTAAAATGTCAACCATCAGCTGGGAAATTGATGCTTACTGATGCTAATTGGATTCTCGACGGGCAGGTTCAACAATCAGCAGTACTCCTTACAGTGAGATGGTTATTGAAGTGCTGAGGCCTAAACTTCGGATTAAATGCAGAGGACTGCTATCTGACAGCATTGTGATCATTGATGAGGATGCAAACTTCTGCCCACTTTGTCAACCTTGTAAAAACTTCAGTTTGAGGTTTACAGCATCCTCCTTATAGTCCTTGCTCCATGGGACCTTTACCTGTATGGACCCCTGGAAGCTGATAAAGTCTTCCCCTCCCCAAAGCTCTGTTCAAATCCTTTCTTAACAAAACATGACTGTACACAGTTATTGGTGTTACAGGTATTATGATGCTATTACAAATCAATGATGTCAGTATAAGTGGAGGCTTTTGTTCCACATAAGCAGTTATGGACCTGCATATTACATTATGACTGTTATGATGTATGATTATATGATAACAATATCTACATTTGTAGAAATAGCTGAGTGTGCAACTGAAAAAAAAAAAAAACCCGCACTCACGGCAGCACTTTTGTAAGATATTTTCTACCAAATGACAAAGTAAACCACATACATCAAGTGCATTTTCTCAATAACTATTCTGTGTTTTGAAATTGTTGCAGGACAACAAATCTAGAACTTCATACCATGCAAAATAATAACTTATCAAGCATCAAAGACTAAGCATAATATTTTGGTATAATATTTCATATTATTCATTTATCATAACAATTATAATCCTTGGTTTAGCTCCTATTTCCGGTTCATTTACTGTCTACTCTACACAGGTATGATCTGCCATGCACACAGAAAGATCCATCTCCAGTGAAGCTTCCTGATCAGTTTATGTACATGGACATGCTGAAATGTTAGGCTAAGGCTATAGAGCTCATTACTCTATAGAGCTACATACATTACTAACACTGGAGCTACATACTAATACAAAAGGATGGATCTCAGGTCTGTAAAAAAAACTCAAGTAAAACTCAAATGCAAGTAAATAAGGTATAAGTTTGATCAATGACAAGTAAATTGGGAATTTTTTGGAAAGCTGAGGTTTCACTTGCCACACCCAGGCCTGATTACTGCCATATTGCATGTATGTAGCACCTTGATCCTGGAGGAACGTTGCTTCGGTTCACTGTGTACTGAACTGTATATGGTTGAAATGACAATAAAAGCCTACTTGACTTGACTTGACTTGACCTATTGAATCAAGAAATCACTTAAACAGAATCTGTCCAACAAAGTGAACCACGCTTAAAGATCTCAAAAGCAACACATCATGCCTGTCTGGGCTTTGGGACACCAGCAAACCATTAATCACAAATGGAGAACACTTGGAACAGTGGTGAACCTTCCCAGGAGTAGCCGGCCTACTAAAATTACTCCAAGAGCACAACAACTCATCCAGGAGCTCATAAAAGAATTCTGAACAACATCTACAGAACTGGCCTCACTCCAATAAGGACAGTGATCATGATTCAACATTAAGAAAGAGAATGAGCAAAAATGGCATCCACAATGAAGGTTCAAGGTGAAAGTCACCGCTGACGAAAAGACGTTGATTATGCCCAACCCTTTTCGGAAGTTGTCTGTTCTATTACATCGGACATAAAACTAACAGCATTTCATAAAAAGAACATCATACCAACAGTTCATGGTCTTAGTGTGATGGTTTGGGCTGCTTTGCAGCTTTTTGGACCTGGATGACTTGCCATAATTGATGGATGCATGAGTTTTACAGACCGTTTATGCTTGACGACTCTCCAATGTGGATAAATTGAAACAATTCTGCATAGAAGAGTGGGCCAAAAATCCTATGCAGCGATGTTAAAGGCTCACTGCCAGTTATCACAAACACTTTATTGCAGTTGTTGCCAGTTATTAAGTTTAGGGGCAATTAATTTTTTTCATATGGCCCGGCAAGTTTGGACAACTATTTTGCATTTACTCAGGTTATCTTTAGCACTATTCGGACGGGACTAGTTTTACTGGGGGACGTTTGAGTTAGAATTTTTTTCAGCCAACATCTGTCATTTCATGTATGGATTCGGACGGGACTAACATCTCCGTGTTTATTACGGAGGTAGGCGTGTCTGTGTTTTACATGTGGGCGTTGCACAAGACCACGTGTTGAGGATGAAGATTTCTACTGGAGCGTAGAAAGCAGAAACTAGAATAGCGGCGCGCTAGAGATTGTACGGTAGTTCACGTTGACCGAAAGACACAAGAAAACGCGTTTCGTAAAAAAAAAAACATTTTCGGCAAACACAGACATTCGCATTCGGATGGGATTAGATTTCTCAGAGGCCTTCAGAGTTTGCTGAAAAACAGTAGGAAATTTTCTCTGGAATTTTTACAGAGGTCGTGTGAGAAAAATACAGACATGGCAGATTCGGACGGGATTAAAATCACAAGGTACCTCTGTGAAACAGAAATTTCTCTAATGTCCCCCAGTAAAACTAGTCCCGTCCGAATAGTACTTTTGTGTAATGTTAAATTATTTGATGATCTGAATCAATAAAGTGTGACAAATATGCAAAAAATTAAATAAAAAAATCCAATCAGGAAGGGAAACTACATTTTCACAGCACTGTATGCATCCTAATGCATAATTAGGAAATGCCCACACATGCCTATAAAAGGTGTTAAAAATAAATCCATGAGGTGGAGAAAATTTTCTGTGAGATTAATTGTATCAATACACAAATCTGGGGAAGGGTACATGAAAATTTCTTCAGAATGAAAAGTGCCCAAGAGCACTGAAGAGCCTCGGAACAACCACCACTCTTCATCAGTCAATGTTTGTATGTACTGTATGTGACATCTTCTAATGAGAGCGGTGATATCAAGGACTAAAGCGACCACCACAACAGTCAGATGAAACCAGTTCTGATAACACAAGACCATACTTTAAATAAAAGGCAGGGCTGATAAATGAATGAATAGGATTATACAGTCATTCCATCCTGGTAATTGATGCCACAGTACATGGCTATTGAGCTTGTCGTCATTAATATTCTGGTGGAGGTTGCTTGACTAAGATAGAGCAGCTGCAGGGCTTTGAACGGCCCGGTGCTTTTATGTGCGTACAAATCAGCCAAGGCTTACCTTTGTAATACTCCTCATTCTCTATGTATCTGGACAGGCCAAAGTCACCGAGCTTCACACACTCTGGTGTGGCGACAAGCACATTTCTCACAGCGATGTCTCTGTTGCAAATATAGATATCAGTGGAAATATGCACTTGATCTGTTAATTTAAACATGCATAGAAAGGACAGAGACTCGGGTAGACATACCTGTGTACCATGTTCTTTCCCTGTAAGTAAACCAAAGCTTTGCAAATCTGCAGGCTAAACAGGACTAGTGTGATATTGGTCAAAGTGTTCTGGTTTTTGATTAAGTAGTCCCCAAGCTGAAAATTAAAAATGTTTGAAAGAATTTAGCCTTTAAAACAATGCATTAAACAGAAAATATTTTAAGAAATAATATACTTCAACTTATCTAAGATGAATATCGCGCAATTTAAATAAATTTCACCAGCATTAAAAAAAAACATACTTGCATTACAGTTCTACTAAAACGTATTTAAATAACAGAGCAGTTAGAGGGGAAATGACATTTTCTAATATTAAAACAGATGTTTCTTTAATACCATTAATGCCACTTTTAATGCCAGTAACAAGCTGTCATCCTAATACCCTCTGTACAAAACAGACGTGGCTGGGGAACAGTTTTCAACCAGACAAGAAAAATGCATCCTACATTGTTTCTCACCATAGCAGCTGGCAGCCAATAAAAAGAGGATTATACAGACTAAGGAACAAATTCACTAGATATGTAAATTATCTGCAATAAATTATGTTAAACACTAACACGTAAGCACTTCAAACTCAAAATCAACCCCCTTCTGGCTAAGCTTTTACAGCTTAGTAGAGTACTTTAAAAAAAAATAATTTTGCTTGCACATAAAACCTGAACATTTTACAAAACATCTCCCCTCCCTTTAATCCTATTTAGTGTTATTGAAATGTCTAGTGTCATTTTGGGTGTTTTCTCTCCAGTGCAGGTTCATATCTTTCTTACCTCTTTATGTATTGTCTTACAATTTATGCAGTACTTTTTCTCTCTACTCCTTTATTGTCATGGACATGAACGAACAATAAAGTCTGACTATAAAATCTACTTGAATTGTCGACTGATGGACATCTTAAGTAAGCCACCCAATTGATCCCATTTGTTCAGACTATTTGCCTTTGTCTGTCAGACTCATACTAGTTTATCAACTCTCCCAATGAACTGACCATTATTATTGATTTTCGACCTATATGATCAAGCAAAATGCATGCCAGATCCCCGATCCCCGAATCAAGCTGGACTCATTTTAACAAAGGCAGCATAAAACTACTGCTCATAGACAATTCACCAACAATTTCTCTAAGAAATATACTGTACACTTAACGAGTAAAAAATTTTAGTTACTTGTGTGGCTCGGATGAATATGCGCAATTTGCATGATGCTCAATGTAGGCTTGTGCAGTGATAAATTTTTCACATCACAATGTATTTTTAACAGCATTAATGCAGTACTCCTAATAGTATAGTATTTAGTTGTATGTAAAAATTAAAAACATTACAATTGAGGAAAAGCATTTAAAATTGGATTGGATATAGATGAATTGACTTACCTCACCATGCTGGTAGAGCTCCATGACGATCCACACAGGTTCCTCCTCTATGATGCCTATCAGACTTACTATATGAGGGTGCTCCAGCTTTTTCATAATAGCTAAGAGCATTAGATAAGCAAGAAACATACAAAGGTTTAGTGACAGAAAAAAACCCTATACAGTCAACAACATATAAGATTTATTAATGACTGAGATATGAGGACAGGTTAATTATTAACACCTTTATATGACTTGTACTGTATGTATAAGTGTACTAAAGGGTACTAAAGAATAACAATAATAAAGAGTAGGTGTAGCTCTGTGTTTAGACTACTGATCAGAAGGTTCTAGTTTCAAACCCCATCGCCAACAAGTTGCCACTGTTGGGACCTAGAGGAAGGCCCTTAATCCTGAACTGTTCAGATGTGTAATGACATAAAATGTAAGTCGCTCTGAATAAGGGTGTCTGCTAAATGCTATAAATGTAAATGTGTATTGATAGAAAACTCCTCATTCCTACCTGCTTCACTCATGAATTTATCCATGATATCAGGTGAGCACTCTTTACAGGTCTTCACAGCCACTTTGATCTTCTCACCATTCTAATTCAGACATGCAATATTTCAACTCTAACATATTAGATACTATACATATAACATATAATATAACATATAATATAATACAACATATAATTCCAATATAATTTCTACATTATTCATTCATTCAAAAAACGTCTGGTTAAGAAATATTTCATATAACACGAGAATCAGATTTGAAAACCACCTCTTTTTTGTAAACTCCTTCATAGACCTCTCCAAAAAACCCAGAGCCCAAAATAGGTCCCAAGACAATGGACTTCCTAGAGATTCCGTATTTGATTGCTGAACACAAAACAGAAAGAATCCATTTGTGTCTTTAAAAATGTGAAGATCAGCAATGCCAAGCAAAGCACTTACAATAAACCTAACAATAAAAAAATACATACCAGGAGGTGGAGGTTTTTCATCCAAAATTTCACAGTATATATCAGAATCTGAAAAATGCACAAATTGATATGAAAAAGTTGTTATAAAAACCATAGCTGAGCAGTAAATCAAAGGTGGACTAATGTTTGGAAGAACAAACATATGAGTACTCACTCCTGCTGTGCCGTTCAGGCTCTTTCAAGAGTTCAGACAACACTAAACTATAAAATGAGGTGAGAAATATATTTTAGGAAATCTGTAATACTCTGCAATATGTACAGTATATTTTAAACAAATGCATTCATATGAATGAATTCAGTCTCACTTACCTTGAAGGGATTGCAGGTAGCGAGTTACGGAGGTCTGGACCTAAAAAAGTAGAAAGGTACATTTTTTGTCAAGTTTTTGTCTTATGTCTTTATTGTATTTTGATTTAGCATAACAAATAACAAAATAAAGATAATTAAAACTTAATATGAATTAAATCGTGTGTAGTTTCAGCAACAGCTCGTTAATTATTCTTACACATTTTTAAGGAAATGTATAATTGGTGAACTATATTTTACGAGATCTAGGAAGACAAATGCTATGCCAGGCTTACTTTTATTAGGCCGAGAGATCAATGATGAATCTGTGTTGTTCTCCAGCCTGCAGTAGCCGTCAATCAGATCAGCCATGTTCTCTGCCATTGCCAATGTAGGCACATTGACTGAAAGAGACTGAAGGACAAATAGGCACAGTAATGTTGTTAGGCCAGAGGCATTTACTGAACTAGATTTTATAGCTTGGAACCTAAATAAGGTGCTTACCTGTTTGGCTCCCTTGATGTCAATGTCTAACAGACATTTGCCTTCACTTTTTACAGTGCATTTAATACTTCGGATTTGTTTAAATTCTGCTAGACATACTGTCTGGAAAAAAAAAAATCAGAAACACTTGTAAGAATTGCAACCAACATTTCTCTTTTTATACCATTACCAAGTATAATATCAGAATGGCTCCTGCCTAATCAATATGTGTTAAGTGTTATAAATGCTTATTAGGCTGCACAAAATGTATGCTACAGACAATTCATCAGCATCTTCATGAAATAAAGGTAGTTTACAGACGTTACATGTAACTTGCGTGCATTGGCCTGTCTACAGTATTTAGTATGCATCTGCAGACGGTGTTGCCAAATACCATTAAGATTTAACTTATTTGTTACAGTAAATGCATGTTAAAGCACAGTGAAATGTTTTTTGTCACAAATCCCAGTTAGGATGCTGGGGTCAGAGCATAGGGTCAGCCAGAAATCAGCTCCCCTGGAACAAATAGGGTTAATGGCCTTGCTCAAGGGTCAACTGTGGTAGTCTTAACCATCTGAGTCACTATTGTCTTTATATAAAATTTTTACATTAATAGTTTACGTTGGTTTACGATATCATACAGATAATGAAAAAGGGTTGCTTCATTTATTCATGTTCAGTGAAATGAAGATGAATAATCCTTTATTTTGTGCTTTGTCCTGGTCAGGGGACAGACACTGGAAGGGATAATAGTCCATCACAGAGCACCATGGACATGTGTATTCACAGATTCATTTAGCCTAACCTATACACCTATGCACTTTTTTGGGGAATCAAGTGTAAAGGAAAGAAGGACATGTAAAATCCCTGGTACTGTAACTCAGCATTACTACCCTTTGCAGCTCCAGACCAAACACCAAATGTTATTAATATTTCAAAAACATTACTGAAATTGACCGCCACAACATGATGCTATGTTAAATTGAGCCCAAAATAAGAAATCATAAGAGACAAATGTTCTCACACTATGTTATCTCTCTAAATGGTATGCTAATAATTTTGAATTGCATAATTTTCTACTAAATATCAATATACTGTATCCTAACTTATATCCTAACTTATTATTGGCACTTGTTCATTAAATATCAGAATAATGACAGACTATGGCATAAAGATTTAAGAGTATCGAAAGTTTTCATTGTTGTAATACATTGGGTTACATTAACAGTAATTTAGAGATGCATTCACAATAATCTATAATGTTATAATATTCTCAAATAGTATTCTCAGCATGGCTTTGTATAAATGGTATTCAAGGTTTAGAAACCTTTTTTCACCATATGTAATTTAATAAGTTTAGGTTATTTCTGAATATAACTTTTGAAAGAATTTATTTTTCTGCCTTGGAGTGTTTGTCTTACCAATGAATCTGTTTGTGCTCTCTGCCGAATGCCTTTTGCTCCAATGACTAAATCCACCGTCAGGCTCCAGCCTTGCTGTAGGAAAATGACAGCAACAACATGACATCCCTTCATCGCTTAGGCCAGTGGTCCCCATCTCCAGTCATGGTAAACCACTACCCTGCACATTCTATTGCTTTCTCAACTCCCTGCACACCAGAATTAACTTATAAACTAATTAACAGCCTTTTCTTAATTGAAGTGGGTGTGGTAGAGCAGGGACAACACTAAAATATGTAGGGCATCGGTCCTCCAGGAATAAGGTTGAGAACCACTGGGTTAAACCAAAGTAATTCTCAAATGTAGGTAATTTAATTAACTAGATGAGCTAATACACCAATCAATCAATAACTCAATTAATCAACCAGTCAATTAAATTTATGGAACTCACCACAAGTTCACAAGGGAAAACCTCCTCGTTAAAGTTAATGAATTCACCAAAGGTCTTAAAGAACTTGACCATGCACTCTTCCTCTTTGAGTGTCCCATATTGTTGAAATGTTTGCTGGATCAGCTTCCTCAGTTGCTTCGGCTAAGGGTGAACAAAGACAAAAATGGCAAAGCTCTCCATTCAGTCCAGCACAACTACTGAACCCTGATAACTGTTGCGCTTACAGCCAAAATTATATGTATACCTGACCATTACGTCATGTGTTTCATGAACATCTCATTCCAGATTTAGTATAATAATCTTCATTATTCTGAGTAGGCTTTCCACTAGAATTTGAAGTGTGGTTTTGCCCTCATTCAGTCAAAAGAGCGTTAGCGAGGTCAGGCACTGTTGGTGGGTGAGGAGTCCTGAGGTGCAGTCAGTGTTCTAATTCATCCCGAAGGTGTTCACTAGGAATTTGACCATTGGATTAAACCTCACACAATGTGACACTAGGACACCCCAAGAAGATGGACTTTAAATTTGGTCTTGTTTGAGGCCTTCTGGTGCTTGCTCAATGTTTGACTGTTCATGTATAAAATGTATAACCAGGGATATTACTGTATAAATCCTTAAAATGGCATTGTGGCACATTTTCCTACATTACAGTCATGCATTAATACTGTATATACAGTATTAATGCATGACTATACTGTGTACAGTATACTGTATATACAGTATACATTTTTAAAAAATCTGATAAGCTTACCTTCATACTGTCAATCAGTTTCTGTGGGAAAAAAAGGTCTAGCCCAACGTCTTTCCTGGAAGAAATCATAAAACACAATTTATTTGTTGCCAAAACAAAGAAAGTAAAAATACATTTAAAGTACATGTGATATAACTGATCTAAGATCTATGTAAAAACTAATTTACACACACAAAAAAAAAGATTAAAATATTTGTATTCTATCCATTAATTCTAATTAATGTATAAGTAGAAATGTACACAAAGTTTCACAAGTGGAGGAATTAGTTTTTCTGGAATTACTTAAGAATTTCGACTGTAAAAAAAAAAACTTTCAGGGTTTTAGGGTTGTTTTAAGCTGTACATTTTTGTTTTACGACAAGGTTTGTTCAAGTAAAACCTGGACTTTTGTTTATGCAGAATAACAGTACACAGTTATGAGATATGTCATTTCTGCACGGTAGCGACCAGTTATAACTATTAAGGATCAGGAGTTCCATTCACTGGATGTTCACAGGAATGACTGCTGTTAGCCACCAAGCCACCTTGGTTGGGATCGTCATTCAGAGACATAAGGCCTTCCTTAGTACGTAAGTAATTTAAATGTTTTACTGTGGCTCGACTAGTCTCATCACCGTATTCTGCTCAAAGTTTTGCGTCTTTAGTCACAAGAAATTTCATCACAAGCCCCGGGTTGACTTGAACGCCCTTTGTAATTTAAAGAAATGCAATGGTGCAAGTAATTCTAAGTGATAATAACTTGTTCCATGGATGTTGCACATCATTAAACATAAATTGCACACATATTTTATACAAAGTCATTTTTAATTTAAACAAAATGGTTTTGGCATAAGATGAATTTTCAATTAAGAATCTAAAATGCTTAAATGATTGATGACTTACTCTAACAATTCAAAATTCGACTTCTTTTCCAAGCCTTTAGCATTCATGTCTTTGTAAAACCTCCTGCCAAGAAGGAAGAAATTACATAAAATCAGGCATGATGTAGAAAATTAAATGACACTTTTTGTCAATTTATTATACACATTCCTAGATTAATAAGTATTTATTTATATAACAATCATGCATGTAACTGCTTTACAAAAATGGCTTAGGAAGCACCATTAGTCATACCTGATCTCCAGACAACCCAACTGCAATGCCATGCCATCACTGACTTTACTAGAATACTGCTGCATGTAGTCACTGCGAACCTGTACACCAAGCACCAATATATTAATATAACAGTTAACATCAATAAAACAGTCCCAAAGAAAATGTGTTGGTCTGTCTTGTGTTATCATGCTAACCTGATGATAGAGATATAACAAGGACGTTCTGTCCTCTTTAAACGTCTCCAAGAAATTAGCAGGTATATAGCGAATCCTCAGGTCATATCTGAAAAACAGGCAACAATGATAAATACATAAACCTAATGTGACATAATGGAAATTTTATTTTTAAAAGATTACTTTGATTTGTAATAGTTATTATACATTATATGGCAACTATTATTAACAATCTAATAACTACAGTGAAATCTGTTAACAGATCCTAGAATTTTGAGGTCTCATAATTTTGGTAACTCTTAGTTTAGAGTTATTTAGCAATTGTTATTTCCTTGTCTTAGGTTTCTTTTGTTTGCTCAGGTTTGATCTTTATTCATCCTTTTAAGCACATGTAACAATAAATACATGAAATGTGCTATAAAACTATTACCACGGTCAATATTATTTCACATAGATTTCTGTGTTTATACTGTGCTTTGCTCCTCACCTCCACTCAGCCTCCAAATGGAGTTTTTCATAGCGCTGCTCCACCTCACCTACAGTCAAATCAGGATGCAGCCAGTGATACTCCTCAGACTTCAGGTGTTTAAGTCTCAGACCAAAGCAAGCTGCATTCTGCACATTGGGGCCCAAACGACCACTGATCAGGATAGACTGGATGATGGCCTGGAAATTGTCAAAAGGAACAATAAGTGTGTTTAGAGAAGGAAGGTTCTTCCTGCTAGGTGTGCAGGTGAAAATGTAAAAAGCTACATATGATGATTAATTTCATAATGTCATGTTAATATACTGTATTTATGTTAACTTAAAATTAAATGTTATGTGTGCTCATTGTTCAATATGTGAAATTAAGGGCGAGCTGTTACATTGTACCTGCAAAAATATAAGTTTATGTACATTGTCCAAATCCTCCAATGAAAAGTCTGATATTGTTTACAAATAAAGTGCATATTCTGTGTTAGTTATACATTTACAGAAGACTTCAAGATGAGACTCTTAGCAGTAAAACATCTGAATGGTGCAAATGTTTTTTAAAAACATGAATGACGATGCTAGCCGAGGTGGCTTGGAGCCCACTGCAGTCGTTCCCTTGAATATTCAGTAAGTGGAATCTTACTGATCCTTGAAAATCCATTCATCAAAACTTGTTGCCAACTTACAGAAGAGAGGCATCTCTCTTTGGTTAACGGTACACACAATTATTCTCGAACAACACTTGCACATTACTCGACTCCTTGGCTAGGAGTTATTGCCACATCTCCCACACAGTTCTGGCCTCACAGGTTTAACACCATTTCCACATGTTTGGGACATTAAAGGAGTTCCATTCCGATTATGGTCGAACGTATGGAGAGAACTTCCTACCTTGATGGTATCCAAGCACTATCGAAAAGCTGTGATAAGTTTACTAGTGTAGCAGGGGATGATATAGATAAATCATTTCTGTTCTCATAACTGTGTTCTGTTATTTTACATAATCAAAAGTACCGGTTTGAACTGAACAACCTTCGTGGTTCCTTTATCAGTTTACAGGCAGTAAGCGTAAGGAGACAAAAATGCAGCATGTTTCTGGGAAAATGCAAACCCACACAGAAAGAATATTAATTCAGATTTTTAAGATGCTTTCTATAACTATGTTTCCTCTCATCAATCTTCATCATATTAAAAGTTATACCTAGTCTTATATTGGTTTCCACCATCCACAGTACTTGTTCCTTTACATTAACTGTCGCTCTGGGAGAAAAATAATTAGTACACTAAAAACAATGTTAAGGAATTTACATTAAGGGCATAATTTAAATTTAATGTCTTCTCGAATAAAACATGTAAATTGAACAAAAATAAATATTGGTAAACATTTGTACAGAATTATGTACATTTAAGAATTTTATTTATTTTAGTAAAATTGGTAATTAAATCCAACCTCAATGTATTGAGTATTTGAACATGACTGTTGTATACATATTGCTTTATTACAGTAATTACATAATATAAATTATTACAATTATTATAATATTAATTATTACAGTAATTACATTTTAACTAATTTTGTTTGTTCTTCCAACTTTTAGACACAACCTCCTAAAAATCCTCATTTCCTCCTTCGAGAATTATTCCATCCCAGTTATCTTCCAGAAAACATTTCTTGTACATTCCACCATCTATTGACTCTTACCCTTATCTGCCAGGAGCTATCACACTTGACAAGTTTGAAGTTTTTCAGGTTGTTGCTGCTGCTGAAGCATACTTTAAGTATTTTCACAGGACCTCCCTCTCCAGCAAAAGCAAACACAGGGGTTTTTGGCCCATCCGTTCCTGGGCTTGGCACCTTCCATGACAATGTGCTGGTATCACCTGCCATTTTGAAAACTGGTTTTATGGCATAAAGCACACCATCACACCCACTTCAGGCCTGTGGAGAACACATACACAGGCAATGAGTTTAACATGCTAATGCTGTGACTTCTAGCTGTTTGTTCTTTAAATTGGCAGTATTATTTTTCAATCTGTTAATTATATAACAGAACTAAAAGAAGAGGAACAATCCATACAGTAAATACATACCCAAAGACACACACCCACACACACATAAAAAATACACCACTGAGTTCTGGGAAATTGTAATGTGAAAAAAATTCAAGTAAAAAATACTGAAAGATGTCATCTTCCATGTAGATAACCAAGCAAAATGAAACAGCAGAAAAATACAGATGAACTGTTATTTGTTTACCTCAAAGGGTCCTTATGTAGGACCTAACAGCTCATAAATCCCTCAAGCCAAAATGTGCCTGTTAGCACAACTCTCTTTTCTTTTGCTGACCTGTCAGTTTCACTCCTTCACATAAAAGATCCATTGAAAACATTCATGATTTATTTCATATTCATAAAGTACTGTTGGAAGTATACGAGTGGTGTCAAGTCAAACCGGGTTAAAAAAAAAAAGGTCTGGTTTGATCACTAAAAGTGTTCCATTTTTGCAGGACAATACACAAACTCATACTGCCTACCACACCACATGCACATTACAGGAACTCGGCCGAGAGTTACTACTACATTCCATGTACAGTACAGTCCTGACCTCACTAGAAGCCATTGGGGAAGGAGTTCCTGCGAGGCCATGAAGCAGACAGTCCAATCATGACTCCGGGATACTTTACTGCTCAATCTACAGTAAAGTCACAGTTTGACTTGAACGCCTCTAGTAATTAATAATGTCAATATTGCAAATAATTATTGGTCTTAAGCCAGGGCCCAAGAATAGACACTGCCTAATGAAATAGCATGTACAGGCCTGCTTATGTAGCATGAAATGGCTTCACTTCTGCAAGAACCACTTGGCACCAACTGACTCTTAAAGCAAAATGAAGTAGTTGGAAAGTTTGCAAAAAAATCTTCTTCTAATCTTTACAAACATTTTCCAGACAATACCTAAACACTTGTTTAATCTCTGCCCATATTTTTTTTTCACATCCTATGTCCCTGTGGTTCACCAGGAAAATCTTACTGTCACTCAGAAGAGGTTTTCAGTAGAACCCTTATGCTGTTTATCCTGACGATACACTGTTGTCCAGAAATATAAACTAATCAATTATCAAGCTAATAAGATTATATTAATTATGCAATTATGGTGTAACACATTAGTGTGAAACGTGTTAGGGATTGGTGTCAATTTCATCTCTTAACAGGACACAAGACTAGCTGCAAAATTTAATTCAAGCAATCTTGAAGAGCCCTATCTCCTCACAGCCTAGCAGAGTGGATGACTTGCCTAGAAGGCTATTTGTACTGTCAATGTTTACATTCATCAGCAGGGGTTGTTCCCAGGTTGGAAAGGGAATAGTATTCTGTGAGTGTGCGCTGTGTTTGTGTTTGTGTGTGTGTGCGTGTGTGTGTGTGTGTGTGTGTGTGTGTGTGTGTGTTGTAAAGAGTCCCGCCTTGCTGGTTTTGCAAGCCTGAGGCAATGAATTCCTCACTAGGTTGAAGCTACATGTTTTACCCTTACATCTTGTCATACTATCTATAGAATCCTTTGAGGGAATAACCAAGTACTATTCACAATGCAATTAAGTCAAGCTCTTGCACTTCAAAGAGTACATACTGATGTTACTGATGCTTTTATATGTAAAATTTAAAACTAATCATTCTAATCAATTGCTTTGCAAAGATCAAAATGACCTTTTATCCTCCCCACAACATATACCTTCTTCTTTTTTTTTAAGGGGGTTATTGAAAAGGTTAACACATGAGTGAGATCTGACCTCATAACACATACCACTTTTAGAAAAGTGCACAACTCACACACACAGGAAATTAGAAAGATAAGTAGAAGGATGCTCTACAGAACAGCTGAATACCGTTTTTGAAAAGGTATTAAGCAAGAACTCTCATTTCTGCCTTCTGAATGATGAAAGAATAAGCAACTATTTTACTGAAAATAAATTACTGAAATCTAGCTAACTGTTCCTATCCCGGGTCCGTGATTTGACTTTAGCTGAGAAAACAGCTAGATGACATTTTTATTACACTGTATTACGCATGCAATATTCTGTGCCTATCGCTTCAGTGGCATTTTTGTTGCAAACTGTTGCAAAAATGTATATACAGTATAAAAATTAAATAAAATGATAGTTCTGAATGCCACATTTCCAAGTGTCTTGTTGTTTCTCATTGAATTACCTAAATCTGATCATTTTTACCTCACAGACCACTAGTTGTTAATATCTTGATGTCTCACAATTGGCATCCATTTTAAAATTAGGTGGACATATGTATATGTAGTCAGCAAACTGTGCAAACTGTTATATTCAGAGGAAAAAATGTCTTACACTCACTTTCAAAACGTGAGCTTGCTAATAAAGATAACTGCTTATTTGGATGTAGTTGCTTTAATATTGTGCAATAACTTCAACTTTCCAGAATAATACTATTACATGAGCAAGAAATTCAGTTTTGTAGATAAACGACTGAATCTGGAATTTGTTTGTCCCTGTGGTAACATTAACCACTAAACCACAATAATACTGTTGTCCCCAATCAGACCGAGCTTTAACCAAAACCTACAGTACTGTACTTAAAAAGCTAGGAATAAATGAACCCTTAGCTTTCTCAATAAGGCATATTATTGTGCAGAGTGTATTTAGGGTATATACTTTAGGCGAATATGTAACAACAGAAGGCAAGTGCAGCTTTTTTCGGCAGACTGTCATGTCAGAACTTGCTAAATGTGACTTAATCAAGTCGCTGCAGGCAGAAATCTCACTCAGTATAGAAAGTATTCCGAGCACACCAGCACCTGACCTTCTTTGAGCCAACAGATAACAATGCAGAACTATAAACGGTTTAAAGTAAACACAAAACTTGTGAATGACTTTGTGTTGTTCTGCGATTCCTGTCTGATATTACAGTATGTTTAACAACACAATAGGCTACAGAGACTCATCCTATTTAGACAAGCTTCAGTTATTATTAGATGATTAGTTGTTTAAAGAGCAGAAGATTAACCTTTTCTTGGTGTTAAGACTTTAATGCTACAGAAAAACCACAGGAAAGCTTGGGAATCATACAATTTTGTTTTTCGGTACTAAAATGTACTTTATGTGCATATTCTTATGATAGTACCTATATCGTTAGTCATACAGTAGTACAGTACCTTTCCATCCATCCATCCATCCATCCATCCATCCATGTAGGAACCTTTGTAGTTCAACTAGGGACAGTGGCCAGAGGCCAATTGTGAACATTGTAATTATTCCTACTGTAGGTTGGACACGCGTTCACACACTTCAGGCAATTTATAAACAACAATAAGCCTAATCTGCATGTTTTTGGACTGTGGGAGGAAACCACACTACACAGAGGAAACCCACCAAGCACATGGAGAACATCCAAACTCACGAGACTCGAACCTGGACCCTTGAGGATCAAGGTGACGGTGCTAACTCCGAAGCCACCTTGCCGGTTAGTGTGTGTGCGAGATGTGTGTGTGAGATGTGGTAAGGTGCATAAAATGTTACCTTCAATGTATTAGTCCAAGTGACCTTTAAGGTCCAATTACGCAATCCAGTTAAAAGCAGACTGGATTCAGAATACAGTATAAACAGTGCATTGTTTAGGTATCAGGATCGAGAAGAGAGAAGGAAAGTAGAGTTTAGTACTTTTATATCTGAGACTGCAGTAGGTTGTTGGCACCAGTGGAATGCGCAGTGCAGCAACCTGGCCTGCGCAGACTTGTCCCGAGAGGAGCACTATACATCAAGGAAATAACAGTTGTTTTCTTCAGAATTCGAATGAAAGATTATGTATGATAATGTAATGAAAATGTACTGTGGGAGAAATGTTATCTCCAGGACAGAGAGGAGGAGGTAATGTATGGTCTGTGCAATCACAGCCACGCATGCCACAAGCACCTGACCGATTTAATTGGAAAAAAAATAAATAAATAAACTAGAATCTAAATGCCTGAGTGTGCGCACCGTCGCAGCCTTAAAGTCACAACTGATTGCTGATTCGCTCACCTTGTATGGTGCCCTCAGTGCCGCTCATGTTCTCAGAGGTGCAACTCTTCTTTTCTCGTGTTCAGGTAGATGGAGGTGAAATAGCTGGCAGACCACGCCTCGGCTCGACTTGCCCTTCGTACTTCCTAGTTCTCATCTGCAACTTGCTCCAACTTTAATGGGGGAGGAGATGAAAACTTTACGCCTGCTTCTAAAACCAGGGCCATTTCTGCGTCAAATTAGTAAAGATGGCAAGTTAGAAAAAGTTAAAAACATATGAGTAGTTTCAAAAGACACAAAACGAAAGAGGTTTTGTATACTGTATGCTGAAGAGTTATAGCTTGAAATCTGTATCAAAGCAAATATGCAAAGATTGTGCAAGCAGTCTGGCAGATTTTAAACTAATGTGTCAGGGAGAATGTTCTGGAAAGATCTCAAGCTGTTCAGGGGATGCGGAAGGAGTTGAAGGTAGTTAAAAGGCAAAATGTGGATATACTGTACAGGTTTTGAAGCAATATTTACCTAAAACTTTTAAAGAGTTGACAGGCTATTACAATATCCTAAAAGTCTTAAATAAATGACTTGTCTACAAAGCGTGTTTAAATAAGCTGGTTGTAAACGAAATAACTACGTATTAATTAATGTAAAACACCGATTTAAGTGCAACGTCAGCCTTAGACAGGAACATCTTAACGTTAAACAAGACTGACATCTTGTGGCTAAAATAGGGAATTACCTGAGTTGTTTTGACCTCATCAGGTTATTTGTTGACTCTAGAATGGTTACTGGTTCGGTATACAACATACCCAGTGTAATATTGGACAGAAAAAGAATAATAAACCCTTACAAAAATGCACTAGGGTACTACTGCAGTGTTTTATGGAGGTATCTGATGGCAACACTGTAAATAAAAATTTTCTTCAGGTTTTTTTCCCCTATACTATTGCCCTGTATCATGCTAAACACAATATCTACAGTTGATACTACAGTACACTTAATATATTGTTAATAACACTATAAAGTCCCTTTGGTTTCCGCATCAGAACCACCCATTTATAGTAAACATATTACAAAATAAAAAAATTGTGAGGTTTTATTATAAATGACCAATCATTTAGACAAATTTTAGTACAATTATAAGTTTCTTCAAATATGTTTCCCTTATTTTATACCATTTTCTTTCAGGTGTAACTTCAGAGAGTGCAATAAGTGATTGAACAATACAGAATTAAAATGTTTTTTAGACATTCTTATTGTTCTCCAAACATGAAAAAATATATATTTAATTTTTTTAAAAAAATATTTATTGTTCATAATGATTATAAATATTTTCTATATGTTATTGAAATTGCTGTCCATTCTCACAGCAAACATGTCAATGCGAGTCCAGTGAGCCCACTATGGGCCCTGTTACTGCTGTGAAATGTGAGGCACATGTGGACCCCATACTTAGGGGCTCTTATGGGGGCACTGTGGGCTTATCATGAGCAAGACTACAGAAACTTGCCCACAGAAAACCATCATAGGGCCCCAAAGTGGCAAAATTACTGTGGGCCCTGCATGGGCTCCAGCATGTTACATTTTCAGCATGTGACAGTAAGCTAAACTCTTACCTTGCCAGACAGTTTCTTGATAAAGGAACTATTATCTGATACACACATGAACACATTTCATACACTTGCTTTTTGTTTCCAGCTAGATCATAATCCTTAGGATGTGGGCTCAAAGGAGAAAGCAAGGGGTCATCGGCTTTTGGAGGAACAGAACTAGTATACAGTACACACTGAGACTGGGCAAAGTCATCAGGTCTGCTTTTTCTAGCAGGATGATTCATTGTTCTCTGAGACAACTGAACTGCGTTATTTATTTAAATAGAAGCATAGCACATAGCTCGAATCTAATGGAGCCTTTAACTTCTATCAACAGATCATATTTCTTTATCTTACAATCAATGAAACTGAGCTAAACATTCAGGAATGGCTATCCTTTTGAGACTTTACATGGAAATACTGATGTGCTGTGCAGTATATGGATATAATAACTATAATGTCGGAATCACACTGTATAGAAACTGCCATCTGCACCCTAGACCTGAACTCTTAATGCTCATGGATAATATCATAAATTGATAAATCCCCTCACTGCCACACTCCAAAATCTATTGAAAAGCCTTGCCAGAGTAGAGGTTATTTAAATTAGATTTTAAAAACAATGATGAAAATTTGGTGTTTAAAAAAATGACAGTGGTAAAACATTTAATATATGCAAACATTACTTTTCAAATATTAACGGTTACAGAATAATGTATTTCAATGAAGGCAATCTACTGTACATGATGAGTGCTGCACAACAGCAGCAGCAACAAGAGAAGCAGGTGTTACAGGTGTTACAATTAGACTCTACAGGGAAAAAAAGTAGAATTAATTTTTTATATTACCATGTACTCTTTACATTCTTACTGCGTTTTATGTAGAAATGTTTATTTTTGTTATTTTAAGACATTGTTGCTTTACAGCATTTCTTTGCACATGTTTAAGACCTTTGCACTTTCAGCTATGTCTATTTTTTTATTCCCATGTGTAAGTTAAGCTGAAACTTTACAGAAAAAAAACCTCCTACATTCTACTGTAGTTTAACTTGGCAGTGTTCAGGCTGTACCCTCTTTCTATCTTTTTTCTTTCTTTCTGTTTTTTAAATTTTGGCTGTATTGGCGCTGGTAGTAGCCTGCATATGCTCCAGCTTAGACTTCAATCACAACTGTTGCATAAAAAGAAAAAAATACACACAGATCTCTAAGGTTAGCCTAAAAATCTCTCTGTGACAATTTATACATAAGCTGTTTCACTGAGAAGGGAAAAGAAAGGAAAGATCAACACATCCTCAAACTTCTGTGATTCTCACAGTTTAGTACAGTAGGTGAACAAGTTTGCTTAGAAATGCTAGTCAGGCCCTGTGAGGGTCCACTGCATGCAATAACCACGGGCCCATTGTGGACAGTCCAGTGTGGGCCCTGATATCGCCATGAAATGTGGTGCCCTGTGTCCTTATTGTGAGCAAGACCACAGAAAATCACCTAATTACACTGGTGGGTGTCCACAAGCGGCCAATTTATAAAACGTTTTGGAGCAATATCCATTTCTAACAGCATGCGGTCTACAGAATAAAGTTAATATGACGTTAAATGAAAAGTCACTGCTGTTTTTTAAATGATCAAGTCTCAAAAGCACTTTATATTGATATTGACTCATACCTGTACATACAATATTTTCAGCATGTGACAGTGAGCTAAACTTTTATCTATTATCTATTGGACTTCTATCAACATATCATGTTTCTTTATCTTACAATAAATTAAACTGAGCTAAACATTAAGGATTGTTATCCCTTTGAGACTGTTAATGGAAATCCTAATGTACTGTACACTATATGAATATAATAACTATAATGTTGGAATCACACAACTGTATAGAATCATTGCATTACAGTTTCCATTCACTGGAACTAAGAGGCTCAAGGCTGCTAAAATTTGACATAGCCTCTGTACACAAAGCAAAGTCGATAAAAAACATGGGTTGGGGTGGAGAAACCTGAGTGGACTGCAGAGAGCCTTAACCTCAATCCTACTTAACATCTTTGGGACGAACTGGAACGCCAATTGCACCCCCGGCCTGTACTCACTATTGCTCATGGGGTGAATGGATAAACCCGCCACTGCCACCCTCCAAAATCTATTGGAAAGCCTTGCCAGAGTAGAAATAATTTAAATTAGAATATAGAAGCAATGATGAAAAATTATTTGAGAATAATTAAACATTTTGTATTTGCAAAAAATATTTCTCCAACAAAATATTAATTGTTACAAAAATTTTTATTTCAATAAAAGCAATCTACTATATACAATGAGTGCTGCACAACAACAGCAACAGGAGCACCAATAAAGCAGGTGTTACAGTTAGTTTTATTTTATTTTATTTTTTTTACTGTGTACTGTCGAGATCCCTATGGTTTAGTTGTATTATTTTAAAACATTGTTCCTTTACAGCATTTCTTTGTATGTGTTTAAAACCTTTGCACTTTCACACATCATGTCTATTCTTTTTTTATTTCTATGTTGTAAGTTAAGCCGAAACTATGCAGAAATAAAAAGCAATTCATACACTCCTACATTCTAGTTTAACTTGGCAGTGTTCAAGCTCTACTTGCTTTCTTTTTTTCTGTTTTTGAGCTTTGGCTGTGTTGGTGCTGGTAGTAGCCTGTATATGCTCCAGCTCAGACTTCAATCAAACTGTTGCATAAATAGAAGAAAATACACATAGATCACTAAGGTTACCCTACAAATCTCTAAATCCCAATTTTTACATAAGCTGTTTCACTGAGAAGGAAAAGGAAAAATCAGTACATCCTCAAACTTATGTGACATTGAGAGTTTTCTAGGTGAAACATTTTGCGATTTTTAGACATTCTGTGAGGAAAGTCACAATTACTATAAAAACACACAAACTTCAACTCTTTCCAGACGACCCCAACCCTAGAAACATAAAATATAAAAATTCTGCACTAGACAGCTTGAATAGGCGTATTAAAACCAAGTAGGGTTGAACATAGCATTAGCTTTCTGAATTGCCATCAGTTATACTGTCATCAATATATGCAGTGACCATTGTTAAAAGTGCTATATAAATAAAACTGAATTGAATTGATCACTCAATCTTCAAATCTTTTTCACACACAGAACAACATAATATAGAAAAAAACTGAAGGCATTACATCTTTTTGTCATTTGTGGTTTTCCTATTTTTACTGTTCCTGTTTTTGTCATTGTCAAAGTAAAAAACAAACAAACAAAAACAAATAAATAATAAATTTAAATTCAGGATTATTTGCAAGATTTTAGTAAAGATGAATAAAAAATCAAGCAATTGAAGCACTTTTGTGTAATTTATGACCACCAAATGTATTTGAAGATTTGCTGTTCAGGAGTTCATGAACTCCTGCTTTAACTGTACTGTAATTTCTTTATCATCTCACTTCTCTTGGTTCAGATGTTATATCCAGGAGCTGCAATACGCTGGAGTAAAAAGTGTGTAAGTGCAAGAGTGGACATCTTTACCATATCGTTATTATTACTCTTACCCATTCAGAAAAGAATAGTCTGTGACACATTTAGTAGTGAGGTAAAAAAAAAAAGGTAAATTTCATATCATGTTATCTGTGACTATTCACAGAATAAGAAGGAGAGGACAGTCACTGGCTTCTTGTTCTTCAAACAGGACTGTAGATCTGGGCAATCTCTGCTCTCAATCACATTGTGTCAGAATAAAACAAATAGAAGCATTGTGGGTTTGACAATTTGAGTAAATCTGTAATTAGTATAAATGTATTATTATGTACAGGATTATGTACACATAGTAAATATAGGCATTTTCTGTATTTTGAACAGACAACTAGGTAAGAGTTATTCAACAACATGTAAGAAAGAAAGACAGAAAGAAAGAACGAAAGCAATATGCTTATGCTTTACAGCAGACACCCATATCATGGGAGACAGTTCTACGATTTAACCACCTGCGTACACATCTAGGCGTATTTTTCGCTAACAAAAAAAAAAAAGTAAGAAGGTACAATAAAAGTACAGCAAACCCCAGGTAACTGTTATTTCAGAATACTGCAAAAATGCAAGAAAAGTTATATTTCCATGAGAAAGACAGACAAAATGATTTCCTCAAGAGACTGTGCTGAGATTCACAGCAAACCATAACATGTAAAAACACTTGTATCATTATTTATTTATTTATTTATTTATGTTTAGCATGAGGGCGGCACGGTGGTGTAGTGGTTAGCACTGTCGCCTTGCACCTCCAGGGTCTGGGTTCGATTCCCATCTCTTTGTGCATGGAGTTTGCATGTTCTCCCTGTGCTTGATGGGTTTCCTCTGGGTACTCCGGTTTCCTCCCACAGTCTGAAGACCTGTAGGTTAGGTTAATTGGTGTTCCCAAATTGTCCATAGTGTGTGTATGCATGTTTGTGTGCCCTGTCATGGATTGGCACCCTGTCCATGGTCTTGTGCCTTGTGAGATGTGAATACAGGACTAAGTGGTATAGATGATGAGTGAGTGTGTGAGAATGTTAATGTATGACAATAAACACAGGAAGCTTTTGTTTATCAAGTAAACGATGATCTGGAGCCTGCACACAGCTATGACACATAGCTGAATCAACCATCATTTGATTTAATATTATCCTCTACTGAGCCAGAGAATGTGATACTGTATAAGGAGTCAGAGAAGCAAAAACATGGGATTTCCTCTGAGAGGAATGCAGGATGTGTGCATCAGTGTGTGGAGAAGATGAGTGATGCCCCTACCTGCTGCTAGAATTTTCAGCTTCTCTTTCTGCTTGCAACTTTTTTTTCCCTGACAGCTGGGCATAAAACACAATGTTCAAACCTACTGACTAAGCTGTGCCTAACCTTAAATCTAGATATGCACCTTGATTTTAGCTTGGAGATCTTGCGAACTAAGACATGGTGTGAGATTAACAATGAGATTAACAATCATGGAGTAATATTACCAGAGAGCGCGCTTGATTTTAGTGACAGGACGTCTACCCCAATGCAGTGACCAGTACCTGCTTACCTCCCTAGTTTTATTATATTGTTCAGTTATTCATTCCATTTCTTCCTGCTTAAGTCAGTGTGAATATACGTATGAAAAAAAACATTAATCATTAATCAATTACAAGCCACTACCTAGACAAATCTGTGATATGCAAATCTCCAAATTTCTTGTTTACTCCAGACAGTGCAGGAGAAGGCTGACTGATAGCTACAGTAAAGGCACAACTATTGAAAGATATCAGGCAAGGTCTCATAGAACTGAAAATCAGAGATTATTATCAGAACTCATCTATCTATACAGTACTTACACCACGATTCTTCTGGAAAGGTCTATGGAAAATACTGCAGAAATGTATTATGGGGAGAATCATGAGAAGTTGATCTAAAGTTCAGTTAAGTGCTTGCTTTGTGCTAAACAGTCAGGCAAGTCAGTGAAGTGATGGGGAGAAGACAAGGATGGTGGGTGTAAAAAGATAAGAATTTATTGATGGTTATATCTAAAAGGTATGTAGTATTTCTCCTAATAATCAGGGGTCTAACCGTGGGGAGGTTTTTTTTTTGGCAGCAGATGAATGTTTAATGTTTATTAGACTATCATCATGATAATGAGCAGACATGCTTCTCTAATTGTGGTCAGTTAAGCTCCCTATTTATATAGGGATTGAATAGTTAAATTAATAATGACATTAAGTTTATTCATATTCACTCGGTTGGTAAGACCTTGCAGTACAGCTCCTTAATTAATGTTTAAGTAATTAATTTAGTAGTAAGTAATCAAGCGTTACAGTAACAGTCCTCCCAAGATAACTAACAGCAACAAGAAGCTACTACAGTATGCTAACAGAAGTGTAATGATAGAGTAACTAATGTTATAAATGACTATGACTATAAATTTTTTTACTACTTGATATCCAATTTGGAACCATGTTGTTATGGATGTGAGTCGTTCAAGTGAAAGTGGGACTTTGGATTGGTGCATAATAAGAGAACACAGTTAGGGGCGGAATTTACTACCCCTGCTACACTAATGCATTTATGCCAGCCTTTCCCTAGCCATAAAAGCAGAAAGATCGATGAGCTTTGATCGAATTGCCTGCTTCACATCTGAAATGGAGTCCTTCCAGGTACACCTTCAATGGTCCAAGTATGTGGAAATGGCTCCAAGCAAGGTTGGGTCTGTATGGGGGATGTGGAAATACTGTAACTCCCTAGCCTGGAGCTTATTCTTTGGAATTGAGAGCACGTTGTAGCCCTAATGTAGCCATAAGGGTAAATCCTGGATGGGATGCCAACCAATTGCAGGGCACAAGCACACACACACTCACACACCCATTCAGATACACCAGGACTGTGGAAAGAAACCAGAGGACACAAACGAATCCCTTATTACTAAACACTTGTTTTTATTTATTGAATATTACCATTCGCTCAACATACTAATTTACTGTATTGATTGATACTGATTAAAGAACTACGGTAAAACTCTATTATCAAGTAAGTACTTTGATACCTTACCACTTACCACTACTTGGTAAGTGCATTGATTAAATACAGAAATATTTTGAAAAGTTACCAATATATTTAGTATAGAAAGTTAAAGAAAATCTTTGACCAAACTATTTCACACTATTACATAATTTACACTGTTTCTCCGACTAACACTAACAGTTTCTGTAACTTTCAGAGACATTACACCCCTTGCATCATTGATGTATTAAATGCACATGCAAACACACATGCTCTATAGACAAGCAGCCCCACAAATTAATGTACTGTAGCTGAGGCATCTCTAGACATCACTGTTTCTCCCAAGTGCAGTGTCATTTAATTGCCTCAAGTCATAGAGTGCCCAACCCACATTACAGAGGAGGACATCACACCTGTAGTATCATAGTCTCCAATTACAGCCTCCTCTGCCTTTTAGATAGCAGTGTGCTTGTTACTGTTCCTACTGTCCTTCAATGCACACTGGGACATTGTAGCCCCTTTCTACACATCATCATTTAATTAGACTACATTACAGCAGTGACAAGCTGACAGACACAACCTCCAGTCCTGTTAGACATAGTTGTACTAATGATACTAGCCTAGGGGTGCACTCAGCCTCCTGTTTAGAGGGATTATACAATCCACAATCATATAGCAGCACACACATGCACATACTGTACAAGGAGACTTGAACATCCTTATCTGGGTGCAAATTAGGAAAAATATAGGCTCTAAAATCTGCTTTTATTTAACTTTATAATCATACAGATTTTAGGTGGCTCATTGGCTAAATATAAGAGATACATAATATTTAAGAAAAATTTAAAAAGCATTAAACATCCCTGCAGTCTATTAATATTTGCTAACAACATGACACTATATGTGAGCTAGTCAACAAATCTGAAAGAACAGGTCTTGACCAGGTGGCATGGTGGGTTTGCCTTGTTGCCTCGCACCTCTAGGTTGGTGACTGGGGGTTTGAATCACAGACTGTGTGTGTGGACTCCCCATGAGGGTTTCTTCCTACAGTGTAAAGACATGCAGTGTAGGTTGAATGACATTTTCAAATTGCCTATAGTGTGTGACAGTGAGTGCTTGTGCTTGGCACCTCATACAGGGAGTATCCTAAGTTCCCAGAGATTCTTTCCATGACCTTACAGAGGATAAGAATTTTTTTTTTTTTGCCGATAATATACTTTGACATTTTCACTAGGAGAAAATAAATATATTTTACCCAAACAACATGGGAATTCCTCTTATATACTGTAGGATGATTTCCAAGCTTTTCTTGGCATCTGCTAGCAAGGAACATCTTTAATAAGGCGCTACTTTATCAAATGCAACAGTAAATGCAGTCAGTCTGTCTAAAGATGTCTAAAACCTTGTTTGCTGAGTGTGATTTTCTCACAATTTAATAAAGATTCTAAAACTTTACAGTACATCCAATAACAAAATGGACATAAGCCTAACCAATTGAATTTGTAATCAGGTGCCAGCTGTCAAAATGTGAACACCTGTGCTGTTATATCATCGTCAATATGAGAAAATACATACTGTATATAAACAACAGACAAACAAGTTTTAAAATTTTTTGATCACAATAAAAACGTCATTAATAATCATACACCAAAAAAAAAAGCAGAACTTGACTGACTGAATTCTTACAGCTATTAGCATGAAGGCTTGTGTTGAAATGATGTGTATGAACTTTAGGCCGAAAATCTAAGTCAAATCTCAACTTAAATGTATAACTCTTGGGAGTTTTTTTGCATAATTTGATTGGTTTTTAAATATGATCGTTGGTGCAGGTGCACGTTTGGACACACTTTGTCATTCCATGGTCTTTACTGAATTTGTGATTCTCCCTATATTTTAAAACAATGCATCCAAAACATGCAATAATCACCTTTGAATAGTTGATATTGGGACGTGTCTGCTATTTATGCTCTGTACAGCCTTCATAACAGCTCTAATCTAACGTGTTGTTAATTGGTGATTTTTTTAGGCTGGTAACTCTAAACGACCTTCTCCTACTGACCATGTCTTAAAATAACAACTGACTTGTTGTTGTTGTTACTTAATTACCTAATGCCACATGTGTTATTTCATAGTATGAAATCTCCAGTGTTGTTCTATAATGTAGAAAATAAATCACACCACTTCTGTTACCATTGCATATGATATTTCCAGTGTAATGCTTAAGATGTATACAGTAAATCATCACTGGCTATAAGCTGCTTGTCGCCATAACTGCAGTGGCAGAACAGGACCAGATGAGGGGAGTACATTCTTATTTCCTAAAAACACTTCATAAAACAAAAGGTAAAAGAAAATAAGTATCAGACATTGTTTTATTTTTATTTACATGATTTGCAAAAAATGAGATGGCAGCATTGTCACATATAGTGTACAAAATGACCGATCCACCTGTCCAATATCCCCATAGTTGTTTTATTGAGGATGTGTAGAATTCTTTTTACTGAAATGAAAGTGTTGGGTCGCAAGATTGTTCAGTCACACTCTGGGAAATATACAGATGTACGGAAGCAATGTACAGGGGGCAAAAAAGTAATACACCATTAAAAATGATATTTACTTTGAAGTGGGTAAAAATAGACCTAGGAAAAGCGATAAGCAGACATATATGTAGACACAAATGAGTAAATTCTGATTTCTATGATTTTTACTTGGCGATAAGACCAAGGTTTTACCACTGAGTGGCTCATATTGGCTGGGTATATTATTCTTATATCCTAGGATAATAATGTCCTCTACATACTGCTAAAATTACTCAAAACCAATGTGTATGAATTAAGCCAAGCTTCTTTCAAGTCCTTCCTAATCACAGAATGTTCTTGTACGCTTAATGAAAATAGCATTCTACCTACATCCTCACTTAAACTCAAATATTTTCTTCACAGACATGAATAAAATATACACAGATTTTGGCATAATTGACTGTCAGTACGAGATGTACATACAGTTCAGCAAAACTATGAAAATGATTTACTTGTAGTTTCTTAATTACATTGAAAGTAAGATCATCAACCTCGCAGCCTGAAGTTTCTTACTAGGTCTTAATGATGGGCATTTTAAAATCAGAAACACATCGAAGACTGATAAAATACATTTATGGGCTGTATAATTAAACAGTCTAGTTTTCATGATTAAGAATGTCATTTCTTGTTGTTAATCCCGCTGAGGTCATTTGATCTAAATGTAGGACATGGCTTTGTTTGGTGAGGTCAGAAGAAATTCATTTGAAATTCATTATTATAATTTTGTGCTTGTATTACAGGTAGGGTGGGTAAGGGATTGAACAACTAAGAAATAAAGCTGGAGCAATATTTTGTTTATAAAAGTAAACCCAAAGAGTAAACTATATTGTTCCTCATCTATACAGCCTATCTAACTATCTATCTATCTATCTATCTGTCTATCTGTCTATACGGTAAAGTTGACAAAATATTTATATATATATATAGTACAGACCAAAAGTTTGGACACATCTTCTCATTCAAAGAGTTTTCTTTATTGTGTTCTTTATTGTGTTCTTTAGCCCAAACAAGTCTCTTCTGCTTGTTGCCTGTCCTCAGCAGTGGTTTCCTAGCAGATATTCTACCATGAAGGCCTGATTCACACAGTCTCCTCTTAACAGTTGTTCTAGAGATGTGTCTGCTGCTAGAACTCTGTGTGACATTGACCTGCTCTCTGATCTGAACCTCTTTGAATGAGAAGGTGTGTCCAAATATATATATATATATATATATATATATATATATATATATATATATATATATATCCATACATAGGAAAAATACATATTTTTTTATAAGAAACAATTTATTCATATAATATGCTCCTCAAGGTTACCGTTGTTCATTCCAAGTTTTCAGTTACTTTTTTGTTGCAACCATGTGACTGCTTTCTGACCCGGCCATCAGTATGATTTCAATTTGTTGCTCTTTTGTCAAACACATCTTTTTAGGGTGTCTGAAACATTAAAAAAAATAATAAATAAAATATTAAACTTTTAACATGTTTTTAAAAAATCTTGAAATCCAGTAATTCCACAGAAATCTTGTAATACAGCTTTAAATCCATCCAAAGGAACTAGTGAGTGTAATTTAGGCTAATTTTACAGAAGGTTTCATGCACTGTAAGGAAAGCTACATATGCAAAAGCTTCTTTGGCAAATTCGAGCTTCTCACATACATGCGCATATAATAGCCCAAGAATGGCAATAATAAAGCTTCTGAGAAGTCAAACAGGCCCAACCAACTCGAGCATACGATATACAGCGGTGAGTAAGGGTCTTACAGTAATAAATCTCAGTGCTCAATGATACAGTACATACAGTAAAGTCCAGCGAATGTAAGAACTGAGCAGACAAAGTCATGTTTAAAGTGCACTGTAAACCCGATTAAGTTGGCAAGACTCAAAATATTTGAGGTTATCAGTTACATCAATTTTTTAAAATAATGATGTTTCCAATTTTAACTAAACAGAACTATCAATCAAATATATTGTTCCAGACAATCCGGCCTTGGGAATCGAACCCGGGCCTTTTGCATGGCAGGCGAAACACCTACCACTGAGCCACCTGTGCTCTATAGATTTTACATTGGTGGAACTTTAAGGTGACAGTTACTGTTATTTAAGTACAGTACTTACGATTACTTAAAATATCAAATTTGTTCAGCTAACTTGAGAAGTGTCATTTCTACAAACTCATAAATACCAAAAAGTTCTTAATACTCAAAATTATTACTCATCCAATTATTAAAGTTAACAGTACTCAATGTGTTTAATTACGTTGAGCATTAGAGTTTACAGTGTCTACAATTTTTTTTTTTTTTGCATAAGAGTAATGATTTAACATAAATATGGATTCACAAATGTTTTTAATAACCTTGACATTTGTGGTGCCAATTATTTATTTGCACAACATGTCAGCGTATGCAGTAACATACCATAACTATAATGTTCTCCTCACCTATCATCTCCTCTTTCCCCTCGATCAACTTAAGATAGCTCTAATTTGCTAACACTGTCTTCTCTAGCACTTTGT
The DNA here is from genome assembly GCA_030347435.1 of Clarias fuscus. NCBI lineage: Eukaryota > Metazoa > Chordata > Actinopteri > Siluriformes > Clariidae > Clarias > Clarias fuscus. The sequence continues at coordinate 16,304,236 of CM059229.1, read as the reverse complement.
CTCCTGGAGAGAGCAGAGCGAAAGGGAGTCTTTAGGTGAGCATGGCAGCATTTGGCACTCATTCAAACAGAGATTCACCTTCATTCTCTCTGACCACTGGGTTGCCCTGCATTATGTATCTTTCATTCACTATCCCTCCCCTCTCTCAATCTTTTATCTCTGTTCATATTCAGCCAGTGCCCAGTGGGGGCTCTCCCACTGCTCTCAGCATTGCTCCCTGACCTTTCCTGGGCTGTCTGTTTGCGCTCTCCTGGGAGGAAGGCATGGGCATCCGTTAAATCTCAGTGACTGCTCTTTTACAAACCACGTCTGCTCCCCCTCTCTGTTTTTCCAATTAAAGCACATTAAAGTTTCAACTGAATTGACCTCGTTAAAAATGAAGGAGAGTAAAAGCATTGATCCTGTCTCATCCAGTGATGACGTCCACTTCAGCAGCCGGGAAAATGTGCCACACTGTAATCAGGTCTTCCTATCATACAGTGGTTTCATCCAGAGCTGTTTTAACTGGGATTTGCACTTATGGGTTCCCAAAAGTCATAAATATGATTCAATCAAGCTGAAATAAACCTAAGACACATTAAATTATACTTTAGAATACCATAGCATGACTAACAGTTCATTAAAATCATAATTATTTATTGTGTCCTCATTTGCATAATATTAATTGGTCCTTAGTTTTCTTTCATCATTAAAATGAGGTATGGTGGTCATGATATGATTATGGGAAAGTGTTTCTTAATTTAGCACACTGAAACAGTAAGACCAATGTATTACAGCTGAGTGCTGAGTTGGAGACAGAGAAGATAGATATTTCTTCAGCGTAATTAGGTTGTTTAAACTAAGCTCATGCCTGAATGAGACAAATATACTGCTTGTAGCTTATATAGTACAGACTGAGGGACCTAAGTTTAGACCGTAGCCAGTGTGCTCTGCACCGTCTCGTTTTTTCCCCCCTCTCCTATACGTCTCTCTAACTTTAGCACACGGTAAGAAAAAAAAACTGCATGAGTGACATAGTATGTTTTAGTTCTGCAGGTAATACAAGTTCTCCATGTTCCCTGCATAAATCCTGACAGTCACACATTGACACATAGTTATTTCATCACCTCACAGCTAGTCTAAAAAGGTCAGTGAGGCTGGATCTTCTTGGTGATCTTTCTTAATGAATCTGAATGTCTTAGCATTGTCTTTTCAACCATTTTTAGGGTTCAACCTCCAAATCCTCATTTTAAAATTGTATAACATTTTTAAAAAATAATGCAATCCTAAGTTTTAAAATATATCATGGATCAGCTTATGAACATGAAATGCAAATCCCACAATTCCCAGCAAGACCATGGCCTCATGGTACAAGGCACCCACATTGTGAAATAAACTTTCCTTGGCTGGCTGTCTAAAAATAATGAGTCACCACCACTTTTCAGAAAAAAAAAAAGAAAAAAAAACTTGTTATAGTAACCATCTAACAGTATTGTAGTGTAGTGGTGATTAAGGATAAGGCAGCAGGAACTCACTCTGAAAATAAGCATCTAGTAAATGATTTAAATTATAATGTGTTTCTAAAAATACATAAAATCAAGACTAAAATCAACCAACTTGAGCTTGAGGCTCCTCAGAAATACATTTGGCAGATGGACATTTACAGCGAGAAGTTTTGTATTTGTGTTGGCTCGTGCTTGCTGTTGTGGTAGAAACCAGTCAGTATGCTGTACATGGTTTCATGAAGAAGGAAACAAAAAATCAGAGGTTTTAGATGAATTAGCACCTTTGTTTTGGCTGAATTCTGGGTTGTGTGTGTTCATATATACACTTCAGAAAGGTCAAATTATTGGCCTACATCAAGAACTGAGAATAATTTAGAAGATATGAAATGACTGGAATTGGGTTAAGATCTGTCCAACACATTAATAAAACCTGTAAGGGTATAGTGTCACGGCTGGTCTGTGTGAGGCAGGCTTGGAGGACCCAAAAGCAGACACAATAGGTTGGATTCAATATAACGGAGTTTAGTGCAAAATGAGAAGGTGAAACAGAGAGAGAGAGATGATCAAAAAGAAACCAGTACTTGGGGTGCTGGCTGTGGATGAGAGACATAGAGCACTGAATGCACAGGTTGAGCAAGCACGGCAGAGGAGTGAGCGTGGCTGTGTGGGGAGGTGAGGGCGGTGGTGCACGTGTAAAATCCGATGTGCAGTTTGAGGGAGAGATTGGAGTTCAGCGATCCTGAGGATAAAGGCAGGGCCGGAGTCAAAAACAGAAGCAAAGGTTTAAAGCCGTGTTATCAATCAACGTAGTGAACAGTTCCAACTCGTGAAGCTAAGGATGTAACCAGAAGAGAAAAAAGGGGCAATAACATGAAAGGCAAAAGGTATTATTTTCACAAAACACTAGGCTTGTGGCACACAATAATTCGGCACCGGATGGTTGTTTGTGGCTGGTTTAAATAGGGAGAAAGTGACGAATGAGATGCAGAGCAGGTGTGCTCATGCCGGTGAATGAGGCCGCAAAACAGAAGCCGTGGGATGGAATGTGGAGAGGAGTTGCAGGTGATCATGGCTTGGTTTGAGCGGAGGGCGTGACATGGCGTACTGTTACATATAGTCCTGAACCTTCAACTTTGTGCAGAAATAAAATGGTCAGAAAAAAATGATGACTGTAGAGTAATTAAACACTTGGTAAAGATTCGTCGTGACAAACTTTTAGAGAATTACAATAGAAATCACAGCTATGTTTAATAGTGAAATTTAGAGAATTTCCACATACATAATGTGATGAGCACTCACAGGATTGGGACTTAACTGCTGTGTGGTCATAAGAAAATCACTTGTTAGTGAGACTCATCAGAAAATGTTTCACAGTTTTTCATAAAACATTAAAAAAAATTACACATTTTAGTATTTGGTGGACCCTTCCTTCCCTGTGAGAATAACCACATTCAGCTTTAATCTGGATGTCTAACAAAATTGCAGAAGACTTCCAACTCATTCAGATGCATGGCATTTCTTTTGTGAACTGCAATTCAACTTCAATAGAGACCTCAGATTTTCAGTTGGGTTCAAGTCTGGAGACTCAGAGGGCCATTGGAAACCTTGATTTTATGTAGCTGGAGCCATTTTGTAGTTGATTTAGATGTGTGTTTAGGGTCACTGTTTTGTTACAAGGCTCAAACATGGCCCAGTTTAGCTTTCTGACAGAGATCACCAGATTTCCAGGTTAAATGTTTTGGTAGTGCGTGGAATTCATTATGCCACTAACCCTACCAAGAGTTTTTGGATTACTGGAGAACAGCCCCAGAGCATAAAATAACCACCATTGTCTTGTATTGTGGATATGAGATCTTTGTATGACGCCCTCTTTTGGTCGTGGTGAATGGTGAATTTCTTATGTTAATCAAAATTTTCCTTTCGTATTCTTCAAAACTGTTTAAAAGTAAAACAAAGGTTTTGTAGAAATTTGCTGAATAGTTTGCTGAACAATTTTTCCAAATGTTTGGGAAAATTCAAACAAATACATGTATATGTACTAAATAACGCAAGTGCTTTGCTAATTTTCATAAGCATGTCAGTGAGAAATATCCAGAATGGTATTTCTCGCTCGTCTGTTATTATGTAATGACTCTGCTATTCAGCTCAACATAAGAAAATAAATGTATATTTTGTTATTTAATCATTTTATTGTTTTCATCCCTGGCTTGACAGCCTCCTAAATTCCATTATGAAAAAGGACATAGCCCAGGAATTAATTTAAAGAAACTGTAGTGGTACTTCTTAGTCATTTTGATATTTGTCTGTTCAGCAGCTATTGCAATTAGGCATAAAGCAATCCTAACTACTTTGATTGAATTATTGATTATAGTTCAAAGTTATTTAATAATTTGTACTGTTTGTTTTCTTTAACTTTTAAATTTAACTAACTTTGACTGTTTTCTTATTGCCTCTTTATACTGTATGTATAACACTGATAAAAAATATAAAACAATAGTTGTGGGATTTTTTAATTGCACTTTCTCATTTGAAACCCAGTAAAATGTTCTTCACAAAAAACTTTTCCCAATCATGCTCCTGTACTTCACTGGTGTTGTCTTATGGTCATTATCTGCAGATCTATAGTATATGTCGCCATGCTTTACCCTGAAGTGGCTCCAACAATGGACATACAGTGGACATACTGTACAGTACAGTGCATGGCTATATTACAATACGTACACAGCAAATTCAGGTCGATGCATTGCTACTATTTCATTTGACTTTGATTCCATCATGACCCTGTGTGTTTCCTGAACAGCAGTAGAACTGTCTCATGGGATGAGTCTATAATGGGGCTGAACTTTGTAGCTCTCAGTAAGTGCAAATATAAAGATGTAGCCATGCTTACTGGAGCAGGTAAACAGAGGGGAAGCACACAGTCAGGTCTCATCAATCTGATATTACCACACACACACACACACACACACACACACACACACACACACACACACACACACACACACCTTCCTAACAATATTGTAAAATAAAAATTGTAATGAGTAACCTTGGGAATACTGTTGACGCTTTACTTTAGATAGGGTGACATGGCGACAGGATTGACTACTTACTAGGTCAATAAAACTCTTTCTGTTTTTGTTTTAACAAAACAATGATTTCAAAAAAGAAATTCTGCAGTGACTACACAGAAGCCTGCAGAGAAGCAGAGCACGTGTTTTACACATCAAAAAGAGAATACATTTATTCATTCACAAAAATTTTATTTATATCTGTCCTTTAGGGCTAAGCAGTTACTGTACTCTCTATGTATCACAATACTGTAAAAAAAAAATTGCCAGTCTAATTATTTTGAAATTTTAAATACAGAAGCTCGTTTAATATCTAAATTACAGTGTAATGGATCATGCATTTCAAAAGGTAGCTCACTATTAAAAAGACAGAAAGACACCAGTTTGGTGACTTGAAGCACAGGTGGTTCAGGGGCTGTGGTTCCAAGAGAACAAACACGCTTCAGTGCTCCTGACAGCCTTCCAAGTCACAAAGTCAGCTGTAAAATGTGTCCTCAAGAACATCTCCTTTCCCAAATTAGAACCAATTAAAGCAAGCAGTCAGGTGAAGAGCTCCAACTGTCTAGTTTCTGCTAAACAGTGGTTATTTAGTCAATTGTGAATTGAAGTAAAGGCTTGTGGCTACAAAAATAACCTTTAGTCCTCGTGGTTCCTATGAATGCCTACGTTTGGTCTCTGAATATGTTAACAAATCAACTATTACTATATTATATTCTGTTAGACTCCCACTGAGGGAACGGGATAAAGGTTATCTGGAAATTGTTCATTTAGACAAATGGACTAAAAACAGTAATTAAATATCTGTTTGATTTTACAATTCATATAATGTGATATTTAGCCTAATAGTATGTTATAGGGTCCAATGGTCATGATCTTGCTTGGGGGAGGGCAGACCCATGGGCTGGCTCTGCTCATTAAAAAAGGCAAACAAAACAAAAGCCCAGGAGCCATATTCAGTCAGTCACACATGCAATTCATTCCCTTCAGGAAAAATATCGAAGGTGGGTATGTTAGTGAGAAATTAAAAATAAACAGGATTATTAACACCTTATAGGTTTTCTGGCATAGATGGGGTCTCAAGGGGAAACTTTCAAGCAATTAGTTTATTATCAGGCTCAGTACCAGCATCATTTCAGATGTACCATTTTCCCTGTAGAACTGTTGAGGTATGAGGTATGGCTTCCCATAAAAACCTAGGCTGTGCTACCAGTTAAGACAGGCTTACTACAGTCACCATGGATGCAGGCTATCTGTCTAAGGATTGGTGAGAAGAGAAAGACTGGATGAGATAAAATGAGGAGACAAGAGAAGATAACGGGTTAAAAAGACAATAAACTGATCCAGGTTGTCTGATACATACCTGCTTGAATATTATGTAATGTTGCTGAGGTGAAATTATGTACCTCACACTGTCTATGCAATTAATTTTGGATGCACAATGGCCAATTTACGAAGAAGCCTTCAGATAAATTAGCTTACCAACATAGAGTCAAGATTGTCTAACACGTACATCAATTGTCTTTTTAAAACAAAATCGCTTCATGTAAAGGCTCTTTTAAATTATGAAAAATACAATACACCTCTAAGAAACCATGATTTGATTATGGCCAGAAACCCAACAGTAAGATATTACAAATATTATAGAGTTTATTTCAAAATCTACTTATGTATTACAGTATATGCACTTGGTGAAGATCTGTTGTTAACTGTGGGTGGCAAGTATTTTACAGAGGTGTAAACACTTCTCTATCCATATTGAGACATGTAACACATGGGAGCCAAGAACAACTAGAGGTTAGCACAAACAGTCTGTTATGGCTTCTTCACTAATTGTAGTCATAATTCATAACAGGAACCAAATACCCAGCAGGCAGAGTTATCACAAGCAAATCCATTTTCTGAGGCCCTAACAGGCAGAGTCCAAAACCAGAAACTCTCTTTCATATTAGAGAGAGTTATACATTGATCATCTTTGATGTTAATCCTTATGTTTAGAAAGGTTTTATTTATACGGTATAATAACACCTGCAAAGGTTTCCTGAGCCTTAAAATAGTCAGTAGGCTGGCTGTTCACATAGTGCTGTATCCAAGCACACTAATGGAAAGTTGAATGGAAAGAAAAACTGTGGTAGAAAAAAAGGTGCACAAGCAGCTGGATAACTGCAGCCTCGAGAGGATTGTGAAACAAATCCCAATCAAGAATTCAGAAGAGATTCACAAGGGGCGGACTGAAGCTGGAGAAAGTGCTTCAAGAGCCACCACACACAGACATAAAGGACTTCACTGTTGCTCAGTGGTTCAAAATCCATTTTTCAGATGAAAGTAAATTTAATTTGGAAATCAAGGTCCCAGTTGCTTGGGTGTCCGGTGTAAAGTTGCCAATTTAGCCATGTCATCTGCTGGTGTTGGTTCACTGTGTTTTATCAGGTCCAAGATCAGTGCAGCCATCTACCAGGAAGTTTTGGAGCACTTCATGCTTCTCTCTGCTGACCAGCTTTATGGAGATGCTGATTTCATTTTCCAGCAGGACTTGGCACCTACCCACACTGCCAAAGGAACTAAAACCTGGTTTAAGAACCATGGTATCCCTGTGCTCAGCAAAATCGCCTGACCTAAACCTCATAAAGAATCTATGGTGTATTGTGAAGGGGAAGATACAATACACCAGACCTAACAATGCAGAAGAGCTGAGGCCATTATCACAGCATCCTGGGCTTCCATAACACCTCAGCAGTGCCACAGACTGATCAACTGCAGAATTAATGCAAAGGGAGTCCCGACTAAGTATTGAGTGCTGTACATATTCATATTTTCAGTAGTTCAACATTTTATGGTAAAAATCTTTTTTTATTGGTATTAAGTAATATTAAATTTTTCTCAGATAGAGAATTTTGGGTTTTCATTAAGCTGTAAGTCATAATCGTCGTTATGAGTTTCACATTTTGAATTGAATTACTGAAATAAATCAACTCATCAGTCATTATATCATTCATTCTTGAGAACCCGGAAAAAAACATGTCTGTAAAATTCAGAAATAACTCAGATTTTGATTATGGTCAATTTTATAAGCTGAATCAACTCAGCATAACAAAATAGTTTTTTCAATCCTACTTAAAATTATTTTTATTTTATTTGATAAAGTATCCTTATTAGACCTGAAAAAGTTCTTTTCCAGAACAAGGGGTCACATTTTCAAATAGCTAAAAACTGATTAATATATATGAAAATATAACATTGCAAATAAAATAAGTCCATGTTAATTAATTAATGGGTGTAAAAAAATTATATATATTTTTTACTTTAATTTTTAATTTGTTGAATTTGTTAACATTGTCAGACATTTCTAAAAAAATAAAAAAATAAATAAAGTCAAGCAATCATGTGGTCAACCTAAACTCCAAGGACCGTTCCATGACTCTCTTTTTTGTTCTTTATAACCTGTTCAACTGCCCAAGTTCTCATAAATTTGATCATTTTTAACATAGTTTAAAGATTTGACATAGCTACTGCTGTGGTCACAAACATAACATGTTAGCACCATCGGTCTTAAAGTATATGGTAAGGTATGCCAGGTAAGGGCAGTGGTGGCTCAGTGGGCTAAGGCACTGAGTTACTGATTGGAAGATCGGCGGTTTGATTCCCAGCTCAGCCAGGTTGCCATTGTTGGGCCCTTGAGCAAGGCCCTTAACCCTAACTGCTCCAGGGGCGCTGTACCATGGCTGACCCTGCACTCTGACCCCAGTTACGCTGGGATATGCAAAGAAGGAATTTCACTGTGCTGTAATGTATATGTGACAAAATAAAGGCTTTACTTTATATAAAATTGTGTAAAATGAATGAATTTCAAGCATATACTGTAGAAACTAGAAAATTACTTATCTAGCATAACGTGGAATTTTGTCAACACTGTCAGACGTCAACACCATCAGGAAATTCATGGCAGTGGTAACTTACTGTGTGACAGTGCTGACTTCTAAAGGAGGTTTTTTTATTCACTATATAAAATACTTTTTACATTTTCTTTGGCGAAACATTTGCTTTTGTTAATTTCCTGTTAAAAATTAATGTAAGCCGTGCTGCCTAAATCACAATTTAGTGGTTTTAAAAAAATATGAAAACTGTATTTTGGTAACTGTAGAGTTTGATGCTAAAACAAATTACAAATGTTATAAAGATGTGAAAGTTGATTCCAAAATGTTTAAATGCTAATAGTTTTGTATCTGTAAAACCTTTTATATTTTTCAAAGATCCTTTTTTATAAGTAACCAGATGTTTCTCGCAGCTTTACCAGTGTACCCACAGCTCCACTCTGCAGATTCTGATGCCTGCCTGCTACCATGACCTGCGGAAGGAATGTGCTGTCAACTTACACCCACTCCTCCTGCTACTCCAATGTGTCGCCACCAGAGGTGGAAAGTAACGAATTACATTTACTCGCGCTACTGTAATTGAGTAGTTTTTTTTTGTGTACTTCTACTTTTTAAGGTAGTTTTTAAAATCTGTAATTTTACTTTTACTTAAGTATGTTTTGTTTGAAGTATTGTAATTCGCAACATTTTAAATCATATGCGCTACTGAGTAAAACAAATGAATGAAAATGCAAAAAATATTATGCTTTGTATAAATGCTTCGTTGCGCTCACGTGTGTGTATCGTGTCCTCGTCGCGCGCCGCTCCAGACTCCACTCCAAGTTTTCTGACTGTCCCCACATCGGCATCTACTTGACCTTCCACACGGTCGCTTCCGCCCTGAGAGTGACGTCATCAACCAGCGCGACCATATATACACCGGAGAGAGACGCGGGAAAGAGATTGTGATTTTGGCGTTTTGGTATTTGGTTGTGACTTTTTGCCTCCCATTGACTTTGATTATTGCTTTGGTTGGTCTTTGTATATATTTGTAGATAATTTCACTGTATGTTTGTGCACTCACCAGTAGTAGGGGCGTGGCTGCCATTTATTTTGGGAAGAGAGCATTTAGTCACTGTTTTTGGTTTAGGGAGTCAGGGAAGTTACCTGTATTTTTGTTTATGTTGTTTTTTTTTGCAGGTAATCTAGCTACTAAATATAAATATCATTTAGTTTATTATTTTGGCCTGGGTCCACCCTGAATCTGATCCTCCTGTTGTGTGTGTGTGTGTGTGTGTGTGTGTGTGTTTGTAAAGCAATACAAACCTCATTATTTCATCAGTTAATGACTACCATTCTGAACCATTCTTTTGCTGTACGGCCCGACACTAGACTGCACTTTATTATGCAAAGGTGTTCCTTCAGTTAAAAACAACTAGTTTGAGATAGATTGAGATATCTGCTCATCTTTTTTGAACTACACTAGAATGCCTCGTTCCACCCCCGCTGTAAAAAAAAAAAGTTACTCAGTAACGTTTACTGAGTTAATTTTTTATGAGCTACTTTTTACTTTTACTTGAGTAGATTTTTATAATGGTAACTTTATTTGTACTTCAGTAAAATTTCACTGAAGTAACAGTACTTTTACTTGAGTACAAAATTTTAGTACTCTTTCCACCTCTGGTCGCCACCTCTGGTTGCCACCCCTTACTTCTGCCTGTCGTATGCGTAGTCGCTGTAGACGCTCTGCAGTCTGGGTTTCAGTAGCCCTTAGCTCAGCCAGACAATGCTGCCTACAGTTACATTCAATAAGAAATGCCTGTCAAACAATCACAGTATGATGGAAAAATATTTATGATGACACTGCCTGCCATTACATTTGAAGAGGTATTCCTGTGAAACGCCCACAGCATGACATACTGTAATAGCTACTCGCATGTAACTACCTGTGCAAACACCACCACCCACCGGCCGTGCACGACCCACCATCCACTGCCAAACAACAAATAGAATTTCTGTATAGAAAATTCTATACTGTTTATTTATCTTTTTTTAATGTACAGTATAGATGGCAACACCGTCAAATGTGTCAGCACCATCATATAGGAATTTGATATGACAATAATAATAATAATAATAAATAATTATATGATATATTAGATGTCTTCAAGGAAATAAATATAATTTAAATGCATCCTAATGTCTGATGTGTTGAACAAAATCCTGTAATGCACTGAAAAAGACTGTCATTTGTACAAAAATGCTAATAAAACAGTATGGTTGTTCCAAGACAGTGAACACACTTCACTGTTGAAAAATATCTATCAAAATATATGTTTTTAGAAATAATACAGGTATTTTTTTTATAAAAATAAAAGCATTTTGTTGCAATTCTCAAGAATGACTGATATCGAATTTGTACCGTTCAATATGACGTTCAGTTGATCCGATTAACCGCAGTGCAACTTTAACTAGTGCTGGGGGATTATTTCAATTCAAATGAAAGGAAGAGGTGGCATTTGTACAGTTTTGACAAGTCAGATGAATAAGGGTATTTAGAGTAGAATTCACAGTTCCATGCTAAACAATAATTTTTACATTTCTGTTAAATACAGTTTTTTAAATTACAAGTTTAATTCAATCAAATTAAAATACCATTTTATATACATTTTCATTTAATCATTGAGAAGTATCCATCAATGCACAATGAGCTTAATAAAATCCTGGAGCTCTGTGTTCTTTGCTTGTTTATTTTGTTCACGCAACTGTCCATTTCACGTTGCCCATTAAGTACAGTATACATGATTAAATTGGTCTTTTCAGCCATTAAATGTCATTAACTGACTCCAAGAGGCTTCACTGAAAGAATGATAATATACAGCAACATGTCCTGTTAACAAAAACAAGGGAGTTTTTCCTTGCCACCGTCGCCCTCGGCTTGCTCAACAGGGACAATCTTATCATTTTGATTCATACACATTGCATACAAACTTACTTCTTTTATTGTGTAAAGCTGCTTTGCGACAATGTCAATTGTTAAAAGCGCTATATAAATAAAATTGAATTGAACATAAATACCAAGCTTTATGTGTTTTTTTAAATATCTAAATTCACTCTTGAACCCTTTTCACACCCTGTTCAACACACCCTGTATATAGAATAAGGTGTGGCCATGCAAGAGACATCACTCATAGCAGTGAATCTTGTTCATCAGACTCATCTGGCATCCTGGGAAGGTTTGTTTTCTTTTCATATAAATGGATCAGGTGGATCAGTATTATTAAGAACATTGGCCCCCAGGGATACTCGGCTGCCCAATCAAAATTAATTAGTGTGGTGCAGATCAGTCGTAATGGCACAGATTGTAATTCTTGGCTATTTAAACTTATTCAAACAATGCATTGGTCCCAGCTTTGATTAAAAAAAAAAAGTCTTTACATTTTACTTGATACTCCTGCGCTGCATGTGTTTGAACTCTACATGTGGTATCTTGCGAGGTTTAGTTTGCTTTAAGACACTTTTTGATGTATGTTTGGAGACACAAAGGAATAAATAATATCCTTTATAAATAATGTACTTTTAATCGGTTTAACATGAATAGTGCTTGATACATCCTCAGAGATGGTGTGTAGGGAGGAGAGCATGGGGGCAGAGGATGTACAGTCCCGAATGGGTTTAAAAGGGAAGGGTTTGTTTACTTACATCTAGTACACATACTGTACGCATGAATATATTATTGCAAACGTGAGTGAGGATAGAGACCAAAGAAAAACTTGGGCCTAGGGGACAGCGCAGAAGGCAAACACAAAATAAAATCAGGATCCTCCTATGTACAGTAACATGGCAATAAAATTCCATGCCAGTGCAAAAGCAATTACAATGGAATAAAATACAGGATGTTACAAGTTTTGCTTTTCAGGTGAAGCATGCAGAAAATGTATGCAAAGCAATTTCTACATAATGGATGCGAGTGGGTGTGTCTGTAATCAGAAAAAAAAGAAGGAATTAACTTTCCAATAGACACTGGTTTCCATGTAAATAAATGTGTAGTGTATATTTCTGTTCTAGAAAGGGAAACCAGCTAACTGCTGTAATCTATATCGTGCAGTACACACAAGAGTGGGGCACAAAGGTGCGTACACATTTTGCAAACTTAAAAGCATAGAAGTTAAATATAAAAGGATCCTACACTGGCTTTTATGAAGGAACCACGTCTCAAATTGTTAACTGCTGGGTTAACATCTAGATTGGCTTGATGGAAACATCGCTGTTGTGATAATTGCAGAGATGAAATAAAAGCTCTGATTGGCTAAGACGTCTCATTAGGTGATGCTGCTTTGTACAGGGTCACGGGAGCCCTTGAGCCTATCCCAGGGTACTTAGGGCACTAGGTGCAGTACACTCTTGATGCGATGTCAGTTTGTCATAGGTCACAAGCACGCACACACTCTCACACTCACTCACACACTGCAGGCAATTTGACAAATGCCAACTAACCCAATCTGCATGTCTTCAGACTGTGTGGGGTAACCCACCAAAAAAAGGGAAGACGTACAAACTGCAAGCACACAGACCTGAGGGCAGGACTCAAACCCTTGACCCTGGAGGTGTGAGACCACAGTGTTATATCATGCTGTGGTCCACATCATCTGGTATAGTAAGATGAGAGAATTTATCTGACAGTTAATGAAATGTAAGAACTCAAAATATTGCACAATTGATTTAGACTTTTTATTATTGCTTTAGGTATCATACTGAGGAATTATTTTAAAACTTTAAACAGTCATATACATCCCGCTGAGTCAGCAGATCAACTCTCATCAACTTCAGCTCAGAATTCTATTCTCTGCATACAAAAGATAGAAGGCCCTGAGTGTCCTTATTAGATCTGTCCTAGATAAGCTGTCACTATTTTTTTTTTTTTACTGGTATCTCCCCAAAAAAATCCTTGTGAACACAGTGTTATTCAAAAGGTTAATCGTCTGATAGTTAATATGATCATTGATACACTAAGACCCCAGCATTTTTTGACGCCAGTGTTAAGAAATATTTATTAAAAATATACATTTCAGTATAAAATAATTACAATATGTTATGATTAGATCCGTAATCATTCGTAACAATACGTGCATAACAACGTCTATGGTTTAATGTTCTTCCAAAGCAGAATTATATTTAATTTAAAACAGATTTCAAGACAATTCAGACTATAAATGTACCAATACATATGGCACCATTAGCAGGATAAATTGCAATATGTTTCACGGAATCGACAGGACGTGATACATTTCGATGTGCTAATTAGATTAAAATAAATCATTGGCAGTCTGCCTTTAGAGATCTGGCAGACAGCACTGCATCCCACTGCATCAAGACAATTTTTTTTTTTTTTTTTTTAACAAGAATCCATTCTATTGCTGCAAAGACTGCGTTATTTGGCAAAGCATGATACAATGTTAAGAGATGTGGGCAGAGCAGGATATTCTGAGTAAATATGATATTCTCTCACACTCTCACCAAACATCTTCCATCACCAAGCAAATAAAGAGTAAACAGTAATTTAATATCAAGGCTGCACTTCTCTGCCTGAAATAATTTCCACACTATCATAACTGTGACAGTGCTGAGCATCACGTAGGTGGTACTTTTAGATTCTCAGAAAAGCAAAGGTCTAAAAATACAACAATGCACAACTAATGTGCATTGTGCACAGCAAAATATTCTGCATGAGAAGTCAGCAGTGCTATTTTCAAGAAATATGTGAAGAAGCAAGTGCCAGTGTTATATAACGTAATATTAACGATGGTTACATTATACCCTACATAAACTAATTAGGTGGTAAATAAGAGATTTAAAACTAAAATGCAAAAGTGAAGGAATGGTTTTGCACCATACTGCCACACTGGTCTAAAAGACAAATAATTCACCCACTGCAATGTTCTGCCAAGAATTCACCCACTTGGATTTTCTGCAGTACATGCTGCTCTTAACCCCACACACTGTTACTAAATTAAGGTCCAGTACAGGAGTGATAGTAATACTGGCTTGTCAGTTGCTAGCTTTAATTAGAAGTATCAGATCACCTGCTATCATTAAAACCATTCATTCACTATGGGCCTGCAGTGTGCAAAAATACAAATGTTTCATGGTTTAATCATTAGTTAGAATGCTTAACAGATTTTGAGCTAATCAAACATTTACTTGGCAATAACATGATGCAACATGATTGCAATACTCACAAAATCTTGATATATACTGTAATTTATCTACACAACATTGTACGTCTGAGACAATTGCTGTTCCTGAGCTATAGGCATTTGTCAGTAATTCTTAACAACAAATGCATTACAATTACAGTTTTACAATAACGACATTCCTCTTTGAGATGGCATGAAGGTGTGCAAAAACATCTCAGCATCATTTTAACAAGCAGGAGAGTCAGAGTTGGACAGATCCACCATCATGTTACAGTTTCCCCATGTAAAACAGTGCTTGGCAAAAATGTGACTTATGCCAGGATTGTCAGGTCCTGGTAAAGTTATTTGTGTGTTTCTTCTTCTAAAACATGGAACTCAGACCATGATGGTAATTTAGTTGATGGGTTGCGTCAAGTGTGTTGAATGAAGTACAGTGTAAAACTCTGAAACCCCTATTTTGTTAGCTATTGGCAAGAATATTCATACTTGCTAAATATGATGCAAGGAGCATCATGTCACAGTGAATCCTAGAATCTTTGCTTTATTTGTATCTACCATAAAAAGCAGATGAGCTTAAGGAAATCATGAACATGTAGCAAGTACAGATTTGTTTCAGGAATTAAATGTGAGTTTGCTTCGAGTAATCAGGTCAAAAGCCAACAGAAGATACTCTTGACTTAAGACATAAGGTCTACACAATGGTACATAAATATTGTCATCAATTAATATAATTTTGCTGTCAGGATGTCCTGTTTATAAAGTGTGTCACACTGTCAATTGATTCTCTCCACATCTAGGCATTTGGCAGACACCCTTTTCTAGAGTTGCTTACATTTTTATCTCATTACACATCTGAGCAGTTAAGGTGCCTTGCTCAAGGGCCAAACTTGGTGGTAGTGGGATTTGAACCGAAGACCTTCTGAACGATAGTCCAATAACTACTGAGCAACCCCCCTGACCCCTTTTGCTTTAATGTGTTAAGCAACAACTGGAGCAGTAGCTCTGGTGTTTTTCTAATTTTATTTGGAAATGTGAAATAAAACTATCACTGATGTAAATTTCTACCTAAATCTGCTAATATATATATATATATATATATATATATATATAATTTGAAAGTTGACTTTATTGCACTGATAAATCATCTAAAGTATATAGTATATAGTATATAAATATAGTATATTCCATATCAGAAATGATTAGCAGCACAAACCTCTTTAGATTAAAAATAAAAATGCCTATATATATATATATACCAATCCCTGCTATCCTTTTGCTGCAAAGTCATGTGCTAACCATTAACTTATAAATTTTCCTCATTAATCTCTATCTGTTCCTTTATTCTTATTGCCTTGCTTTCTGTGGCATGCTTTTTAACTATTTTGGAGCTACAGTATCTCTCTCACAGCTTTGGAGATTAGTGGATGCCATTAATATGCAAATACAAGTAGGAACAGGTTACCCTCCACTTTTCCTGTATCAGCTCTGAGGCCTCCCTCTGTGTTTCTAGTAGCATTGCCCTGCACACAGCACATTTCTGGGTTAGTGGTCTGTCACTAAAACCACTCAGAGCTAAACTACTTCGTTGACTGGAACACTGATAGCAGACTGAAATGGGAGCTGAGCTCTCTGCTGTTTTTTTTTCCCCCTGCTGAGACACCTTTTTCTTTCTGTGCGTGTGCGTGTGTGTGCGTGCGTGTGCATGTGTGTGTGTGTTCAGTTTGTTTTCCCTCAGCAATTCATTCATTTTTCCACATGTAGCAGGCTTGTGTTCTCACTCATTTACAGGTGACTTTCCCTTGGAGTTTCTCCTCTTTCTGGTGAGTCACATAATCACTGGATACCCCTAAAAACAAAATCTTGACTCCATGGGAATAATGAGCTATAATGAAGGTTTCAGCACAAAAGGTCTGCTTGCCTAAACGCTCCTCAAGTAGAACTTGAAGTATACAGGTTATATGGCATCAGATGTAGCTCAGATGAAATCATTGATGTTAGACCAGGAGCTCGAAGAGCAGGAGCTGATTATCCTGCTCGCTCCACATCAGTTTTCCCTGCTGGACTCCTGACCATATCTTTAACCATATCAGAACAACTGTGTGCTTGTCCATGTACCATACACTGGTAGCACACCAGAGGAACCACTATGTTCAGAGCCACAGTGCCCGAACACTGAATGTAGATATGCTGGCGAAATTGCCTAAAGCATTTGGACACTTCACAAATCCACAGCTATCAATCCTGTGACAAAGCTAATCACTCCTGGCAGACACCTAGGCCAGGACACGGGATGAAACTTATCCAAAAAGGTTTATTGCTGATGCAGGCAAGATTGGCAAACTCATTCTTTAAGCCTGTGGTCCAAGAATCTCTAAAAAGCAGAACTTATGATTCAGTTTTTGAAATCAGAGCAGCCAAATGGACAATTCAGCTTGTCTAAATTGCCATAATTTGGCTTATTGGCTGGCTACCCACATAAGTTCTGTAGGCTTCATACAAAATGTCACATTTCTCCCGATAGGTGTCTGAGTACTGTTGACCTTTCAATGGCCTACTAATGGTCTGAGTGTACCATTGTCCCAATATTTGTGACACAGCACCTGGCCAATTTTCAACCCCATCAACTCGGCACTCTTTTTCTTTGAAATGTATTTTCATTTGGGCAGAGGCAAGTTTGAAGAGGTAGACCCCATGATCAAATCAATTGGTTCTATAAGAAGCACAGTCTTTGACCGATTCATGCAAATTCCATTTCATATCCTTTGTGTTAGGTTTTAATTAGGTTATGCAACCATAGAGTCCTGTGGGTCATACCATTTCATGTTCTTATTACACTGGAAAATAGTTGCTTGGGGAGATGCAAACAGCCTTTGCCTCTGGTGTAATGTACTGCGATACTTTGATGATGGGTTCCAATGTCCTCCACCAAGATCAGTCGATCCTGTGCATGAGTACATCAAATTCACTGGTAATGCTAGCAACCCAATCATTCTTGCTAGTCACTTGAGGTAAGTCGCTAAAGGCTGTTCCAACTCAAAGGCTGCTTAAATGCTTGGCATGTTAATTCTATTAACAACAGGAAGCCTCCACTCCCCAACATTTTCACATCAGTGAAAGGGTCCAAGGCTCCAACAAGGTTTTCCCTCAAAAAGAGGACACAAGAGGACACTGTTTAAATGGACAGAGGTCAGGCCAGTGCAGGCAAGTTCTCGTTACCCACATTGAGGCACATTCCGATATTTTCTAACAAGGCAGTAGAGACGTGTACATAAATAACCAGGGCTGCATGAGATTAAGAGAATCTTAAACCTTACAGAGAAACTTTAAAAGCGGGCTTATTGACGGTTAGACAAACAAAGATCAACTTTCCTGCTGGTTTAGTAAATTGGTACCATAGTCTTGATGTAAAGCTGATAGTGTGAGTTGCACCCATGTGGTGAATTCACTGAGACACAGACAGCTCCTTGTTAAAACCAAGTAGAGTCATTTTCAGTTAAGGTTCTGCCTAGTGGACCCAAACTTGGGACAAGGCACAATTACCCACCACTGAGCATGGGGGTTCCTGCTGTACATCTTATCCTGACTTTACCCACACTATTTGTCATTATCAGGTGATTTATCTTAAATTTGTGTACCAGCTGATAGGACAAACTGACCTGTGGAAAGGTCTAAGCAGAATTTGACCTTTCCACAGGTAATCACCACATCCTATAAACAGGCTAGAAGCTCCGTCCTACAGAAGTGCAAAATTCAGAAGTACTGTAGTTTTCATCCCCATGGCCACTATTGAGTTACGGGCCACTGCAGTACAGACGATTGCTTTATGACTACACCAGCTTTCTCTAAAATTTCAAAAATGCGCCAATGAAATGTTTGCCAAAGTGTCTATATTATTCATGAATTATTCATCTGCAATTACATGCTGTTCATTCACTAAACCCACAATTATTTTGGTGCACTGCAGACCTAATTAAAATCCCTTTATTAAAATGTATAAAAATGTTTTTTTGTCTTTGTTTATTGTATTTCCTATATTCTTTACAGGTTTTGAAGTATCAAAACTACTTAGAATTCTAAATTAAATAAACACTGAAATGTTATTTAACCTTATTTGTTTCTGTGATGTCTTGTACAAAGCAATTATCTTTTTTTTCTGCCAATGTTTTTGCTCAACCCACCAGTCCAATTGTTAGCAGAACTGCAGCAACAACCCATAAAATCGAGAGAGAGAAAAAAAAAAGGAGTAGAAGGGGTGCTCAGAGAAAATTAGATAATGTTGCAAGAACATGGTAGAGAATGCAAACCGTTTTTATTTGTTGCAAAAACTATGGTATATTTTAATGTGTCACTTTCAGACCATTTAACACTTAATTTGACAAGTGTGACCGACTTCTGAATTGAAAACTTGACCAACCATTCAACTGTCAAAGTTTCAACTCATGATTAGTCAAGAATTGCAATGATCCTGCCAATAACCAATAAATTCTTGCTTTGCCCTGCTATGAACAGCTGTTCCAAACTCATAATCATACAGGAGCCATTCCTAACCCATACAGTAATAATTGCTTGTGGGCTTAGAACACTTTATGTACTGTGTTAAATACTGTAAATAGGATGAAGCAATTTGAGGGCTGGGACTATAATATTCACCAAGTCCTTTTTCGTTCCTTGGTTGACTTTTGTTAGGTAATAACTCCTGCATACCAGGATCACCCTAGAAGACCTGCCTTTTAGGAGACCCTCTAACTCAGCATTTTAGCCATCACGTTCTGGTTTGTGTTTCTCTAAGATGCTGCAGCTTGTCCAGTTTTCCTGCTTCTAGCACATCAACTTTCAAGAACTGACTCTTCACTTTATGCCTAAAATATATTACACCTTGACAGGTGTCAATATAAAGAGACATTCAGTCTTACTCACTTCACTTGTCAGTGCTTTTAAATGTTATGGCTGTTTAGTATACTGTATGTGCTGAGAACTTAAAAAGGGAAACCAATTTCTATTAATTTGATATAATGCTAATGTTAAAGTACAGAAATAAAGAAGGGACATGAGCACAAGGTTAGCACAATTATGTTTATTTTTAACACCAGTGTAATACACTGTATATAACAAATTATAGTTTTAGTCATGCCAGTGTGGTAAAAATAAACATTTGCCCCCACCCTCTAATGTTTTTGTAATATCTTTTTACACTCTGATAAAAAGGAAGTCTCAGATACATGAAAAAGAGTTTAATAAATGCAGTGTCTCACGCAATCCAAAAGCGAGAGCCTGGGCAGAGTCCTTCAGTCAAAAGACAAAGTCCTTTTACAACAAGTAAATGCTGTACCATGCAGCAGAGCTGTCTAGTGTATTAATATGATATAGAATATGGAGGCGAAGTAGCATGCTATATTGTAAATCCCCTCCTTTTTAAACAACGCCCAGCTGTAGATCATTTATAATACTTGGCTGCTGTGTTTGCTGACTACACACAATGGTACAGTACGACTTGGTGCATCATCTATGCTGCTCAGCACTGAAAGTCTTCCCAGGCCCTCTCGCATTTTGTACATGTGTGAAACAATCTGCAGCAAAGTACCACTTTGTCAAGCAAACATCATCCTCACTGGCATCCAGTTTTGGACACATCAAAAATGCAGCATGCAGTCAAACGGCCACTTCTCTCCTGTGCAAAGGTCTGTAGCTCCACTGTGCATCAGGGAAATGGAGACAGATAGGAACCTTCCCATTTAGTAGTTCTAAAGTTTTGAGTAGTAAAAAAAAAAAAAAAAAAAAATTATAACATAAGACTGAGGTCAATGATGTGAGTCAACTCCAATAGAAATGAGCAATGCTTTTGTTAAAACAAATAATCATTTGGCATCTGTTATCTCTATGGTCATAAAATGTAATATTCATGTTACAGTCTGTGTGCTACACTCTCTTGGGTCATGTAGAGATAAACAGTAACTCAGTTGGCTTGCACAAAAAAAAAAAGGAGCAAAACTACTGCCCCATGCTACTTTACATTTTCTCAGTGTAGGCAAAGTCCCACTGTAAAAAAAAAAAAAAAAAAAAAAAAATACATTTTATGCAGAAAGGTTGTAATATAACTATTACATATTTTTAATTAAAAAAAAGTTGTACTCATTATTTTCTGCTCTCATACACCTGTACCAGTGTATAAAGTACTCAATCTCAAATCCACACTCAAAGCCTGAGTAAAATGAATCGTGACAAATGATGCACAGTAAGAAATGCTGCAGCCGTGTGTTTACCAAGAGAAACTATTTGAAATAGTTAATAACTGCCAACCCCATTTATATCAAATAAGAAGGGGGGAAGGAATTAACAAACAGGAAGGGATCAGCTGTGTATTTTGAGGTCAAGATTAAGGTTATGCTGACAGATTTGTGAAAATTTGCGAAGGCTGTTATCATGACTCTTCCTGTACATACCCACCTCACCTCCTTACACTAACAATTACTGTACAGTATGTCATTTCCTTAGATTTTCTTTGTTACGCTGCTTGTCCAACACAAAAACTAATACCAGCGCATATGCCTTTTTTTTTTTTTTTAATCTTTGGATACCCTGATTTTCTTGCGCAATGAAATGACCGTGTTAGGATTCCTCTATTAACAGCAATCTTAACATAGATCTGAGTGCACATTGAACCATTTGCACATATGAGTAGAAAATATGTATCTACAAGGCCTGCAATATTTCATGTACGTAAAAGTCAGTGTTTTCAGTATGTATGTTCTCCCAGTGTTAGTTATTAAATGACTGAAAATACTGTACCTAGGACTCAAAAATAGACACCAACACTACTTTAACTGAAAAGTTATTGCTGCTTTTGTTAAGGCCAGGTACATATAGTTAAGCAAATTCAATGTTTCTACAGAATGACTTTTTTTTTTTTTTTGCAATGTCATTTAATTTTATAACTGAACATATCTAAAGTATAATAGTACATTGTGAATATTCAACATGAATTAGTTGGTTTGAATTTCAGGGTCTATGCTATTCGCAATATACAGTACAGTATGCGTACAGTACTACAGTATGCAAACATCTTTTATTCTTTATATATACTAATTGATAAATATACTAGTATACTGCAGTATATACTAGTATACTAATCACCACGCTGATCATCTGTTGTCATCTGTTTCTCACTGGTTCATTCCATAAGTTTGATTTTTTTTAATGCTTGAATGATTCATGGGTCACTGTGTGGCTTAGGAAAACAAATAACATCCCCCTGAAACTGGTCAGATAACCTGGACTGGAAAAGAGAGCCAAAAAGCCCTTCAGGAAGCCTGAAGAACTATTCCTGCTTTAAAAAATAATAATAAAATAAAAACTCACATTTTGGAAGCAAAATATTAATCAGTGAGTGGCTGCTCAAACCGTTTGGACAGTATTCTGTATGGGGGAAATTATATTAATATTTCTTAATCATTTAGCTGACTTCATCCTATTAACCTGAGTTTGTGCTGTTGACTCAAATTCCCAATAATCTACTTCATAAATTAGATAAAGAAAAAAACTGTAAGGAATACTGTATATACCATGTTCTAGATAATTGTGCACTAAGGCTATGGTAAAGTGCTTGACTTTAAGTTTTAAAACCTAGTGAGACTAAAGCTCAAGTGTTTTGGATGAGAATGTAACGTAAATAGCACTAGCAATAAATGAAGATATAATAAAAAATGTGTGGGTTTAAGGGAGATATCCCTTGCTTTTCTAATCATAATATATCCATCTATATCATTGGTGCCCTCTTTAACTACTACACGTTTCCCATCATACAATTCCTTTCTAGTTAGTTTCAGAATCTTAATTGTTTCAATGTGAAGGCAAAGTGAAGTGAATACAATAAGAAAACAATAGGAGAACAGCTTCAAAACAGCGTACCAAATTATGATCTTCAATGTTTACATTAATGTACCAAAAGGACCTATTACCCATGCAGAAGAAAGTATGTTCATGCTTATGGTAATATAGACATGGGTATATTCATGCTTCTGACTTCTTCCGAAATTTAGCCCATACCAAAGTTCAACATTTAGTTCGGTTTAGTTCTCCCTTTCATGTCATTTATTATTACAAATCTGGCATGCGCTTACATCATACCAAAGGATTTACCCACTCATCTCACATTCTCTTTGTCAAATTTATATGCTAGATTTAACATTAAAATATTGCTTCATTGGTAGAGGTTGACAAAAATAAGAGCTACAAATCTCTTTCTATATTAGAAGACAAAAAATAATCTTGTTTTGATATCCATCTACAGTCTGCATGCTATGATTTGTTGAGTGTTAGACACACTTAAAAATAAACATGACATGGGGATATGTGGGGGAAAAGAGTGTGAAAAGATGCAACTAGACAAGTAAGTCTGCAGAGGTGTTTTGTTCAAGCAGTGCTACCCAATATCACACCAAACCATTACAGCTCCTGTGTGTACCTTGCAGTGCCTCTGCTCTTGAAGGTACTGTAAATGCCCTGAAATATTAGTCAGTCAAGAGACAGTCCAGCACATAGGGTCAGTATAAAAATTGTCTTGTTAAATAATTTCGCATGCAGTCATAAATGTACAAGCAACTCTATTCTTAAAGTAGACTTCGTTGGCAGGCCAGATTCCAGCTGGACATGCATCTATTTACAGTAGAAATAACTTTTACCTCTTCCAACAGATATTGAGAAGAGGTAACATTATAAATAAACCCACTGACCTATAATAAATAAATAAATTAATTAATAAATAAATAAATGTTTCTCTCTTGATTCAAAAATGTCCATCTTCTCTGTCTACTTCAGGACTAACAGGTCTTGAGACAGTGAAAATGTCCTGGCATTTGAGTTTGGTTTTGGGGGTTGAAGTCTGTGGAGGTGGGGTTGACCTCCTCTGCTCTGAGAGCAGTCTTAAAATCTCCCCCACCTGGGCTTCCAGGACAGACAGACGACCACTCAGGGTCTGAATGTCTCCTTTAAGTTCCATCTTAGCCTCTTGCAAGGTGCTTTGAAGGAGAGCCTGCTCAGGCACAGGTAGGAAAGGAAGACCTCTTGTGGTCAAGGCCCCTACTCCAGGGCTAGGCTGCTCAAATGGGCTCCGTTCCATGGGGCTACGAGAGTCACCTACCCTGTCGATGCGTAAGTCACTTTTGGTGATACCACTGTCACAAGAATCAGTCTTGTGTAGTGCACTCTTCTCATCTGCTCCTTCAGTGCCTCCATCTTCATTGTTACTCCCATTTATGTCTAAAGTGACTGAAATGGGTTCTTTCCCATCAGCCCCCTGTTTTTTGGCATCTTCTGGGAGTTGTCTCAGTCCCTGGGTAACATCTCCCCACTCCTCCTCCCTCTGCGGCCAATCTGAATTAGATGGAGGCGCAATTGAGGCTCTATTTTCTATGTTCCTGAGACGCATCCATCCCCGTTCACCACCACCACCACCACCACCAACACCCCTGGGTCGAACCTGACTAGTGAGCTTTAGACAGTTTTGGTCAACTACACTGAGGCTGGGCTTAAGCTCCATGGCCTCATGGCAGGTCTTCCCACTGGAATCCTCTGTTTGAGCATATGCCAGGGAGCTTTGAACTGGGGTTATCTGTGAAACAGTCACAACTGTGGAGCCGCCATTACCACTGCCTCCACCCAATCCAGCAGCTCCATTTTGCATAGAGGGTCCATGGTGATGATGGAGTGAATGGTGCACCTGATATTGGGGCTGGGGATAATGGTGCTGTTGATGGTGGTGGTGGGACAGTTGGTGGAGCTGGTGCTCCACATGGAGCTGGTTCCTCTCTAGGTCAGGCAACAACGAACCTTGTGCTCTCATCTCTTTCTGCTGTTTGAACTTCTGGAAGAGTTTGCGGACTGGATGGTCCACAGGAATGGAGAGTGTCACTTCATTTTTCTGGTGTCTCCTCTCCTCCTCCTCTTTCTTCACATCTGCGATCTTACGAAAGATGATCTGTAAAAAGGCAAAACATTTGAATTCAGATTTGTGCACCGCATAATCCATTTGCTAAGGGCAGAAAACTTTATATTTCTATAAAGCCAAATGAGTAATGTACTGTCTACAAGCACACAATTCTCAGCCTGACTCATCATTAATGATAACTGTAAGTATGCTGGATGTACTGTTATGGTATAAATGTGCAAAAACTCAGCAGCATCCATAAATTTAGAAATTATTATTTAAAATATGTTTAATTTACAGGTATATTAAAGAGCATATTCTTTTTGTGTTTATTGTAAATAGTTTATCACAGAACATTGTGAGTTTTAACTGACCTTTTTGTAAGATATTTAAGCATGTAAAATGGCATGAAAACCTACAACTGCTTATTCATTCCATTTGATACAGTATGTATTTCAGTAAATACTCCATTATAATCAATAACCTTTCTTCAAACATTGACTGTTGGATGTACTACAGTATACATGTAAATGGTCTCAGTACACTTCTGCATGCAGGATATTTTAAGCTCATTTATAGTCTTAGATTTGTGCATGTGGACTTCCTTCTTTAATACAGACCAGTTCAGGTTTTTAGTAGTCTTTAATCTGAAAGCAGAGATGATTGCTGCAACAGTGACTTAATCTTTCTTTAGGCATTTTCTGAGTTGATTCTGTAGCAAGTCTGGCTCATCTACTTATTGAAAGTAAGAATGACAAAGTACATTCTGGCAGATGCAACAAGGTTTTGGCTTGAAATATTGAGGTACTTATCACATTTTATGATGCCAAAAGACCCAGAACCACCAATCCTTAATCTTTAATTACACCCTCAATAGTTTACAGAGGGGTATCAGATGGATTTTCTGGTAAGGAGTTTCATTCAGGGTGAAACATGCTGATGGATTACATGACCAAAGCAAGTGATTTCAATCATATTTGATCATTATAAAGATAACTGAAGTTCTAATAATGCTTGTCCAAATGGGAGAATAAGTCAGGGGCTGTGTTTTGGAAATGCTCCCAGGACCAACTTTTTTGGCAATGCTTTTAGACAGCAGAATGTTCGAGTATATTTACAACTTCACGAATCAACCCAACGGTGGAATTCTAAAATGGTGACCTTTGAGCACTCGGGGCTAATTCCTCATAAAACTTCAACTGTTACAGATACAGTATGTAAAAACTTTTGTTATACTGTAGCTGTATTTGTGCTGATTTATGGAGGTCAACAGCCCGTTCCCTCATGCATAGAAGGTTCTTTTTTTTTTTTTTTTTTTTTATGAAAATAAAAAATATATATATAATTTCAAGAATATAGTTAAAATATTGTTTGGGGGTGTCAATAATATTAAAGTTGTATACTGTATATTTTCTGAGAGAAAATACTATTAATTAAAATCAGTGGAACTTTTAATCATTGTGCACGTCTGTCATTTCAGCTCATTATCATGAAGGGATCCTCAGTATTTTTTGCATAGTCTCTACATCAAACACATCTAGGGTTATGCCAAATGAAACGCAGTGCATTCTTAATTTCCATCTTTTATATATTTAAACTGCAAATAGCTAACAAGCAACACAGTGTCCTTCAGGAAGGTAAAACTCGTATATGAGTGGCTCTTCTGTGGGCAAGAAAAAGCAATGTAGCCTTTGGCAAACCAACACTTGATTTCTGACCCAGACCGTGGACCTCTCCTTCTGTATTACCTCTCTTCAGTTATGGGTATCTATGTGCCAGAAGCTTTGATCGCATATGTTATTAATTAGGCAGTGCTAATTAGTCACTTGGGCTTCTCTCTAGGAGCCCCAGGGAAAGCTGCATGGCCCAGTCTGGAATAATACAGAAGACATTCTCCACAGAGCTTGTTATTTTTAATAAGGTTCCGATCACATTATCTAATGACGATCTCAGGTTAAGTATTTGGATTTTGTTTGCACTTGCCCCCTCTATGTTGCCTGCTTTGGGATACAGTTCAGATAATTTGCATAAAAAATATTTTTTTCTTTGTTCACCTGTATATTATATTATATTATATTATATTATATTATATTATATTATATTATATTATATTATATTATATTATATTATCAGCCATGCCAAACTTATGATCAATAAAAATTTAGAGATCACTAGTGAAATGAATTGTGATTAAATATAAGCTGCTCAAAAAGTGTTTTTTAAATTTAAAACCCAACGAGGACATAATTTATGTAGAGTGGTATCTCAAAACTATACTTTTTTTAATCACAGAAGGATTGGCAGTGGTGTCTTGCTTGCATGGTACAGTAAGGATAAAATGTACTGAAATACGGGATATGAATGACAAGTCAAACATTTACTGTATCTACACACATTTCAAATTGAAAACATCACATGGGTGGTATATTTACTATATAATGTAGGTATAGTTTTAAAGATGTTGTACTTGTAGGGTGCAGAGTAAAAAAAAAAAAAAAAAGCTAGCAAATTAAAATACAAAAAGTCACACAGCCCGGATTCATAAGTTGTACCTAACCTTGTACCTAAGGTCAAATGATAATACCAGCAATATACTGTAAGTAACTTACTCATCTACTGTAAGTTAAATTGGATTTCACCAATGAGATTTTGCTTTCCAGAAATCTCAAAGGTCAGATGATGGCATTATTATTTTTTTCAGAGCAGTTAGTTCTTACCAAGTAATCTGATTGAAAGAGAGGCATTCCACAAGTAGTGCTACAGAGCGTAACAGCACTGGAACATATGACATTACGTATCACTCCGTAAAGAGGCGAGAGCAGCTGCCTGCCAAAACCCACATTTAAAACCTTGTGATCTTGTCCAACAATTTGTCTCCTTAGTAATTGCTTCTTAGTCGATCTGAATTTCCTTTGAACTGTCCTGTCGTTTTGCTCATGGCTAACATGAGCTACAAAGCTAACTAGTTCCAAACACAAGGCTGCAAAAAAAGCTAATCAAGGGCACTACCTGTTGTGTGGAACAACCTAGCGTACTAGTTTTCCATTTAACACTATTTGGGATTCAACTTTCATATAAAATGAGAGTTATAGGACTGTCCACCACCTCCAAGTTTTCTCCTCACCTTTTGACTACATAGTATCAATAAGAACAAAAATACTTTCACCCCTGTTAATTACACTAACTGTGAATATAAAAGCAATATCACATTGAGGTCACACTGGTGTGTTGAGTATCAGCACGGCTGTGACATCTTTGGAACTCAGATTGAGGCCTTCAGCATTGCTTCATATGTGATCTTGCTTAATTGTACAATCTATAGTGAGTCCACTCCAAAAACTATAACTAATAGTTAAAAAGCCAATCAAGAAAATAATTTGCCAGGGGTTTAAAATACCACAGCTCTTTTAATGTGACCATCACAGGCTGTGTAAAATAGCATCACAGTAACTTTACTGATTTTAAAAATGTCATCTCCTCAAGGCAAGCAATGGGCCATGATGGTAAAAATAGAGCCAAGAATGTCATGTGACTCTTCATTATCCCTGTGCAGTCTTTCAGCACACTGCATATCTGCAATCGCTTGCCATTTCCCATCTTCAGGAAGATAAATAATAAATTTAGCTCCACTCTGCCATTAGATTTACATACCACTTATTATTGACCCAGTGAGATGGCATTGGCAAAGAGAAAGAGAGTAAGCAAGGAGCACAGATGGAACAACAGACAACACAAATAATAGAGATCAATAATAAGAAATAATATAAACAAGAGCTATAAATGATACAGAGAAGTTGCCAAAGTACCAAAGGGACATTTTACTACTTATTTTAGGAAAATAATTAAGCATTATAGATAAAAATGCAAACATAATTCAATATTACTGTTACAAACCAGTGGGTAATTTTCAGTGCTATATTTAGAGCTGCAACTTCAGGTTAAAACCTATTAATATTTACACACAGTATTAGGAGTCGCCTAAGATAATTTTCTAGCTACCCCATTTAAATTATTCAAATGATTTACTTTTCTATTTGAGAAAAAGTACAAAAGTACTTACATAAAAAGGATGAGAGACTTTTCATGATGTAGTGAGAAGATGTAAAGAGAAGATTTCTATAGTGTCTAGACCACTATCTTTAACAAGCACTTGCCTTTAGGCCAGATAAAGGATGATTGAAACAGATCATTGTTTTTCATAAAATGTAACATAAAATCAAATGACAAAACAAATAATAAATAAAAAGACAAGACTTCATGACCTAATTATAATTATGAAGGTACTTAATTATCTTTTTGAAATTTTTGAAAATATGGCTTCTGTCCTCATTGTTCAGAGAACTAAAAGTAGAAGTGTTGGAAAGTGTGAAGTATAGGCAGAGGTGAAACATCAGGGTCTACTGTTGACATTCGCAGCAAATGGTGGACAAAGTACAAAAAGACTGTACTTGAGGAAAAGAAGAGATACCCCAGGTATCTTATAGTAGAAGTCCTTCATTTTTAAGTCCCAAAAGTACTGAGCTTACATTAGCTCATTGTAGCTTTCAATTCATATTTAAATACTCTCTTCTCTCTCTCTCTCTCTCCTGCCAGACTTTCTGAAACCACCTCCATTTCTGATTTCAAACACCTGCTACATCATTGATTGTTTCACAGAGGGAAAGCACATAATTATAGTAGCCAGCAGGTGGTCAAAGTAACAATTATCCACTCAAGTAAAGTAATATATGCAAAAACTGTGCTTTAGTACGGTAACAAAGTAAATGTACAGTGCCTACAGTAGTTATGTTACACCCCTGGTAGACAAGCCTAAAAAATTCTTTATGCACACAATTTGAAGTGTCACATGATGTACTGTAGCAATTTTTTGTTACACCCTTATTTCACTATTTTAGGTTGTCAGATTAATAAAATTACGTTTCTATTACGGCATTATATCATGGGCTCTCCTTTATAGGAAAATGCATGCAGTTTGAAGGGTAAGCCTTCCAAGCATCCATCTGCTACACCTCACTTTACAACTTTACACTTTTATCCCTACAAAATTAGGCCGTTTTGATGTGCAGTGTCTCTACTGAATTATGATAGTCTCCACTGTCCTCTGTGTGAAAAATCAGGTTGATACAACTAATAGTGTAAAATATAGATACTGTAGTATATTTATTAAGGCCCTCAACCGGCATACTATAGGTCTTTTTTTGTATGTACACAAATGCCAGAAAATCAGAAAACTTCCAGTGTGCTATATTGTGGCACAATATATTTAGTTTCTGTTTCTAGAGGATGTTTAGTGTTGGTGGTTTCCCATTAATTATCAACAAGTTGATAAGTTGATATTGCTTGAAAAATCAAGCAATAATACTGTAAATCAATGTTCAAGGTCAAAATCTTTAGTTTTACTTTCTTTCTTTTTTTAACATTGCATGCATAACTGTTCCATTTGCCTGAGATCTTAATACCAAAATAATTTTTCCGTATTAATTCCTCATTGTGATTCCTGTGAGGCATACTTGAGAGCATTTCTGTAAATTCCATAACCAGTTAAACATTCAAAAATACAGAATGTTGACTAGTGTAGCTGATCAAAAGAGTAAATAATATTTTTTTTAAAAAGAAAGAGAGACAGGAGATGTTTAGGCAGAACAGCTCCTACTTTAATCTCTGTATTTTACACCTTATTACTGAATTTGAGAGATGAGCTTGAGGGCCTGTGCAACTCACTCTCACTCACTCATCGTCTATACCGCTTTATCTTGTATTCAGGGTCGCTGGGAGTCCTGGAGCCTATCCTAGAAGACTTAGGGCACAAGGCAGGATACACCCTGGACAAGGTGCCAATCCATCGCAGGGCACACACACTCACTCACACACCCTCAAGGCCAATTAGTCTAATCTGCATGTCTGAGGTCTGTGGAAGGAAACCGGAGTACCCAGAGGAAAGCAAGGTGCAACTAATGGACTGGTAACATGCCATACCACAAGTAAAAAAAAATCTTGAATATAGTTAAGATTAGAAAATAAGATAAGAAAGCAAATCAAAGATTATGGATCATATATCAGGCAAATTAAAAAAAAAATTAAACAAACAATTCTTTTTCTATTGGTAATTGATAATTTTGCTAGTTTTAGAAATTTATTTGCACAAAAACAAGAAATTTCCACAACAATCTTCATACTATTTGACTGTAAATATGTTTAATAATCTTATATTTAGTTTGTTTTTATCTTATTTTGAGAAAGCATAGGTAAATGTAACTCTTTTCAATATGTTTTTATTATTTTATTATATATATATATATATATATATATTTTTTTTTTTTGCTGACATATAGTGTCTTGCATTTTAAGCATTTTTAATTTAAACATTTATGCAATTTATATAAAAAAATATATATTTGTAACAAAATAAAGAAACAGAAGCAGGATGGGAGTGTATTTGAAGCAGCAAGCATGGAGTAACTTCATTATTAACTTAGAGGCAGCAGGGAGGTAGTATGTGTGCCATGCCATGGTGATAATGATGATGACTAATTCAGTGAATGTCTGTGACGATAATATAACAGAATTGTAATGCCAGCATAACGTAGTACAGTTGTTATTGCTAAGTGTGACTCAAATACTGTAGCAAAAGCTATTTAGCATTGTTTTAGCATTGCTAGAATGCGCAGCTAGCATAGTTCCCTAATGCAGTCGCAACTTTGGTTGACTATTATAAAGTTATCTATCTAACATAATTTGGTCATTATTGTGTTTGCCTAAGCCCACGTTGCATATAACATTATTGTAATATTATCTAAATTATAAGGCTAAGGGTTGCCTTGACGCATGAAAATGATTACAAATACTCAGCACCATAGCTCTGCTCAGTTGTCAGTGTGAGTGCTCAATTATGAATAAAGTGATTGGAACCATGTTTGTGTTTGTGCGGTGACGACCTTTTAATTGAAAAAAAGAAAGAAAAATCCCCAGCCAGGAAGTTCCCGTTTGCACCAGAGTCTAGGTCTGCTTAAATACACTGAGACTGATCATAGCATAACTGTTACTTAGCAGCAGAAAATGTCCGATGGGGAAAGGAATCAGAGAAACCTATGTCAGAAGGTATTGTGCATGTGCACACACACACACACACACACACACACACACACACACACACACACACACACACACACACACACACAGCATAAAAGGACATCGACTCACACATTCTGTATGTGTAGAATATTATCTGTGCGTGTGCTCGGGTCAGTCTATACCAGGTATTTATTCTCTATTTATTATTTTGATCCAGTGCCTGTTTTCCAGATTTATGATCCTGCCTCACCCCATTGACATTGTTGGCTCATTGCCTGACCTTCACCCATTTTATGTTTTTGAATTCTCATTCTGGTGTTTTTATTGTTGCATTAAATAAAATCCTCTTAAAGTGAACTCGGGTCCACCAGCATGGTTACTGACAGAATTGTATGCCAGCAAATGACTTTTTGATGCATACAAGGTGTTGGCAGTAATCTTCCTCTCTTAGCTGTACCAAACCAATGCACAGATCGCCACTTACCATCACCTCAAACCACTACGCTCATTGCCCATCCTGATAAATACCCTAGAGAACCTGTGGCGTGCAGGCTTCAGAAGTCAGGGGTGTTTTTGAACATACCAAGATCACTCATTGCCATTTTTACCGACAATGCTAAGACAGTCATAAACAAGGAGGGCAGAATGTAGCTTCCCATGACCACTTCCTCCAGCATCTCTGGTGCTTTGCTTGTGCTATGGCAAGGGGTAACTAAAAGGTTACCCCTTGCCAGCATTGGGGAAAAATCCCACTGTACTAACCAGGAGACAGAGTGTGGCTCATCACCAGTGCTCTCTGCTGAGGGAGGCAGGAAATGAAGCCATTATTACTGTACATCAGCAGATCCAAGAACCTCCAGCACATCAACAGCATCATTCTATTTTGTATTGAGCACTGAAGGATAATCAACCTATCTGGTTAAGTCTATCCTGGACTCATGACACAGGAAGGGCTCCAGTACGTCTTCGAATGGAAGGCTTTGGACATGAGAAGTTCTTGGCTGCAGTCTTCTATGTTCTAGACCCCCTACTGCAGCAAGACCTTTACAGTATGCCTGCCACCAGAGCTAACCTCTACCTGAGGACTACAAAGAAGATTGTTTCCATGTGCTGCACCTTTGGTTTCATCAAACATGGATGCAGCAGACTCCAGCTTTCAAATAACACACTCCAGTTCACCTTAATACTGCCTATGTATGTGTTAGTTCCAGATAGTTCAGTAACTCTTACTATTATGATTGTTTTAGATTTCTTGGCTAAATACAACCTGCTTGCATTCACTTTCATTCAATTTTTTTTTTAAATATTCTTAAAACCAAACCAAGACAAAAACTTCTTTACATAATACAATTATTCTTATTCAATTATAGTTCCTTTTCTGTTTACAGTGGCAGTTCATGACCATTACTGTACAAATTGTATTATTTTGTTGACATGGACCATAATTCCCCAAGGTATGCCAATTTTATGCTAATTTTACATGTATTCCTATTTTGATTACAAGTTTGGCATAATCATGCCATGACTGGCACAACAAGCGTAAAGACTGCCAAAGCCTATTCATCTAGGATTTGTGGGAACTAATCTTCACCCATATAGTACAAATGAAAACCATGCATTATTCATGCAGACAGATTTAGCAACATGAGGCAAGTAGGCAATATGCATTTGCACAGGCATCCAATATAAATGAATATTTCTATTATTTACTCCATCCATTTGCTTTTACATCACCTGCAGTGTCATAAGCTAAACAAGCGAAACAATAATGAATGCATTTGATTAACACTGTTTTTAAATGCGTGATAATACACAATTACACAAATAACAGTTATGCTGTGATCACATGCGTGCGATCATCTTTAATTACACTACAATCCAAAATAATATACTGCAACAACAGAGACATGAGAACTGATGTAACAGAGATGTAAATTTATAATATAACAGTGCCTAATGACTAAATATTAAGAGAAATTTACCCCTTAAATCATACACTGAATAATTACTTGTTCCAGCTATTCATAATTATGACAATTAGTGCAAAGCCCTGTCTTTCTAGTGGGAAAAAAATAATAATATGTCAGCAGCTTTCACTTCTGTTTTGGAGAAAAATGAGACTAAAAAGTGACACTAACCTGAGAATTAAAGATTCATAATGACCTCTAGGCATGAAGATGAAATTTAAAGTGAGATTCTTTTAGTTCAACTTCTCTAGTTGCCATTATGATTTTTTAAAATCTAAAAAAAATAAGGTAATACTCACTCATCGTCTATACCGCTTTATTCTGTATTCAGGGTCACAGGGTGCCTGGAGCCTATCCCAGGAGACTGAGGGCATGAGGCAGGGTACACCCTGGACAGGGTGCCAATACATCGCATGGCACACACATACACACACTGCAGGCAATTTGGGAATGCCAGTTAGCCTAACCTACATGACTTTGGACTGTGGGAGGAAACCCACCAAGCACAGAGAGAACATGCAAACCCCATGCACATAGAGAAAGGAATCGAGCCTGGCCGGGAATCAAACCCAGACCCTGCACGTACAAGGCGACAGTGCTAACCACTACACCACCGTGCCTCCTTGAGGTAAAACTGTGGAGGTAATTAATTTTTCTTTATCTCAAGATTCAGCTGACTGATTTTATTTCTGCAATCCTCAGGGCAATGCTGCCACCTGAAATAGAAACTGGTATCGAACCATGCAGCCTACGTTTGAGAGGAAAACCCCTGAAAGAATGAGGCAAGTCATGTAAGCACTACACTTCCAAAAACACATCCAGACTTGAGGTTGAGAATCCAGTGTTGTCAAATATATAGCATAGTTGGCTTGTTCCCAAGCTAAAGCCAGAGGGATAATGGAAAAAGCAATTTTCCACTTCAGTCATCTGAAATAACAAATGACACACAAAAGCGCGCACAGAAGATATGTAATTTTTATGACCAAAGATATAAAGAGAATTACTACAATAAGATAACAAAGTTGAAGCTAAATTAGCCACAAATTACACTATGTGTGATCATCAATAAATAAACAGGGAAGAAGGACACAAAAAAACACACTGAGATGAAGGAAGCAGAAAAGCAATAATGTAATTACAAACTGACTATAATCAAGTTTTAGTCAGCAGAAGTGTTTAAATTCCACCGAAACAATGGATGTATTTTTAGTACAATATTTCTATTTTTAAGGGAACAGCTTTCTGTAAACTATGAAAAGAAACAGCTGCTTTCTTACATTTTTCTAATAGAATAAACCATCATCATCTGAGGGCTTTATAACGGGCTATAAGTAATTTTACTCTGATCAATATTTAATTTAATGTACATCAGAAGGGAAAGGTCAGCCCTTCAGACAAAAAAATGTGTGTGTGTTTTTCAAGTATCAGTATTATTCAGAGCAACATTCAGAGTTTTTTGCAGTTGACTTTTAACATTATTTCTTGGCGTAGGATTATTTTTTTTTTTATGCTTTAATGGGATGATAGGAAATGGAAGACTCTGTGAAAAATATTCAGTGTAAAAGACGATGAGCTCACTGGCCAGCTAAGTGAAAAGTAAATTGATAACTACGTAGGGAAATGCTGTAAGATAATATACAGTATAAAGCTGAAATGTTATGTTACTCAGTGTGCACTAATACACAGGCAAGAAAAAGTTGCGTATGGTACAGTAACTGTGTATTTCAGAATCATCAACTTGGCCAGCAGGCTGCCGAGGATGAAGAGGAATAAGAAATGATAAGGTATACACAGTTACAGCTTACTGAAATGTGTCTCAGGAGATCAGTTGTTTCAAATATTATTCAAGAAAAGGTGAGGTTAGGATAGCAACAAATGGTAACTTCATACAGGAGAGAAGTGGTCCTTAAAGAGGGTGTGACTAGTCAGACTGAGGGATAGTGAATCAATGTGGTCCAGTGCTTAACCCTACTTTTTCTAATAATGCCCATATTTCGGGTAAATTAGGGAAATAAAAGTTTCAGGCAAATTATTATAGTGTTCAGTTCAAATCGATCATACTGTCTGCATATTCTGAGATTAATATAAATGCACATTGTTGTTTGCTGTTGCTTCCAATGTTACCAATGTTTCACACCAGAGAAATTCCGAACCTTAATGTTTAAAAATTATAGTGAAAATCTGAAAAGAAAATCTTATTTAGATTAAAGATGCACCCTTGACTTACCAGATATTTAGGTAACGATGATGTTTCTTTACCTCCATCTGACTTTGAAGTCAGATGGAGAGCTTTGAAATAAAAGTTTTAGAGCCCCTGCTTATATGGTAACATACTGTAGTACATAAACTTCATATTCTACTGCATGTAGTCTGAGTTTTTTTTTTTTTTCTAATTAAATTAGTATTTAATAATAGCCAAGTTCACCATTACAGGTTCTGTCTTGCTGAGGATAAACATTTAACTTTGCCTGCTGCCCTCATCAGTTACTTAATTAGGCCGATCCATCATCCATCTAAGAATCTCTATAGTCCAACTAGGGTCCGTGGAGGCCAATGGTGATTATTATTGTATTTATTCCCATTTTACAACCATGGTAAGACCTCTAGCTAACATTTACATGCGCTTTACACCATGCACATACGCCAATTAGCCTAATCTGCATGTTTTTGGACTCTGGGAGGAAACCAGAGTATCTGCAGGAAACCCACCAAGTATGGGGAGAACATGCCTGAGGTGGGAAATCGAACCCCGGACCCTGGAGGTGCAAGGCAACAGGGCCAACCACTAAGAATCAGGCCTATAGGAAGAGGAAATGCAGATGAAAAGACAGTTACTGTATTTTGCCATAGGCTCTGCATTGTTTATCAGACTTGACAATCTATGCAATGTATGCATACTGAATAATTGAACTGAATTATGATATTGGATTCTATACTATCCTCAAATGAGATTTGAGTACAGGGTTTAGATTAACATTTGATGAAAACAACAAATAAACAAACAAGTAAGTAACTGCAAGTGGTTGATTACTTTGCAGCCCACCGCGGGTGTACCCTCAGAACCGTTTCCTTGCTCACTACCAACAGCCAAGTTTTTCACCTTGTGATGATAATCAGCACCAGTTATAAAAGGTCCCCACTTTCCAATTCTTGCCTTGTCAAGACTTGTAACAGACTAACTTAAACAATTGTTATTAATCAATTACAGCGACACTGGGAGGTGACACTAGTACAGTACTCAGTACATTGGTTTCTCTGGTAAGCGTACAATATCATAAGTAGGTACTACAGTTGTTAGTATATACAATGACATTTAAATCAAACAGCCTATTTGTTACATTGATGTGCATAGTTTAATTTTGTGTTTAACTACTTATTCAGAAGCGATATACAGTACAGCTTTTTTCCATTTTTATTGGCTCTAAAAGACACACATGACAAGAGACAACAGGGGTAGGGGTCACAGCACTCACACAAGATAAATTATCACATGCTTGAATGAACATAGGATTTGTTCTAGCAAGCCTTGATAGGGTTAGATGATGTATACGAACAATGCATGAATTGTTTGGTACCTGAGCATCTTTAATGAACATTAACAGAGCCATTCTCTTACTATAGGAGCCAATAAAGTGCACACTGGCATTATGAGTACTTTATCTAAATCGATTTCACCGAGCCAAGTGAATGACTTAGCAATTCCACAATTAATGTGTTCTTATGTATGTTTTAAAGTATATTGAAAGCGCAGTCTGATAAACAGGCTTGCATACCTTCTGTACTAGCAGATACACAATCTCTAAGACTTCAATATCACCAATAGAGAGACCAGTGGCCTCCTTAGAGGAACAGGCTGATGAAGCATTGGACATAAATCTTTGCTGCGTACAGCTCGAGTTGTATAAGACAGTATAAGACAGCTGACATTCTGGTTTGTAAAGAATATGTCTGGCTGCCTGGGAAAAAACATTGGTGTCAGTATGGCTCAAATTTGGGGATTTGAGTTTAACAATAAAAAAATTTGAAAAATAGTATTTTGACCAACATTTTTGTTTCCATATTTGTGGCTATTCACCTGAATTTGGTAAGATTTTAAAAAGTTAAAAACAAAGGAATTTTTCAAAGAAAGTCATGTTAAAATACCAAGGGATGGTCACATCAAACTGGGATTTGGGATGAAATTTCTTGTGAATGAAAGCGTAAAAGATTTCAAGCACAGTATTGTGATGAAAATCTTGGCCTCAGTAAAACATTTAAATGGTTCATACGTTTTAAAGAAGCCTGTACGTCCGTGAATGGTGAATGACGATCCCAGCCAAGATGGCTCGAAGCCCACTGCAGTCGTTCCCTCAAACATTCAGCGAGTGGAATGCCTGATCCTTGAAAATCGATGGATAACTTGTTGACAACTTGCGAAAGTGATGCATCTGTCTGTGGGAACTGCATAATCATTCACACCACATCATTTTTTAAAATTCAGCTGGGAGTTATTGCCACATTCATCGTATATGCTTGGGCCAACAAAGGAGTTCAGACATGAGGTAGTCCGATCATGGCTCCAGCATACTGAGAAAACTTTCTATCTTGATGGTATCCAAGCTCTAGTGAAACACTGGTGCATTATTGCATTAGTTTATGATTAGATTATATAGAGAAATAAAGGGATTTTTTTTACATTCATACATGTGTTCTATTATTCTGCACAATTAAAAGTCCCAGGTTGATTTGAATGCCCCTCATAATATTTCTTATTGTAAAATGATTGAGGATCAGGATTTTAGCCTGTTTTGCTCTCATTCACTTTTGCCAGTTCCCACCCACCAGCTAGCTCTACCTTCTCACACAGAGAGTCTGCAGAGACATTTTACATAAATCACATGGACTGGCTCTACATGCAGGCATCTGCCAACATCTTTTTGCAGGCAAGTGGAAAGTTTTTTTTCACTATGGTGCAAATATTGTGCATAAACCCCTTATCTTGCACTATGAACAATGCTTTGGACTTTTTGCAGCGTTAGCTAGAAGCCTTTCTTTAAGGGTCTACCTTAAAAGTTGATGCCGCTAGCATTGTCTGTGCACTGGAGCAAGATTGGCAGTTTTCCATTGGGAGCACTTAAACTAGACAAAACTTTTTTTTAAGGTGAAACTATTGTTTCCACTGGTCCACAGTGTGGCCTGGTACTAAGTAGTTTGTACACCTGGCCCTATGGAATAAGGGAAGTATAGAAACACCAGCCACTTCATTAGGTACACTTACTAGTTCTGTGTTGGAACCTCTTTGGCTTTCAGACCTGCCATAGTTCTTCATAGTAAAGGTTCTAAAACCATTCACTGGGGATTCTTTAGCATGTTACAGTTGCGGCAGATTTGTCGGCTGCACATCCATAATGTGAATCTTCCATTTGACCGCATCAACTGCAGCAAGAACACTCAGGTAGGATGTGGCGTTTAAATACTGCTCAATTGATACAAAGGGTGCCAAGAAAAAATTCCCCACATTAAACTGCCAGCAGCAGCCTGAACTGTTGGATCCATGCTTTCGTGTTGTTTTTGCCAGATTCTGACCCAACCATCTTAATGTTGCTGCTTTGAGACTCGTCAGGCCAGGGTAAATTTTTCCAGTCTTCTATTGTTAAATTTTGGTGAGCCTATGTGAATTGTAACCTCAGTTTCCTGTTCTTAGCTGACAGGCATGGCACCTGGTATGGTTCTCAGCTGCTTTTAAGGTTTGATGTGTTGTCTGTTCAAAGATCTTTGGCATACCTCAGTTGTAATGAAATTTGTAATGAAAAACAGTATGTTACAGATACTGTTGCCTTTCTATCACCTTGAACCTGTCTGGCGATTCTCCTTTGATCTTTGGCATTTCTGTCCAGAGATCTACAGTACCACTAACTGGATATTTTTCTTTTTCAGACTATTCTGATTAAACCTAGAGATGGTTATGTGTAAAAACCCCAGAAGATCAGATGTTTTGGAAATACTCAAACCGGCCCCTCTGGCCAAAAACAAGTCATGTTCAAAGTCACTTAAATCATCTTTTGTCCTGATGCTTGGTTTGAACCTTAGCAGATCTTCTCATGTCTAAATGCGCATTGAGTAGCTCCCACGTGATTGGTGGATTAGATGTTTGCATAAAAATGCAAATTAAGGAAGTGTACCTATCAAAGTTGCTGGTGAGTGAAGTGGCCTTCACTTAGCACAGAGACACAATGTTCAAACATGCAAGCATTGATTAGGGGTCTGGACTACTGCCAAATGGCCAGGCCCTGGTGGACAATTGAGCAATTGAGCAGTATCCCAATTATTTGTAATTGATTTTTGATAAAAGAATGAGTCAAAGGAGTGAATATACAGTAAAGTTTAAATATACAGCAAATCTTACACAATGATTGAATCCACCATTCCTGCTGAAGGTACGGATGCCATGGTATATTTATAACCATACTATTCTTTTTCCTTATATATATGAGAATATATTCAGGCCAGCATCTTTTGAACTCTTAAGAACCATTTAACCATAAAACTGCCACCAGGTCAGGGATGAGCTCATCATCGGTTTGTGTCTAAACACAATTTATCCCAATAGGTAAAGGAAATAATAGAGCAAGCACACTTCAACATGATCAAGAGATGCCTTAAGTGCTAATCAACACACACTATGCTGTATCTAGATCCTGGGCGGAGGTCAAAAGGTTACATTTGCCATATTTTACAAAGTAAATGTTCACAGCTCATGTCCTCTGTGGTATTTCTGAGTGACTCTCAGTATCAAAAGAAACTGGTTTCACAGTGACTATGGAGATAAGTGATTATGATACTCAGAAATCTGAAAGATTTTTATCCTTGATAGTAAACAGTATCAGAATGTTGAGTGTTTCTCGCCCTCTGCATCATGCCTGCAAATAATGCGATGCTTATGCAATAATGTGCAGTTCAGTATCATCAGTAAGACAATCATTTAACTTGTATCATGTTATAACACACCCCTTTGTAAGTTTATTATGTTTGTTAATAATATTAATACTATTCGTTAACACTGCAAGTCCCAGTATCAATAAATAGAATGTGTTAACAAAATGTTGCTAGTTATCTATTATATATACTGATGCGACAAGAATTAGTGTATGCAGTAATTTGTTGTTATGAAACAAACTGTATATATTTGCACTGTATGCGTTATACCCCATGTAACAGATAAACGTTGAGAATTTTATTTGGTCTTGTAATAATGCATCATGCTAATGTACCCATTACTGTTTTTGTAAACTTTCATTTCTGTCAAAAGATACATTTATCTTTTTCTTTATTTCTCCTTTATTAGATAAATAACAGGCAATTTGTCCTACTCATGAAAAGTTTTGAAATGCCATTTTCCAACCCAGTTAACATTTCATCATCATTAAGGAATTCAGGACACCTAAAGGGCCTCTAGTGTTCTAGCTCGCAGAGCAGGAAGGACTGACACAAACCCAGCCTGACATGCGCAAATTGGTCCAGAGTTTCACGTCATGTAGGGCTTTATAAGAGACTGATATCAAATACATTTTCTGAGAAAAACAATTTAACCAGGATTTTATCCAGAAACATATTTCCAAAGATTGATAACATTATGACAAGCAGTCTCTAATTTTATTTTTTTATATATGATACACTGGTGTCTTGAGAAGATACATTTAAAGATAGAGTAACTGCTTTATATTACATTATGGTTGAATTGATTAATACATTCAACACAGTTTATTTTTTTTTTTCTAAATCAGTTACTTCAACAAGTACAACTTAAAACCATTACATTTAGATGAAGCAGTGATTAGCTCAACCTACAGTATTTGATACGCTTATGACAGGATTTTATCTACAGTATGACAAGGAAGCAGTTTTATCTTGAAGCTGATTAAAAAGATGCTAACCCTTCATCAGAAATGCTGTTAATAATGTAAAACTGATAATAATAATAATGATAATAATAATGATAATAATAATAATAATAATAATAATAATAATTTATATTATTATTATTATTATGAAGATTTTATTTCCTTAATCCATTTTCCTCTCACAATTGTCTGTGTTATTTTATAGTGTTAATGTCTTAATTATCATTGTGAAATAGTACAGAGTAGTTTAAATGAAGAAATCATGTCTGTGTGAGTTCAGAAATGCATATTTATATTAAATTATGTTAAACTGTTTAGTCTTCTTGAAATAGCCAAATCAAAAAGACAATGATATTATACACTGCCTGGCCAAAAAAAAAAGTATTTTTGATTTAAATAAGTAAATACTAACAGTAGGAGTCTCTGATTGAATAATTACTAAATCCCAGTGATTAATGTTAAAATACACACGTGGACAAAATTGTTGTTACCCTTCGGTCAATGAAAGAAAAACTCACAATGGTCACATAAATAACTTTAATCTGACAAAAGTAATAATAAATAAGAATTCTATGAATGTTAACCAATGAAAGTCAGACATTGATTTTCAACCATGCATCAACGGAATTATAAAAAAAAGAAAACTCAAAAACTCATGGAACAGGCCTGGACAAAAATGATGGTACCCGTAACTTAATAGTTTGTTGCACAACCTTTCGAGGCAATCACTGCAATCAAACGATTCCTGTAATTGTCAATGAGACTTCTGCACCTCTCAGGGGGTATTTTGGCCCACTCCTCATGAGCAAGCTGGTCCAGTTGTTTCCGGTTTGAAGGGCGCCTTTTCCAGACAGCATGTTTCAGCTCCTTCCAAAGATGCTCAATAGGATTGAGGTCAGGGCTCATAGAAGGCCACTTTACAATAGTCCAATGTTTTCCTCTTAGCCATTCTTGGGTGTTTTTAGTTGTGTGTTTTGGGTCATTGTCCTGTTGCAAGACCCATGACCTGCGACTGAGACCCAGCTTTCTGACACTGGCCAGCACATTTCTCTCTAGAATCCCTTGATAGTCTTGAGATTTCATTGTACCCTGCACAGATTCAAGACACCCTGTGCCAGATGCAGCAAAGCAGACCCAGAACATAACAGAGCCTCCTCCATGTTTCACAGTAGAGACAGTGTTCTTTTCTTCATATGCTTAATTTTTCCATCTGTGAACATAGAGCTGAGTTCCATTTTTGTCTCACCTGTCCATAGGACATTCTCCCAGAAGCTTTGTGGCTTGTCAACATGTAGTTTGGCAAATTCCAGTCTGGCTTTTTTATTATTTGTTTTCAACAATGGTGTCCTCCTTGGTCGTCTCCCACATAGTCCACTTTGGCTCAAACAACGACGAATGGTGCGATCCGACACTGATGTTCCTTGAGCATGAAGTTCACCTTGGATCTCTTTAGAAGTCTTTCTGGGCTCTTTTGTTACCATTCGGATTATCCATCTGTTTGATT
The DNA here is from genome assembly GCA_030347435.1 of Clarias fuscus. Taxonomy (NCBI): domain Eukaryota; kingdom Metazoa; phylum Chordata; class Actinopteri; order Siluriformes; family Clariidae; genus Clarias; species Clarias fuscus. The sequence continues at coordinate 16,261,295 of CM059229.1, read as the reverse complement.
TGTCATCAATTTTCCTCCTGCGGCCACGTCCAGGGAGGTTGGCTACAGTCCCATCGATCTTAAATTTCTGAATAATATGTGCAACTGTAGTCCAGGAACATCTAGCTGCTTGGAAATGGTCTTATAGCCTTTACCTTTAACATGCTTGTCTATAATTGTCTTTCGAATCTCCTGAGACAACTCTTTCCTTCACTTCCTCTGGTCCATGTTGAGTGTGGTACATACCATGTCACCAAACAACACAGTGACTACCTGGAGCCCTATATATAGGCCCACTGACTGATTACAAGATTGTAGACACCTGTGATGCTAATTAGTGGACACACCTTGAATTAACATGTCCCTTTGGTCACATTATTTTCAGTATTTTCTAGGGGTACCATCATTTTTGTCCAGGCCTGTTCCATGAGTTTATTTTTTTAAATAATTCCGTTGAAGCATGGTTGAAAAGCAATGTCTGACTTTCATTGGTTAACATTCATATAATTTTTTTAAATTATTACTTTTGTCAGATTAAAGTTATTTATGTGACCATTGTGAGTTTTTCTTTCATTGACCGAAGGGTACCAACAATTTTGTCCACGTGTGTAAGTAAACATTTGTTTAACCATAACCGACACAGTGATAAGCTTCTCATTTCTTAAACAACCATGTCAGAGGACGGATCCCATGGAAGTGGAACAGATGTTACCATTTTTCAGAGAGGCCAAATTAATGGCTTGCATCAAGCAAATTCCTCTGAGCAAGGAAAAGAAAAAAACCCTCATATCTGATGAGTCTGACACTGTTGCTAGGTATGTCATATTATTCTGAAGACTGTGACAAAGTGTATTCTGAGTTAGCTCAATTATTAATAAACATACAAAAATCACTTTCCATTCTTTTCCTTCTTTCTGTCACTCTCTCTATGTCATTACACACAAACACCACATGCACAAGCAGTTTTATTATTAGAGGCCATTTTTTTTTCCTTAAATGGTATCCGTAGCTTTTGTTTACACCACCGGCATGAAAACTCTTTTTATGTTTTTGTCATAAGTCTGAAACTATTAATTTAGCTTATTCCTTTTATTTTTTCATGTAGTAGCTACAGTGCCTTGTAAACGTATTCACCCCCTTGGCATTTTTCATGTTTTGTTACATTATAGTGTAACCTGTAAATTAAATGTTTTTTTTCTATCTGAATTTTATGTGATGGATCTGCACAAGATAGTCTAAGTTGGTGAAGCGAAATGAGAAAAATATATATAAAAATTTATTTAACTCTGAAAATTGCCACGTGCAAACGTATTCACGCCCTTTGCTATGAAGCCCCTCAAAAGTCCTAGTGCAACCAATTATCTTCAGAAGTCACATAATTAGTGAAAGTCCACCAGTGTGCAATCTAAGTGTCACATGATCTGTCAGTATAAACACACCTATTCTGAAAGGCCCCAGAGGCTGCAACACCACTAAGCAAGATGCATCACATCATAAAGACCAAGGAGCTCTCCAAACAAGTCAGCCACAAAGGTGTTGAGAAGTACAAGTCAGGGTTGGGTTTTAAAAAAACATCCAAAGTTTTGATGATTTCCCTGAGCACCATCAAATCCATCATCTTCAAATGGAAAGAACATGGTACTACAACAAACCAGCCAAGAGAGGGTCGTCCACCAAAACTCTCAGACTGGGCAAGGAGGCATTAATTAGAGAGGCAGAGCAGAGATGAAAGACGGATCGTGCTAAAGACAGGGATATTAGTACTGATTTTAGGGGGGGGTAAATAGTTATGCACACTAAAGTTTTCTGTTATTTTGTCCAATTTGTTGTTTGCTTCGAAGTTGAAGGCATGTTCTGTAAATAAAATGATGCAAACCTTCAAACATTCCATTTTATTTCCAGGTTGTGAGGCAACAAAACATGAAAAATGCCAAGGGGGTGAATACTTTTGCAAAGCACTGTATATTTATTAGATCCTCACTCTTCTGAGAGCAGGGGACAAAGAGTAAAGTTATCCCTTGCTTCCTCACTGTTTTCTATCAGTGAATTCCTCCGTCCCATTTATCAGTCTAGTGTTAATAAATTACCTCATGTGTTTTGCAGGTCAGTGCTTGATTTGCGCATATTAGAATGGGTCGGGTGGTCGGGTTGCTCTCTTATTTGGTCAGGTATGAAAAATGCATGAGGTGTATATAATTGCAAAGCTCTTAATTATGATGCAGTATATGGTAAGCCTTTATGTTGAAATAATAGGCTATTTCTGTCTATTTTGCCCAAATTACATACCCCAATGTATACAGTATGGTTAATTTTGTAGCAGTTTATTTACCATACATGTAATTTATGTACTTAATCTATTTTATCTCTTTTATGGATTTTATGGATTTTTTAATTTAGTCATAGCCAATGCGATGCCCGTTATTAGCTTCCACCCCTTCAGATGAAGAAGGCTATAGCATCACCTCGAATTGAACTTGTGAAGTCCACGTCCATTGAAATGGTGGTGTTGGTTTGTATTTAGCAAACATGGATGCAAGTACTTGTACTACCTCTTCTAACAGTTTTTCACCATATGTGCGCTTTTAAGGGTAGAAATGATCCATGAATAATTTTTGTTTTACTAGGATATACTCATCAATTTTAATTAGAATTCGTGGGAAACAATATTTCTAAGAACTTTCTTAGAATTCCGTCACTAGGAGCGACTCATGAATGCGACCCCTGATTTCTAATGCTTTCAGAACCATTTTCAAACATGAATTGGACACCATCAGAATCATGACCTTAACCCCTTTGAAAGTCATTGGGATGTGCTGGAGAAAGCATTACAGAGTGGCCATCAATACAAAATCTCAGCCAAAAATGAATGTGACTGGATGGTGTGTCTTTGTAAAAGGTTGTCGAAACTATACCATGGCAAAGACTTTCCCGGGCAGTGTATATCTCAATATTCTCAAGATGAAATAAACAAATTCTGTTTCAATAACCAGTGTTCTTGGTAATTATGTACTACTGCAAATTTAAATAAATAAAATGAACCTTCTCCTCCCACTGTCTGTTATTCTAGATGGTTATAAAAACATTTAATTCTACACATAAGCAAAATGTGTCAGTGTCTATTAATGAGGGTTGGCAGGTATTTATCATTTGTTCAGCTACTTATCCACTGCTTCCACACAGAAACACTTACTCCAGTACCCAGCCCACACTCCATCCTCACCAGTGATATTAGCAGCACAGCTAGACTGCATACAGCACCTCCCACTGCACAGCAGGCCAATCATCAGATTAGCGCCTGCCGCTAGCGACCACAGAGAGATCTATTATAGTCTCAATCAGATTCACAGATCCATTCTTCCTTATTAAGGCATCCTCTGGAAGGCCCACACTGAATGGTTGATGATGGAGCTCGTCGTCTGAAATGGGGATTGCCTTGGTGGAGGCGATGCCATTTAAACTGGCATAAATTACAGCAATTTCTTTGGAGATCAATGCCTAGTTTGGACTTTGGAGAACAAGCCAAAATGCTGGAGTAATCAATCTGCCTGGCCGGCATTCTTTGAGGGGAAATCTTTAAAGGAAAATAAACATTTCTGGAAAAGGCCAGCTTGCCAGTGGGATATATTATAATAATTTATCATAATTTAAACAGAACAAATTTTAAACCTTTTTTTTAGTATTGGAATTAGAATTGTATGTCATGACATAACTGGCTAAATAATTACAAAATAATGTACAAAATGTACAGAAATGTTTGCGTATTCGAAAAACTAAATCCTCCATTGTCCTCTTGATCATTTAAGTAACTTACAGTGCCATGAAAAAATGTTGCCTTTTCTTAAATTAAAAAAATATATTTTTTTCATATTTAAATGTTTGTGATCATCAAACAAATTTTTATATTACACAAAGATGACCCAAGTAAATACAAAATACAGTTTTTAAATTATGACTTCATTTACTTAGGGAAAAAAACTGTCCAAACCTAACTGGCCCTATGTGAAAATCAAAATACAGTAACTGGTTGTGTTGCTCTTGCTGGCAACAACGGCAATCGAGTGTTTGTGATAATGTGGTAATCTGGTAATGTGTCTTTCACAACGCTGAGGAGGAATTTTGGTGCACAAGAATTGTTTTAATTCAGCCACACTGTAGGGTTTTCAAGCATGAACAGACTATTATACTACAGTACCACCACCACATACTGTTGGTATGATTTTTTTTTTTTTTTTAATGAAACGCTGTGTTAGTTTCACGCCAGATATAACAGGATGCACACCTTAGAAAAAGTTCATCCAAATATACCCAACATTCTTCGGTATAATAAAAAATGCTTTTTTGGTTAATGTGAGGAAAGCTTTCGTGGTTTTTTTTTTGGGGGGGGGGGGGGGGGGGGAGGAGACCAGTAGTGGCTTTCACTTTGGAACTCTTCCATTGCTATCATTTTTGTCCAGTTTCTTTCTTATTGTTGAATCCTGAACACTGTTCTTTAGATGTTGCCCTGGGTTCTTTTATGAGCCCCTGGATGAATTGTTGTTGTGTTTTTAGAGTAATTTTGGTAGGCTTGGAACATTGTTCCAAGTTTTCTCTATTTGTGGATAATGGCTTTCACTATGGTTCGCTGGAGACCCAAAATCTTAGAAATGGCTTGTTCTTGAATTTCTTTAGAACATGGTGCTTTCTTACCTTTTAGTATGCTTTACTTTGTCGGACAGGTTCTATTTAAGTGATTTCTTGATTCAACAGGTCTGAGGGTAACCAAGCATGTGACAAGTGAAATAAAAAAAAAATCAAAGTTTATTCATGATTTAGCAAGGGAGTGAAGGGTCTGGGCTCAATTACACACGTGGACAAAATTGTTGGTACCCTTCGGTCAATGAAAGAAAAACTCACAATGGTCGCAGAAACCACTTTAATCTGACAAAGTAATAATAAATAAAAATTCTATGAATGTTAACCAATGAAAGTCAGACATTGCTTTTCAACCATGCTTCAACCTAATAATAAAAAAAAATAAACTCATGGAACAGGACTGGACAAAAATGATGGTACCCCTAACTTAATAGTTTGTTGCACAACCTTTTGAGGCAATCACTGCAATCAAACGATTCCTGTAACTGTCAATGAGACTTCTCCACCTCTCTGCAGGTATTTTGGCCCACTCCTCATGAGCAAGCTGCTCCAGTTGTTTCCGGTTTGAAGGGTGCCTTTTCCAGACAGCATGTTTCAGCTCCTTCCAAAGATGCTCAATAGGATTGAGGTCAGGGCTCATAGAAGGCCACTTTAGAATAGTTCAATGTTTTCCTCTTAGCCATTCTTGGGTGTTTTTAGCTGCGTGTTTTGAGTCATTGTCCTGTTGCAAGACCCATGACCTGCGACTGAGACCCAGCTTTCTGGCACTGGCCAGCACATTTCTCTCTAGAATCCCTTGATAGTCTTGAGATTTCATTGTACCCTGCACAGATTCAAGACACCCTGTGCCAGATGCAGCAAAGCGGCCCCAGAACATAACAGAGCCTCCTCCATGTTTCACAGTAGGGACAGTGTTCTTTTCTTGATATGCTTCATTTTTCCGTCTGTGAACATAAGGCTGATGTGCCTTGGCAAAAAGTTCCATTTTTGTCTCATCTTTCCATAGGACATTCTCCCTGAAGCTTTGTGGCTTGTCAACATGTAGTTTGGCATATTCCAGTCTGGCTTTTTCATGATTTGTTTTCAACAATGGTGTCCTCCTTGGTCGTCTCCCATGTAGTCCACTTTGGCTTAAACAACGACGGATGGTGCGATCTGACACTGATGTTCCTTGAGCATGAAGTTCACCTTGGATCTCTTTAGAAGTCTTTCTAGGCTCTTTTGTTATCATTCAGATTATCCGTCTCTTTGATTTGTCATCGATTTTCCTCCTGCGGCCACGTCCAGGGAGGTTGGCTACAGTCCCATGGATCTTAAATTTCTGAATAATATGTGCAACTGTAGTCACAGGAACATCTAGCTGCTTGGAAATGGTCTTATAGCCTTTACCTTTAACATGCTTGTCTATAATTTTCTTTCGAATCTCCTGAGACAACTCTTTCCTTCGCTTCCTCTGGTCCATGTTGAGTCTGATACATACCATGTCACCAAACAACACAGTGACTACCTGGAGCCCTATATATAGGCCCACTGACTGATTACAAGATTGTAGACACCTGTGATGCTAATTAGTGGACACACCTTGAATTAACATGTCCCTTTGGTCACATTATTTTCATTATTTTCTGGTGTTTACTTTTGTCTGGGCCTGTTCCATGAGTTTATTTTTTTTTAATAATTCCGTTGAAGCATGGTTGAAAAGCAATGTCTGACTTTCATTGGTTAACATTCATAGAATTTTTATTTATTATTACTTTTGTCAGATTAAAGTTATTTCTGTGACCATTATGAGTTTTTCTTTCATTGACTGAAGGGTACCAACAATTTTGTCCATGTATGTACTTTTTCACATACTGTAAGGCCAAATAGGATTACACAGCTTTTTCCCCTTAAAAACGAAATCATGATTTAAAAACTGCATTGTATTTGGTTATGTTTGTGTAATATTAAAAATTGTTAGAAAAATGTGGCAAATATCCAAAAAAAAAAAAAAAAGATCTGAAAAAAAATTCTGCAAATACTTATTCACGACACTGTATATTATTCTTTCAATTGCACACACAAACCATAAGTAAGTATGGGCTTCAGAGTATTGTTTGGAAATATTTGAAATATTCAGATTAAAATTAATTATAAGTTGTAACTACATGTGTTATGCAAGAGAACAAATACCATTTTAGTCATAATTTAGCAACAAAAAATACTTAAATTCTATATTCTATAAGTATATAAATATTCTATGAATACAGTTATTACATTCCTATTTTTTATGCAGGACCAGTATTATTAAGGCTCTTATTATGCAGAAATAAAGTTGTTTTTCTTATCCAATTTAGAAGGATCAGAGAAGCTAAAAGAGTCAAATTTAGGCTCAAAAAGTTTTTTGTCAGTTTAGGCTCAAAGTTGACTGTTTTAATTTGGAAAGCTAGTTAGATCATCAGGTAGCTCAAATTCTTAGATTTAGCCAACTTGAATAGTTTTGTTCACATTACCTAAGCTTTCAATATTAGTCCAAAACTATTTGTTTTTTGATATTTTAGATAACAGCACTAATTGCTGACATCTAGTTGCATCCATGATGGGGAATCTCCAGAAAAGCAAATCCTTTGCTCTTGTGCTATTTAAGACTCCAAGGAATTGAAGACACCAATTACCCAGTTCCATGCAGAAACCAAAACTTTCATTGCTATTGTCAGACAAAATAGCTTTAAAACAAGCAAGCGGCATTAAATTGGCAAACCAGCTTCAGCACATGTACTGTATGAGCTCCTGAGTGGTGCAACAGAAAAGCATTTTCCTTGTCTGGAGATCATGAGTTGAAATCCCAACTGAGCATTGCCGTTGACAGCATAATTATCTAGAAATTGTAATGCTTGTTCTGCTTGACCAACAGTCAACTAACAATGAAAAGTTAAGTAATATGAACTAAACTATTCAAGTTGCCAAAGCTTAAACCCTCAATATTCTATTGCATCATTTTGCCTTGATATTTTGAGTTTTCTCAACTTTTTAAAGAGTTTAACTAAACAAATTATTCAAAATGGCATCATATAAACAACTATATTTCTACACAATACTTATGCATTAGAAATATTAGCCCTGAACAAAAAAATGTGGATGTGTTGTTTTTTTTGCAGTGGGTTTTTTTTTGCAGTGGGCGTAAGGATCAACTCACAGTTCTTACTTTCCTAGCCAATACACAGGGTGAGCATAGGCAGCCTTCCCATACTTTTTAAATTTTATTTTATTCCATGATTTCCTGTCCTCCCGAAGCTCCAAAAGACATGTGAACATGCATTTTATATAACTGAGTACTGGCTGTCTAAAAAACTAATAATAAAAAAAAAAGAAAAAAAGAAATGTATATCCCCAAATATTTGATGCATTGTGAGTCTGCACCCACAGTATGTAACCTCTTTCAGCATCAAAGAATTCAGCCACAGTTTTTAAGGTACGAACAGATATGCACACTGCTACAGGTTTTTAAAATGGGGATCGTTTACTGCGTGTCATATCCATCAAGTCATCTTTTAGGACCCTTCTCAACCAAGATAGATGAGACAGCAAGCACATATCGTCCCCCTTTTGCTGCTTCTGCAGATGTGTGTATTTCTGAGTCTGAGGCTTTCCTTGCTGCTGAAAGAGCAATTCTCTGGTTCCTCATTTACAGTAATGGGTAGAATGATGAACCTGTGTTTTTTAGCTTATTGGCAGGAAGCAGGGTAGTTCCAAGAAGATGCCCTGTAAATCGAGCAACAGAAATGCCCATCAGTAGAGTCTCATTTCTGGAATTAGGTCTTAAACCCTAAACCTCACAAAATTATAATTAGGCATCTATTTTTTAATTCTAAAAATATATATATATATATAAAACAAAACAAGACTACTGTATGTACAAGATATTCTTATGACATATATACTGTAGGCTGTACTTTGGGTAAAGTGGTTAATATATTTAAGAAAACTCTTGCACTTGTATATAAACACCAGGCTTAGGCAGAAAATGCTGTCTAGTGTGCTAAGTGTTATTTGAAATGATTGAATCAGTATGTTAAATAAATATGTGTCTATCATATGACATGTGGAAAGATTATTAGATACTACACTTCCGCAAAAAAGTATCTGCTGTCTTTTTGCTTTTTTTTTTTTTTTGCATATTTGTCACACTTTTTTTGATTCAGATAATCAAACAAATTTTTATATTAAACATAATCATTTATTAAGTGAAAAAGGTTGCCTGCCTTTCTCTATGTGAAATCATGAAGGAACTGTGATTAACCACAGTTTTTGGAAAGTTGAATTAAATTTCACTTGACACACCCAGGCCTGATTACTGCCAAACCTGTTGAATCAAGAAATCTCTTTAATAGAACCTGTTCAATAGAAAGTGAAAAACACACAACAATTTTATTTTTTTAAAGCAACACATCATGCTGCGATCTAACAAAATTCCAGAACAAATGAGAAACAAAGCAATTGATGTATCAAAGCAATTGATGTATCAAAGCAATTGATGTATAAGTTTTGAAACTCCAGCGAACCATGGTGAGAGCCCCTAACTACAAATGGAGAAAACTTGTGGTGAACCTTCTCAGGAGAGGGTGGCCTACCAAAATTACTCCAAGAGCACAACGCCAACTCATCCAGAGGCTCATAAAAAACCCAGAACAATATCTAAATAACTGCAGACCTGACTTGCCTCAGATTAGGTCATTGATCATGATTAAACAATAAAAGGAGATTTTACAACATTTTAAACTAAATGTTGATAGTGCCTAAGGTTTGAAAAATCACTGAGGTTCACTCATCTCTCGCTGCAGATTTAAAGCCATGTTTTCAGTAACTATCTTTCACTGTCAGGATAATCACTAGGACTGTACTTTTGTTTAAACTCTTTTTTTTTGCTTAGTAAGTTTTATGGAAAGTTGGTCTGTGAATATTGTATAATTTTACTGAAAGAGATGGTTTTTATGGTTTTATCTGTATTATCTTTTAATTTTGTCTTGGTCAGGACACTATTGTATAAGAGTGCAATAGTGTATTTAACAACGGTTTTCCTAGATAAATACAATACATTTTAATTAAATATAATAAGTTGAATCAACATTGAAAAAATTACATCGGGATAACATTTCATGGATACGCCCACTGCAATGTTCAAAATAACATTTATTTCTATTTTTCATGTGAAATGCAACCTTGGAAGAGAACTAAGTTGTTTCCCTGACTAGGACTCAAAACTGGGCCATAGCAGTGAGAGTGCTGAATGGAAACCACTGGTCAACCAGGGAACCTGATGATGATGCTAGTAAATTAGCATACTGTATATTGCCTTGTCAAATGACAGTTACCCCACCAGGTCAAAAATACTAAACAACTGCCATTCAGCAAAGCATTAGATGCAGGTACAGGTCTCATTCATAGCTACTGTCTCCCCAGTCACTGTTGAATGTGTTCCATCAGTTCATTTGTAACTGTGGTGCGAGCAAAAAAACTTTTGTGGTCAAAAAAACAGAAACATTTGGATATCTGCAAACTAAATTTAAACCGATACTCTAAGGAAAGTGAAAGGCTCTCAAAGAGAATCGGTACTGGTGACAAGAAATGGATTCATCACTACGAGCCTAAGTGTAAACAGCAGAGTATGGAACGGAAACATCCTCAATCAACCCCGACCAAGAAAAAGCTTAAAATTCAACCTTCAGATGGAAAATTAGTGCTTACAATTTAAAAAGTAGTGGAACATACTCGCAGCACCACCTAAAACTTTATAAGGGAATGCCCAAAACTTTTTGACAGATGGACAAAGTGTTATTCTCCAGCCAGAGAATATATTCAACGCCATACAACATAAGGGTTTCTTATAGGCTCATAGAGTCATAGAGTGTAGGTTTTTTTGTTATTGTTGTTGTTGAGCCATTCAGCTGCTTGTCCTGGGAGTTTTTAACCTTTGTCATTGTTGCCTGTGGCTTGCACAAAGTATATAGATCTAGGATTATTGATTTCACTTGTGTGGGATTAAACTGAGTTAAACTAAGTTGATGAATTCCACAAGACATTAATTCTATATACAATTTATCCGCTAAATAAAGAATCAGTGACTGTCTTTATAGTGAGCTGTCATCTAATCAATTATAAAAGTATTAAGTATGAATGAATTGGTTCTTGCGATACAGAAGACAAGAATTAAAAATCACTTTCAACTGAACAAACCTCAAAATACAGGGTTTATATCATATTTGATGTCAAAGACAATGAAAGCCAAGATCCTACTAACTCCCTCATGGATTGATGGTTGAAGATTAAGCAATCCTAACCCTTGTGACGTGACTCAGTGAGTTAAACATATAAAAGTCATGTTTTCCATCATAGGACCAAGAAGAAGCTACTATATTCCATATACATCAATAGGCAATAGAAGGTTGTGTTTTTTTTTAGGTCTTTCACAGGTAATCTTTCAATGCATAGACATTTTGTAGGCTTTCACTGAGCCTTTCTCTCATAGCGAGGGCACCTTAAGGAGTGATAAAGAGAGTCAGACCATACAGGGTGATGCAGAAAGCCACTGACCAGGGCAAATGGTGCATGGTGAGAGGTTTTGAGTGACAGCTCATAGATAAAAGCTGCTCAGCTAAGGCAGTGGGGAAGAGAAGGCTTTTAGATAAGTGGTATAAAGAACTGAGGGGTATTATGTTTACCCATAAGAGACCAAATTCATGCAGACAAATTGCTTGACTATTGTTTGGGTTACTGCATATCCTAGATTATGAGAAATATGTCTCCTCAGGTTAATCATATGTTATGCATAAAATGTTGCGTATTATTGTTTAATAGTGTGCATCCAGAGGGTAATAATAAGAGTGTGATTGTGGGCTGGTGTCAGTGTGTCCTTCCCAGTCATCAGACTCATGCTTTATTCAGGATGTGCACTATGGGGGGTATTTCTTCTTAGTAAAGCCAGCTCATCAGCTGTGCCGCCCAGCTAATAGCGCACAGCGGGTGGTTGGCTGCCTATGTCACTGATATCTTATAACTGTTACTTTTAACTGTATACTACTTTCAACCTACACCATGCAGAACACCCCACTGAACGCATCCTACTTTCAACATACATAAGAACACAACATCACTCCTACAATTTTAGGCATTTTAAGTACAAATTTAGGCATTAAGTACACAGCAGCCCACACCTACAGTAGCATGACTCACAGGTTGGATTTATATTTTAAAATTCAACTTCACTTGCTATAATGAGTTTCTAAAAAGTATTTAATGTTAATTTCTTGTTAAGGGTAGAGATCTGACCTTGGACCTTGCTTTGTGCACAGGGGCATTGTCAGGATGGAATATGTTTGGGCATCTTAATTCCAGTGAGGAAATCTTAATGCTACAGCATTGTAATGTTTTTTTGACATTGTGTGGACTTCCTCATCTCTAACATCTCTTTGTTCTATGTCATATGTCCATAAAACGTCCCCCTCGTTGTGCTTCCTCAGTCCTTATATGGAATGCTTTCTATAGCGCGTGTCCGGACAAGCATTCATGCAACTTCCGATGACTCACAGGATCTTCCTATGAACTTTTTTTTTTTAACATGCTAATGCTATTCCTATCGTCTGCCTGTCTTCAGTTCTCCATGACTTAATCATGTTAAGGACTTTTATTCTTTTGATGATGCAGGTGACACAGAGCACCTGGCCAAAAGGCTTTAAATATGCTCATTTTGCTGACAATAAACAGAGAACTTTGAATGTTTGACTGTGGATCTCCTGATGTTAGTAAGCGTACTGAGGAGTGGCAGACATGTCTAGCAAAAATAATTCCTGAATTAACTTCCTTAATTCATTTTAAACTTTAGGAGCATACAGAGACATACTTTGTGGCAAACGTTTGGGGAAGGACCACATCTAGATGTGTTGTCCAAGCGTCCACAAACTTTTGGCCATATAAGACATTTTGTCAGTTTCCCAAGTATCGCACACGTTAATATATTTTACTTTTTGATTTTCATCACAAAATGAATGAAATTATGTTATTTAAGACTGACCCAAATACATTACATTAGTTTCTGAAGCCATACTGCTCAGCAATCTAAAGTCACTCTCCATAACTGGGTCTAAAGGTTCTGCCTATCATTTACCCAGTAATAACATGAGACTACCAACATCATGCCGCATGTAAGAACATGGTGCAAACTAGATACAGATTTGGGGCTTAAAATTAATGAAAAAAATAAATCTCCTATTTGTGAGCATAAGCAGTCCAATATATCTAAATGAGGAAGATTTACTGTATAGTTACACATATGTGTGGCACTTACCCTCTTCCGGAGATTGCAGGTGAGGATAAGGTTACGCGAGAAAGAGTTGGCGAAAGCCGTGTAGAATTCCAGCACCTTGAGCAGGGCCTCTCTCTTGATCACGTGCAGGTCACAGTAAGTCAGTGCCCGCACGTTGGCACATGCATGAGCAAGTGTGGTCTCCTTCCAGAAAACATCACCAAATACGTCCCCCTTACCTGCAAAAAATAGCCACTCTACCTTTAGTGCTGAGTACAGCTGTTGTTGGAATGTCATTGAATGTAAAGCCACGTCAGCCTGCATTTTAATCTTACCCCAGTGTTTTTATAAAGAGCCTAGGTCTAAAGTTGAAATCTGATTTTCCTTGGGCTCGGCTTTAATCTGGTTTCCTTCAACATACACTACAGTCTTTTGACAAGTGGCATCATTAGGAGCTCAGCAGGTTTAGAGTGGTGGGTTCAAGTAAGTGCCTTGAGCATTATTTAACGCAGCATTCTCATTTTTATTTCATTCCATACTCATTAAGGCAGGAGAGCATCTGATCTGCTACCCCATTAGAACAACGAGACTTTAAGTTGCTTTTCAACACCCAATCACACCTAATGTGATATCATTCGAGAAAAATAGGGGAGTCAATGCAGGCCACATTGTATTTTAATGACAAGAGGATACCATTACAAAGTAATGTTTACTCTATTAGAGAATGCAAAAAATATGCTTTAGAAAATAAATGCGGGTATGTGTGCTGGATACAGACATATATTTCCACAATTAAGAAATTGTCTGTTCTTATTGATGTAAGAAAACACAAGCAGTGAAATGTCTCATATATGTACATGTATGTAATTTATGCCTCTTTGTTTTTTTTTATATGTTCATGGTCCTGTGACTACAGAATCAAGTAAATTGTGCACAATCCTGGCTACTGGTGATCTGCAATGACCAGAGCACAGGTGTCTATAGATCAATTATGCAGAATAATTATGCATGGAAAGCAGTGAAACAAACCGTATGCATAATTCATCATGGCCTAAATCTGGGTTCTTTACTTGGCTTGGGAGGTAACTTTAAAGCAAACCAGGCCTATGCATAAGAGGTATTGCATGAAAATCAATCCTGTATATTCCATGAACAGAAACAAGTCAAGTACAGATTTGTTTAAATCTTTAAACAGACTATTGTATTTAAGATGTAATTATGCAGATGTGTGCTTCCTTGAATATAATATGTAGAAACACAAATTCTCCATTTCAATAAGATTCAAGGAAATGATATGACAAAAGCCTCCTAACAAGATTTCCTTATGCTGTTAAAGCTCAATTAATTAGTACTGTATGCTGAGCCAGGGGCAGGGGTTCTTGTAAGACTTTCTCTTGCTAAAATTCTGCAGGGTGTATGCTGATTGCAGCGACAGTCACTAAACACTAAAGAAAATCCCCAAGAGTAGCCAATCTTACCTAAAATGGCAATAACCTCATCATCCTGGATGACCTCAAGGGAGCCGGACACGACAAAGCATAGTGTGTCAACGCTCTCTCCAGCATGGAAGATGAGGTCTCCCGGTGCGCAGTGTGTCGTCTGGAACTCCACAGCCAAAGAGCGTAGGCAGCCATCACTTGCCAGCCGGAAGGCAGGATGCTCATTAAACACCTGCCGGTTCAGGTGTACGCAAATGTCCGCCCGCATGTCTTTGGGGCAGATGGACAGCACCTGGAAGAAAACAGAGAGTATGAATGTCACAGCAGAGTAGTGACACATTACAGTGTCAGTTGATGTGTGTGACTCAGGGTGAATGAGACAGTGAATCAACACTGTGTAATGAGTGGAGAAGTGTAGACTCCTGCTGATTCAATGCAATTTGATGGTGGCAATAAAATTCAAGAAAGAGACAATTCAGCAAGAGTCACGCCTATAATATACACAAGTCAAAAAAGTGCAGAGTAATACAGCCGTGCATCAGGGTGGACAGAATTGATTCAAAGAACAAGCAATGCAAGGTTGGTCAAGGATTTAACTTCTTGAAGCCGAAAGAAAATTTTATCAGCTTCTGTTGGTATTTGGAAATACATTTCTTAGTAAACATGGATATTTCATTTTAGGGAAATTTTAGAGTAATAATTAAGTCACCACTCAATTGAAAGACTTTCCCTCCCTTTTTAAATATAAAGGTATTATAAAACAGGAGAGGATTGAAATTCCAGAATTTCTTCTAAAACATTATTAGACAAGTGAAAAATGCTGATTAAGACTAGAAAGTTGCATTTTATTTTTTAACAATTGATACAGTATACAGCACTGTGCACTGTACTTGAGACCCCCTCATTAATTAAATTTAAATGATGTAGATTGAAGTAAAAAGATGGAAATTTAACATAAAACTGGGTTGTTTTAAGGATTTTTAAGTTGAGCCATGATTATTATAATTATATGGTAATGATATCATTTGGCACTCATGCCCCAGCAGTGCATTAGTCTGTTTGAAGAATATCATAACATCAAAACATCTGATTTTATATATATATTTTTTTATGTCATACATACAGTATAATCCAGAATGTGTGTGTCCCAAAAAGCTACTTCTGAAGTTTATGCAAAATCACAAATCTTGCTTTCCTAAAAATGTCAAGTTGCTAACCTGGAAATGGCTATTTTTCAGTGTTATAATGTCACGCTCCCAGCATTAATAATTTAAAATGAACATTTTTCATATTTCTTTAGGGGTATTGATATGAAAGTCTGAGTATGTTTTTAGAAGCATATGACCTGTAAAAATTGTTGCTAAATTCCATGCAGAATTTGTATTTTTTCTCCAAATTACTAACAACAGTAGTTTTGTTTAAATGCTCCAAATTAGACACACGCCTTATGTTATGTGGCCATAAAACAAAGAAAGCTATAGTTTATTCAGTTAAAACTGCTTTTTATAGTCTGCCGAATAATTATTGTCAACACATGTACTATTAAAATTGCAATGCTACCTCAGTGCTTTGCATGAGATATGGTTTTTGGTCAAAGTTTAAAAAGCTGTAGTGTCTGTAACGACTTCAAATTTATGTTTAAATTTTATTTACCAAATGTGTTTCTTTCTGAAACAAATATAAATGTGTATGCATATTTTTTTTTTTAATTAGGTATGGATCTGAAGAAGCATTAAGTATTATGAGAAATGGTGTTATATGATCCTATCTGAAAACGAACTTTTTCACCTACTGTAGTTGAGATACCTTTTCGCATGACCATGTTTTGGCCATAAGGACTATGTTTTCCTCTTATGTACAAGGTATATATAGAATATATATAAAATATATAAAAGCCCAAAAGGAACAACATGTGGGCAATACTAAGTACCAGGAGAGGACAGCGTTTATGTTGTTGTTTGTCTGATACTAAGACACGCTACAGAGGATTTTAATGATGTTTTTGCACAAAAACAGGGGGTACTAACTTTAAAAAATAACTGTATAGATAGATAGATAGATAGATAGATAGATAGATAGATAGATAGATAGATAGATAGATAGATAGATAGACTATATTGCCAAAAGTATTTTCTCGCCTGCTTTCGCATGCATATGAACTGGAATAACATCTGATTCTTAATCCATAGGGTTAAATATGATGTGGACCTACCCTTTGCAGGTATTCAGCTTCAACTCCTCTGGGAATGCTTTCCACAAGGTTTAGCAGTGTTTTGTGTTTGTGGGAATTTTTGACCATTCTTCCAGAAGTGCATTTTTGATGTCAGATAATGATGTTTAACAAAAAGGCCTGGCTTGCACTCCCCCCTCTAATACATCACAAAGGTGTTCTATTGGATTGAGGTCAGGCCAGTCAAGTTCTTTCACACCAAACTGGTGTGCAGTCATGTTGCAACTAGTGTGGGGTTGCTTTTCAGCGGTTCCACTGCTCCTTAGTTCCAGGGAAAGGAACATTTAATGCAAAACAAGCATACCAAGACATTTTGGACAATTTCATGCTCCCAACTTTGTGGGAACAGTTTGGGGATTGCCTCTTCCTGCTCCAACATGACTGCATACCAGTGCACAAAGCAAGATCCATAAAAACAAGGATTAGCAAGTTTGGTCCGAAAGAACTTGACTGGCCTGACCTCAATCCAATAGATCACCTTTGTGATGAATTAGAGAGGAGAGTGCGAGGCAGGTCAAAAATTCCCATAAAGACACTCCTAAACCCTATCATATTAAACCCTATGGATTAAGTATTGGATGTTACTCAAGTTAATATGCATGTGAAGGCAGGAGAGTGAATACTTTTGTGTAGATATAGTGTAGATAAATGGATGGATGGATGGATGGATGGATGGATGGATGGATGGATGATAGATAGATAGATAGATAGATAGATAGATAGATAGATAGATAGATAGATACTGTAGATAGATGCTGCATACCATTGTTAAACAGTGAAGTTTTAGACTTCATTAATATTCCCTGCATATTCACTCATGATTTAATCAGGAATTAAATACCACATTCATAACCATTCATTGAAGTAACACAGCTCTGGTGAACCATCCCAAGTTGAGGGATTATTAAAGTCCACATGAGTATAGTAATGTGAGTGTGTGTAGATCTTTTCAGGGAGGCATTATTGTTATGTAAAATGTCAAGAAGCAGTGGCTGTATTCACCAGCTAAGAATACATTAGAGACTACGAGACAAGCATGGAGGTAAAAACCTACAATCCAAGGAGCAAACTTGGATCTCATGCCACTAACCTTGCCAGAGCATGTCTCACACAATTTGTCTCCTGCTTTCAAAATGGTTTTTGATTAAGCTTTCTTCAAAATAGAATAATAGCCATGATTTTCAATTTCTTGAGAACAATCTAGGTGCAGACAGTAAAGCTGCTGTTAAATAAAGGTAAGAGCTTTTATTATTATTATTATTACACCAGGTCACTGTGACCCTCTGCACTTGGGAAAAATTTTTTTTGAAAGTTTTATTTAATTCAGCTGATATATAATATTATAATATATGTTTATAATATATAATTTAACAACATATACTGTATATATATGCATACATTTTTACAATGTCATTCACAATCACTCAAAAGGTAAAGGTAGAGGCTTTCTGACCTTCTCTGTGTCAATGCCTTTTGACATGGCCCAGGTAGAGACAATGTAGTCCATTACTCTTTCACTCAGGCCTTTTGGCACTTGATAGAGCTTCAGAAAGTCCCGCACATTGTTAAGCATCTCATGGTAGCGGTTGGTATTGGTATACATTTGCTGGAAGATGGTGGTCACGTTTCCAAAGATGGTGGCATACAGGAGAGCTATGAAAGAAAGATGCACAGCAAAGGCTTTGTAAGGTGTATATTTGCTGAGGTGAACTCAACATGCTACTTACAAAAGAATCATTAATCTAATGAAGAGATGGTGTCTTATTCTTTATTTTAAGCTTGAAAACATAAAACTTTACTTTAAAGTCTTGAGAGACATTATGAAATGTGTGTATTGTGATTTTCTTTTAAATTATTTACTTAAAAATGCCGGGGTATAGGGCAATAATTTTAAAAGATAACCAATTTTATGGTATAAACTAAAATGTGATGTTATTGAATATTCCTGAGATAGGTTGATTCAACCAACATCACCTTTTTTCTCTCTCAAAGTTATACCTTGTCATTTTACTGTAGCAAAAAGATTTTACTCCACTATTAACTACTAGTGATGGGAAGTTTGGATCATCCTTTGAATCTCTTTCATCACAATGAACAAATCTTTGAGTCATATAAGTCATTTCGTTCTTTTGCTCAGAAATCAAATAAAATGATACATTTCAAATAAACATGTCTACATACACAAATTTTCAGTAATGAAAATATTTCAGTGCAGCTAAGGAAATATTATGATGAACAGAATGAGCAGCTCACCTCTCATATCTTTTTGTCCGAGGGGTTTGTGTTTTTTTTCACGTGACCCCCATAGACGCTATACTGTGCACTCAATTCTGCAGTGCATAGCGTCTAGGGGAATCACATGACCAAAGAATGAATGACTCGGACTAGAAGACTCATGAGATAAACCATTCAATTATGTTTCCTGTACATAACCTACGGAGGTTTTGTGATGCTTTGCGCATGCGCGCCCAGTAGAAAATGAACAAATCACTCTGAGACTACTCGTTCTTCTGAGTCACGTTAAAGACTCGTTCAAAAAGAAAGAATCGTTCATGAACGACCCATCACTAGTAACTACACATGTGACTCTTTCATAAACAAATACTGTACATATTAACAGTTCTATGTTTTACTTAAAATATGTAACTGGTAGGTGGTACGATTGCTTAGTGGTTATCACTGCCACCTTGGACCTCCACGGTCGGGGTTCGATTGTGTGTGAGTATAGCAGAAGAATGAAATGAATAAATGAATATTTCTGATAAATTTGTGTGTGTGTGTGTGTGTGTGTGTGTGTGTGTGTGTGTGTGTGTGTGTGTGTGTGTGTGTATGTGTGTGTGTGTGTGTGTGTGTTTGTGTGTGTGTGTGTGTGTGTGTGTGTGTGTGTGTGTGTGTGTGTGTGTGTGTGTGTGTGTGAGCGTGTGTGTGTGTGTGTGTGTGTGTGTGTGTGTGTGTGTGTGTGTGTGTGTGTGTTGTGTGTGTGTGTGTGTTTTTATTATTAGGCTTATTATGTCGCACATCCATCATAAAAATCACTGTGAATAAACTGTTACTATAAAAACAATACCATTGGTTTATTGGTTTTAATATAGTATTATTCAACCACACTCTGCTGCATGTCACCTCGCTGGCTGTTTGTTCACTGTTTTAAGACTGCAAGAACATTGTCTAGATATGTTTTGTGACTCAGTGAGATGAATAAAATCGGATGTTATGTTGTTTTTTCTGTCAGCAGAAAATATGACAAAATTGCCCTGCTGTAGGAAAAAATAAATAAAATGAATATTTGTGTGATCCCAAAAGATTAGATAGAACTTACAAGAAAAGGAATAGGAATAATCAAGTTTAATTTGTTATCTAAATACATTTCAGCTGCAGCAAACTAAATCTGGTGAACCAACATTTACTAAAAGTAATTAAACTACACATTCAATCCATAGTTATTTTACTTATCCATGTTTCTTCTTCCTTGAATACATTACATACCTGATTAATATGAATAAGATGTAAAACACTAATAAACAGGACATAAATGTCATCAGCTTGTAAGTCACTGGGATCTGCAGTATGTAACTGGTAATGGGCCTCAGGTTGTTTCCATGGGAACAAACCCAGACCAAAATAGTTCCTAAGCTCTGCGCTTGTGTTATTACCAATAGGTTTACTGGTGCAAAAGAAAGAGTTTAGACCCAGAGAGGATAAATATAAAAAGACACAAGTGTGTCATATACTGTACCAAAAAGGAAAGGAACACAATTGACAGTACATTGGGTGGTAGATCTTATTACAGTCCATCTCTGTTTTAGCCCAGCTTCTCTTCAGTTAGTAATAAAAGCAGGATACTGAAGACTAGAATAATATATGAATGCACTGCAAGTTAAAGGAATAGAAAAAAAAAAGAATAAAAAATTATTTTAGAAATAGAATCATATTCTCAGTGCCCGCTTAACTCTATGCATATATGACCAGACCATCACTGAGAACTGAACACACATACTCATGCACTCATTCACACATAAGAACAGTGTATCTAAACACTCTGATATGGTTTGAGAGAAAAGAACAGAAAAGCCAGAGAATCTAGAGAAAACTCAAATGATACAGGACAAAAACATGAACAGAAACTCTATACAGACAGCAACATGAGCTCAGGATCAAACTTGGGATCCTGGAGTTGTGACCCTGGTGGCATAACTACTGTACCTAATGCATTCTGTGTTAATGTGTCATGTAGTAAGAGTAGTGGCTATTTAAACCATTGTTTTCTGACAGATTCCAACTTAGCCTTGTAACTATGTAGCTGACATATTAGGTCAGTGTACCATTTTCAAACAATGTTTGATTTTCATTTTAAATTCTCCTGAAGGTGGATATTATCTCATCACAACTCTTATCCCCTATTATCTGAATGCTACAGTAATAGCAGTACCTATTTGCAATCACAGTACCTCTTTTAACTCCTGTACTTGTTACAGAGTCAAGTCTATTTGATCAACCTCTTAATACTATATCTATAGCCTGGTCATTGCTTACTAATTCAGTCTTGTCTAATTTGCCCCTCTAGGACAATTTGCCTGCATCACACTTCTGGGTATTGCTAAGCTCTCCGGTTTGTCTTTGACGCTTTGTATCTCAATCAGCACAAACCAGTGTCCTGGCATGCAGAATCATTCCAAGGCTAGCAGAGCAAGCTGTCTGAGAGTAATAGTTTTTCTTTTAATGAAACATACTGTATAGGGTTTGCCTACATTTAACAATGATGCAGATCAACACTGTACATATTGTTGACTTTTTATGGTGAACAGAAGCTGTTATCTTTAACTTAGTCTAGTTTTATATGAAACAGGCATTAGAGGGCTATCAACTGAAAAGCACAGACACACAACCTTACTAATCCATACAATAAACAAGTCTGACGCGCTACGTAATTAGGCAGGGATCATCCACAGATTAGCGGTAATTGATAGCACTCGCATTTCAAAGGTCACACAAACCCAGTCAGAAGGCCTTTGGCCACAGGCCACAGAGTCGAAGTGTTGAACAAATAGTATGTTCTAATATTACTCTTAGCACTTTTCCCCCTGGACACTGACAAATAACTAAGGGAAGATTTCTATACAGAACCCTACAACAATATTTCCTTTATTATAGAAAACGACTTACAACCATTTCCCTTTCAAAGAACCCGTGATAAGCCTATAGAAAGGGTAGAGAGAGAATAGTTGATGGCACGCTCAGCTTTTTTCTTTTTGAAATAAACAGCCTGAAGAGAACAAAATATTTTGCAATTTAAACACTTTCACTTCAACACTTCACTTTCAGCGTTGAGCACATTCCTTATGATAGCCCTGAAGGCACATTTTGGATCTGCCAAAATGGGTGTATAAAAGTTTCATGATCGTCTTGTAGTGGCAGTATACCCACAAGTGGAGAGCCTATAATATCACCGTGCTTAATAACTAAGTTCCAATGTAATATTCAGTAGGCTGAGTCCCTACTCCCGCACATGTGCTGCAGGCTGCTTCACTATCCTGAGACTGGCCTATACAAGAAATACACACTTGCGGAACAAAAACTCCTCTTTGCTCCTAAACCACATCCACCCCGAAGCATGATAACAAGATTGGGATGAATGCCAGATTATTTAGCCACGCATCGTATTGATGCTTTTTTATCGACAACTCACAGTGCTCTGGTTCTGCTGTTCTGTTCAGAAAACAATTCTAAAACGAAATCTTGGACATGAAAATGGCTACACCCAGAGGGCATTTTGTAAGTGATTTCTCACTGCTAAGAAGCCCGTAGAAGTGCCAGAGGGTTTCACAGTGCCCAAACACAGATAAAGCATTTTGCTGGGTTTTGGTGTGACTAATTGATATACAGTACAGGTATACAGTACAATGCCAATAAAACATTTACTCTGTAAATAACCAACTAACAGGGAATTGTTTGTGTGGTGGTGTCTGACACCAGGACACTGACAGCAGATCTTTTAGGTTCTGTGGGTTGTGGGGTGACGACTCCATTACATTTGTTTGTTTGGCGCATACTGTACCAAGGTGATCAATCAAAGTGGGACCTGGGGAGTTGGGAGGCCACGTTGGCAGCCTTGGGTTCTTTGCCTGATGAGCCATTTGTGAGGTGGGCTGTGGTGCACTAGGTGTTTTGGTGCCTTTATATCATGAACAGCACTGACTTTTTTGGGGATTTGTGCAGTTTGGTCTTTTGGACCAGACAGGATGGCCTTTTGTCCACGCGGCCATGGGTGAGCCTTAGGAGGCCATGATCCTGTCACCAGTTTACTGGTATATAATTGATAATCATGTTAATGTGTTAATGTTTTATTGCTGTTCAGTGTATATGGGTGTATCATAAACCAGATTACTGTGTATGCACTGTGCATTAACATGATGACTTGTAATAAACAAACTAGGTTCTAAGAAGATCATACAAAGATAACATCTGAAGGACCATTGCACCATTAATTGTTTTACTGCATTAAAGAGTTAAAGAGTCTCATCACTGTACTATACTTGAAGTCCTCTGTAAATGTCAAATTGTTTATGCCCCTTAAAATTAAATCTTATTTTAAAATGAAAGCTTGTTTCTAAGAAACAGTCTGTAGTTGCAATGGCTTATTATAAATGTTATCTTTATTATGCAACCCTACAGTATGATTTACATTTGGGGATCCTCCCCTGCAATCCAAAGGTAATCTTCTTCTTCTTTAGTTCGCATTTTTATTTTCCCAATTGTTTTTCTGGGTGGTAGCCAATTTATATATGTGTCATATATATATATATATATATATATATGTAGGTTTCTAGTTGAGATCCAAATTTTCTAACAATTTAGTCACAATTCCTAGTTCAGTTTTTTGAGGTGAGAATCTGACATATGGTTTTATTTTTTAAAACCATATTAAAAAAAAAAAAAAGTAATCATTTTGATATTAACTGTGTTGGAAAGAAAACTGTCTACACTTCATGTACATATTTTTACGTTGGTACGACAACATTTCATGCACAAAAACATGTGCAAAGAAAAAGAAAATGTTTGATGTCATCCCTAAGAGTTAATGCAAGAAATACATGTGGTTTTTCCTTCATTTGTGAACAAAGCACTAAATTTTTACAAACTGAGCACACTTTGTCAGATTGGGAAACAATGTGGATGCTTGAGCCACTCGATATTTCTATTGTCAATATTGTCAGTGATGTAATGAATAGTAAATTTAAAAGAGGTCGCATATTTGTACTGTAAAATACAGAGGGCGAAGGATATGCATGGTCAAATGTATATAGAAAATAATCTATGAAGTGTGTTTGCTGATTTACACTTGAATTATCATTAAATACAGCATAATATAAATAACTAAATATATATTTTAAAAAATGTCTTGCTGAGCATTTTTTCTCTTTAAGACCAGCAGCAGTGTGAGCATCCTTACTGGTGCATCCTTGGCCCACCTCACCACAGTCTGGTCTCTGTGTCATGCTGTTTAGTACAGACAGATATCTTTAGATATCTTATGCCGCATTTACTGTTTTTCTCAGTAAAGACGGCACAAGAAAATAAAAGATTAGGTAAAAGGATTAAAAACAAAGACTAAATATCATTACAATATTTTTGGATCGCAATACAAAAAATATAACACATTTAGTTATAGACGTGCAATAAAGGTTTCACAGTTGCTATTAACAAGACATAAAAGAAGAAATGTGTGTGGTTATCCTAAATTTTAAAACTGGGTTGGTATACAGGGTTGATTAATTTCATTGTCAGTGGAAATAAATATAATGAGATGTTATTGCAACACAGCAGTAATAAACGTCAGATATAAAAATAAAAATTTTTTTAAAAAAATCCAGCAATGCTTAGCTAAACAAAGGAGGATATAAAATCTGAAAAAAGGGGAAAAGCACAAAAAAGCAAAATCAAGATCTCCCACTTAATGAAGATGTTTTCTCATTCTTCTGAGAAAATAACAATCCACACTGTCATTAAAGACACCCTGACATGCTTTAAAATTGACATGCTATTTTACAAATCAATAATCCATCAAGTGAAGCAAGAGATCGTCTCTTCCTCTTTCCTCAATTAATCATCAGGGGGAGTACAGTACATTTCATCTTGTTAGGCCCCACGGGACTTAAGACAGACAAGACAGCTCTAAATAAGAAAGTGCTCAGTTCCAGTACACAAAAATAACTGAGTTTGATATGTTGCCTGTCATTTCAGAGCTACTGTATATTTTAAGGACGTCTAGTATACAATAGGTAGAAACTGTAATCAAATCTATTTCAGAATCCCATTGTGCAATTCAACAGACTAGCAGATCTGCAGATGGTAAGCAAAGAGGACAAAAGTTAGCAGAGATTCATGTTAAAATATTCCATTCGAACAGGTGAAACTCTGCGCATTTACTGTTTAATTAATATCCTTCTGCTAGATTTTCCAACTCTGGCCACAACATGGATTAGTGAGCCTGAGGGATTTGATAAATTTGCATTAAGCACATCTAGAACATTTCTGCAAAAGCAAAGTACTGTAGTGGATTTTGAAAAAGTTTTGCAGCAGTAATTCGGTGATTTCCTCTCTCCCTATCCATATACGGTAGTGCATTTAACATATTACATTTTTCCAACATATTACAACATATTCTAAATCACATTTAAATTATAATATTTCAAGACTTGTTTGTTTTCATTTCAGTTATTACTAATATTGAATCAAAATATTCAATTTTTTCCCCCTGAGATTAATCTAAACCGATTTACAATACAGAAATGAAGATCATTTATGTACTCAATATTTGGTTGGGACTCCTTTATCACAAATCACTGCATCAGTGCTGCATGACATGGAGACCATTCTGCTTTGATAGCAGCCTTCAGCTCATCTGTATTGTTCGGTCAGGTGTTTCTCATCTTCATCTTGACAATAGTCCATAGATTCCCTATAGAGTTCAGTTCTGGTGAATTGGCTGGGCAATCAAGTTCAGCAAACCTGTTAGTTTTGGCACTGTGGGCAGGTACTAAATCATGCTTGAATAGGAAATTTGGCACCTCCATAAAGCTTGTCATCAGATGAAGTGCCAGGTAGATGGTTGTATTGACTTTGAACTTGATAAAACACAGTGAACCAACACCAGCAGATTGCATGGCACCTCAAATCATCAGGAGCAACAGTTGTAGCCTTTTCCTTTTTCTTGTTGTAACAGTTTTCCTTAAGGGGTCTCTTAATGCACTGACTCCAGCCTCTCCACTCTTTGAGACTCTCTCCCGAGTTCTTGAATCGGCTTTGCTCGACAATCTTCTTAAAGCTGCAGTCATCTGTGTTGCTTATGCACCTTTTGCTACCACACTTTTCCCTTCCAGTCCCCTTTCCCTAAATATGCTTCACTGCAGCACTCCGCAAACAGCCACCCCTTTCAGTGATGACCCTGTGTGGCTTTTTCTCCTTGTGGAGGGTGTAGATGATCATCTTCTGAGCAAATGTCAAGCCTGCAGTTTTCCCCATGTTTAAAGTTGTGTGTACTAAACCAGACCAAAAGATACACAGAGTTTATACTGTATGAATAGAAATTTATTCAAACTAAAAATTAAATATTTTCATATTTTTGGGATATCCATGATGTTCTATTTTAGGAGTGTATGTATTTTTAGTATGTAAATTGCTACATCATTACACCAACTTTTAATACATCAAGGGCAAAATATTCACGTATGGGCAAACAAGAGTTACAGCAGCACACACTGTGAGATGCGGTGCACAGAAAGCCTTTTAAATCCAAGCACATATCATTGCTTACTTGCCTGCCCAAACAATTAGACACATACGTAGCCTGTAGTGTCACTCTTTAATGTGCATTTATTTCTCAGTAGGCTTCATTTAATGGCCCAAAGAAAAACTGTCATTGTTTAGCATGAGTACTAAAGAGGCTTGTATCCCGCAAGGAGAATGACTAATTCACCCGCATGCAGTAATTACACCACAGCCTGTAGTCAGAGTTCATTTCTGTCCATCATCCTCTCTTCTCTCTACCAGCATGAGCTTATTGCTTCAACATCACTTTCATCCAGTCTTCATCTCATTGGAGCAGATATCAGCAAAGAACATGACAACCATGTCATTTGGTTATGCATTCTTAACTCTGACCCGCTCAATACTTTATGCCAGTTTTAAAGAAAGAAAGAAATGGTAATTAAGGCAATGAAAGTAATGTGGTAATATGAAAATAAAACATGCCTTATAATGGTGTTGCAGTAAAGGGTTTTTAACACCAAAAATATTTTTAATGCCAGAAAAAAAAATCTGCCTATTTTTATAATCAGTTTCTTGTTTTACCTTCTATATTTTTATGAATACTTAAGACAATATCTTGACAAATTTGTGTATTTGTTTTCGATATGTATATTATTATATTATAATATACAGTATATCAATAATTATATTAAATTTTATTTTATATTCATCTTATTATATATATATATATATATATATATATATATATATATATATATATATATATATATATATATATATATATATATATATATATTTATTTATTTATTTATTTATTTATTTATTTATTAGAAATTATTGATAATGTAATATTTATGATAATAGTATACAGAATAATAACAAAATTGTGTGTGTATTACTGGTCCTTGGATGTTTACGATTCGAACACATCATTATTATATTAGATTAACCACCTCTTAAAGTAAGTCTTTCTATGTATAATATATATATATTTTTTATCATAATGAAGTGTGCATCAGTTAGCAAGAAAGTGTGATGCACTGTTTGTTTCATGTAGCTGTTATAATACTGCTTTGAAGTAATGTGTTTATAGTAATCTTGATATTACTATAATCTATATTACTATATACTATAATTATTATAACAACATTATTTGTTTATTATTAGGATGCTGATATTGCTGATTAGTTTGACTCAATTTACAGAGTCGGTAGAGACTAGGTGGAGGAGTCATTGTGTTGCACCTATAAGGATAAGTCAGTTTATTAAAGGTGGAGTAGTCACCTTTCAGTGCAACTTAATTTAATTCAATTTAATTCAATTTCATTTCATTTATATAGCGCTTTTACCATTGGTCATTGTCGCACAGCAGCTTTACAGAATCATAAAGGAAATTAGGTAAATGAGTATGAAATGTGTGAGAAAAATTAATAAATCAAAATGATCAGATTCCACGAATACAGTAGGCTGTAGAGCTGCTAAAACAACCTTTACACAAGTTCCGTTATCCAAAATCACTTAACATAAATCTGATTGGCTGAGAAGCATTCCATAAGTGGTGTTAATAGATAGCGACATCGTTTAACACCATGCTTAACTATATGAATCACTCCATGTTCCATGTTTTAACAATCATTAATTACATTACAACTGTCAGATGCCAGCATGGGTTAAGGCAGGCCGGTACGGTCCACAGTACTAGAAAGAAGGGAGAGCAACTGCCTGCCAAAACCCACAATCAAAACCAGTCACTGGAGCACGTTTAGCAAGTTTGAACAAGTTATGAGTTTGAACGACATCGTTGTAACTTAAACAACACTTTGTCTCCTTAGTACTGTAAATGCCTCTGAATGTCTCTGGTGTTTTATTTATAGCTAACATGAGCTGCAAAGGCTGAATCTCAAATCACTCTGTAAGCTATCATTTTGGACATAATACACTTATTCTATACTGACTATTTACAGTACATAGCGTTTTGTCTTGCTGCTTTGTTTATTCACACCAAGCCTCTCCCCAAAGCAAAGAAAAAAACTCCCTGCACTGTGTTTTGCTCTGCTTATTAAACCTATAAGCTTCAGTTCAGCTACTCTCAGTAATTCCACAAACAATCTCTCTAGCTCTTCTGTAAATGCCTCTGCTCCCATTAACCACATCATCTCTCTCTGCAACACAATACAGATCGATATACAGCATTGACACACCACTGAGACCTCGAGGCCTGACCCAGCATCTCAAGTCATCTCCATCCTTCACTGCACTTCCTTTGGCTTCCTCAGGCTGATTTGACTCATTCCGTCCAATAACCCCGATGTCCACAGAAATAAACTTCCACATCACATTGCAACAACAACTCCACACACAACACATGAAAAGGGGAAATCGAAGCAACGATTTCCCATAACGTGAGCAAACGTACGGGGCAGGTTAAATAGCAAACTGCAAGCTTTCAAAGGCTCCAGAGTCAACAGAGTCAAATTGCCTACCATTAAAGAGTGGTCCTATTTATTCCAAGCAACAACAAAAAAACAAACAAAAAAAATGGAATCTATGAACACAACAAAGTACAGAGGTGGGGGGACGGGGGGGGAGGCTAGTTTCGAGAAAACACTCACATGGTTGATAATTGCTTAAAAGTAGTTTAATAAAATGTTAGCAGGTATTAATCACTGTGTAAATAAGATATGTATAGATATGTATACATAAGTCAATCCCCTTTTTGAACTACATTTAATAATTATTAGGATTAAACTTCAAAATGGGAATGTATTGCTTCAAATTATTTAAAGGAAATAAAGAAATCCTGTTATGGATGTTTTTTTTTGGCTCAAAGTACAGTAAGACATTGAATTGCTGCACCAATGTAGGAGTTAACCAGAAGTCTGAGATTTTCACTATAAACCAAGAGCTTATGAGTTTGAACAGCGATGTCAAGTCAGGATATTGTAAAGTACAAAGTTTAATATCTATCAGATTAGATTTCAGCACTGCATTATATCATAAAAATCTCATAGATGAAAAGGACAATATGGGAAAATTACACACGCACCATGAAAAGTCACGATCCACTCATTTAAACCAACATCCAGGTTATGCTTTTTTGGCCATTTAGTGAATAATTTATTTTTTCTCCTTTAAAGAAAATTTCTGGAAAAAAGAGAGAGAGAGAGAGAGAGAGAGAAGCTGATAATAAATAATCCACCCCATGTGCTTTCATTACACTCATCACCAGCACCTTTAAAATGTGCCAATGATGTATAATGAGCTGAAAAATATCAGCCCAAACAAAAATCAGACCTATTTCTTGTGTCACAGATGTCACATGACTGTCACATTTACTCAAAAATGATTTTCACCTCTTGTCGCTGTTACATATTGATAATATACAGTAGCTGCTTTTCTACATTAAATTATGTTTGTAAATGTACTTATTGAGTGGAAATTCTCCCCATAATTTAAATCATTGATACAACATGGACTAGACATCACTTACAGTAGCCCCGACCCTGTTTTACAACTCTGTGTGTATTTCTTTTTATTCAACCACTGATAATGCTATTCCACTTAGATCCAAGCCTTAAATAATCCACCTGAAAACAAAGCAAAGTATTTGATATGAATACCAAAAACAAAATCTTATACTGAAGTCTTTTATCCTCGAAACACAGGGGAGTTGAGCCCAAAAAGCACTTTTATACCAGCCTCCCCTGGGTCTAGAAAAGTACAGGTATGAATGCTGCATCACACTTACTGTCAGCTTGCTGCACTTACTGAAAAAGGTTTTGTTTTTAAGGACATAATTTTTTAGTATTATACTACGTGCTTCTACATGTTAAAGATTTACCTTGTGTACAAAGCATAAACCTGGATGTCAGATACACAAACAGTTATGCCCATGCCTTACTTCAGAACGGATTTATACACCTGCTCTAATCTATCACAACCCTCACACACATCTCTTTCAGTTATCTATCATCTTGCACTTATACACAATGATATTGATTTGTTTCTGTTTCTATACCATTCTTTTTTCTATTCTTTTTTTTTTAGAAAAGTGGTGGCACATACTGTACTTGGCTCCTGAGGGCTGCAGTAGATAAGCATAAGAAGATCACAAGTTTGAATCCTCTCCATGCCACAGCCATCTGTGCTCTAGAGCCAAAGAAAGCAAAACTGGCTATACATTGGATGGCATACTCTCTCTCTCTCTCTCTCTCTCTCAACTGTCAATATGTGTGGAAGATGATAGATAGTTTGCTATCTTTAGTGAAACTATGCTTTAGTGAAAAAATGTGGTTGGCTCTCTTTATGAGTCCCAGACGAAGCTTATGTTACCCCTTAACTGAGCCATCCTTAATTAGTAGTTGTTGTATAATAGCGCTAGCTGGTGGGTGTTAATTGGCAGGAGACCAGAATTGGAGATGACTATATGTACATACATATTGTAAGGAACTGATGTAAGATAGGCACAGGGTTTCTTGTGCTACATTTAGAATTGTGCTACATTGTCTTCTGTGCAAAGCCCAACATCAGTTATTACACCTCACCCTTGCATGAAATGGGATTTTATTAATATTTTTTTATCCACAAGTAATTTTCAAATAAACACTAAGCAAATATAAAAAATAAAAAAAACGAATACTTTGCTGTCTTTAAATTAGGCCCCTTTTGCCAGTTAGCAGGTCCTCTGTAATTTATCTTGAGGCGGTACTTCTGCTTGGTGCTTTCTGCACATGTGACCCATGTTCTGCTGGAGTGGATGGCCCCACATGAATACCCTGCACTTTACACGAACAGGTTAAGATTATTGCTTCAATGTATAATCCCGACTGGATACTATAGATTTGTTCCTTATATGAACTGCTGCTGTTATCAGGACTGTCCTGTACTTATAGCAGGTCTCCTATTCACAGAATGCTCATTCTGCACATTTTTTCAACATACTTCGTAGTGTTTGCCTTAACCTTTGCAAAGATGTATACAATCCTCCATTAAAAATCCTACCATGGGATTATGAGTTGTCTTTGGAGCCTTGTTCGTCTTAAAATTTCTTCCCACATTTACTTGCCACTGGTGCCCCTGGCTTCCGCATTAGTGTGATCCACTAATTATCCACCATATCAATTTATATCCAATTCTCTATAAAGTATTTATTGTAAAATTATAGGAATAAAATGAAATTGAATCACATCTGAGGTTTAATTTATATATTGATGGACACCTAAACCAAATGTTCATGGTCTGCATCTCTCGCAATACAGGTGTGATGAAAAGACTCTCTGGATTTTATACCTCTAAAAGCAAAATATGTATAATGAGAAATAAAGTAGTACATTGTGTACTATACTGTACTATGTGCATTCCACTCTCTGTGCCTGCCATGCTGTACACTGAGAATTCTTTCTTCTGCTCTTGACAGTGCACATTGGGGGGATAAGGCTTTCATGTAAGTCCAAGCATGAAATTCTTTAATGAGGAGAGACAGATGATCATCACATATGTGCATAGATATAGTTAATTCTGAATCATGATTCGTGATTATGCTTGTGTTTCCATCATGATTTCAAAGACTTATCATGCAATTATACTCTATGTTTAAAAAAAATTCAACCTAGCTCTATGAGTGCTGTTTTTGTCTTAATGAGCTGTACTTATTTGGTGACTTTTCTGTTTTAGTCCATCTAACATATAGGTGAGACAAAGGTCCTTCTTAGTACGGGGTGGCTTGGGGACTCATGACATGGCTTATTGGAAATGTAGTGGGTGATGTTAACAAGTCCATATGGAGAGGAGGGACAGGATCTGTAATTAGCCAAGCTATGCCTTAGCCTTTTGGCCAGATCAATGCTTAGACTAGCAGGAAATGCATCGCTGTTGTGCACCAAATTAACAAGCCCATGCTTCCTATGATTTATGAACACTACCAAGTTATTGACTGAAAGCAAACGTACCAAAAAGCCTGCATCCTCTCCAGGGCAATTCTTGGACAATCAAACTGTCTCTCCCAATTTGATGCACTAACTGGATAAACCTGCCTTACTCTGGCTTATACTCACATATAAAACAAGAAATGACTTCTGCTATACCTTCCATCTCTTTGAGTGTCAATCACTTCTGTAGTTCCCAATTACAGGAATCGGGGATAAAGCTCAGGGCCAGTCATATCCCATAGCGCTCGTGATTGTTCAGTCAGCAGGGTGCTACCAAAAGCGCCGGCAGATACACTGAGATAGTGTGAATGGCCTGATGAGCATTTTCATCACTACAGTTAAGGTGCAGACCTGTACAGCCAAGCTCAATCAGTTCAACTACAGTTTAACTTGGTGAGACAGCACAAGCGAGCTAAATGAAGGGACAGAGAGAGGGAGGGAGAGAAGGAGAAAATTGAAAGAGAGTGAAGAAGAACAAAAAAGATTAGATGAGTGATGGAGCAGAAAGAGTCAATTTGGCCAAAAAAAAGACAGCTGGGTTAAGCAAGAGAAGGAGGAAATGACAGAAAGATAATTAAATCTCCATAAAGGACTTACACAGTAGGTGGCATCAGGTACAGTATAGTGAGGTTGGACGTAAAGGAATGTAACAAACACCTGATAATAATTGTCTAGTCTAGTCAGTGTGAACATGTTTCTTCCATCAACAGAACGTAAGCCAGTTCTGATCAGGTGGTACAATGTGCTAGAACAGATTACTGCCAAGCCTCTGCCTATTGAAGTTTGAGAAGATATGATAAAAGAATCAATGAGCAAAGTCTAAAACAAAATTAATTAAAATGTAGCAAGCTGGTCTGAAAATGCAGCATGCTAGTTTAGGTTTTAATGAACACGAGCGTGTTCTTCACTAACAGTCAGTGCCGTTTCCAGACTTTTCCTATAAGTCCACTGTAAGGCAGTCTGTCTGGGAATTAGAGCAACAGATGTTTGTGTGTGTGTGTGTGTGTGTGTGTGTGTGTGTGTGTGTGTGTGTGTGTGTGTGTGTGTGTGTGTGTGTGTGTGTGTGTGTGTGTGTGTGTGTGTACATATGCAATCAACTGTGACCACAGTTATATATGCAATACTTTTACATTTGATTCTGTACTTTCTATAAATTATAGTTTAGCCAACTGTATTCTCCTGATTCTCTAAAGAGACAATTCCCTTGGCATTACAGATGCAACCATGGATGGAAATGCCTATTCTCTATAAAGTAACCTCGAGGCTGCCTGTAGCAGAAGGCATCACATTCCTTACTCGGTATACACACCAGACCTCCTTAGCCTTTGCTTGCATTAAAATATAATGCAGTTCCAGTCGACTGAAATGTCCAGCAGGAGTATAGTTAAGTACAAGCTGGATACTTCCACTCATGTGTTTATGAAGGTGGTCACTAAAAAAAGCATATTTTATTAATTCCTTAAGATAGGATAGGTCACACTAAGTTCAGTGCTGTTGCTTTTTTACACAGAACCACACAAAATCCTCATCATCTAGCCCTGTAGACCAGATTGGGTCAGGGAATTAGAATGGGAATTAGAAAGAACAGTGAAAAGAGAGACACAGTGAGGAGTTTCAAATCAATACAGAGGTCTTAGAATTGTGTTTTTTCTCCCTTATTATAAAATAATAATTATATATATATATTTTAATTAAAACAATGTTTTATAGGGAATTGCTGCATTTGCAGTGCTATTGGACAGTTGTTCCTTTACAGTATTTAATCATATACAATAATAATTTTGGCTATTTGTTGGAGATAATGCATCTTTATCTTTATTTTAAAAAATTATTACCATATCAAACCTAGTCGTTGTCGGGTTAATTAACACATCATGGAATCACTCTATACTATTTTTCAAAACTTTTAAGAACAGTAATGATGCAGTATAATAGAAAGTATTGAAGAACACTTACAGCCCACCATCATCATGGCCACAGAGAAGATTTTCTCACCATCCGTGGTAGGAGCGATGTTACCAAAGCCAATGGTAGTCAGGCTGGTCATTGTGAAGTAGAGGGATGATATGTAGAGGGTGTCCTTACTGGGTCCTCCCTCCCACTGGCATGATCCACTGGCATTGTACCGATAAGGTGTGCCGATATTGATTGCTAGCTGATAGAGCCAGCTGTCTGTCTTAATGGTATTGGTGACTTCATCAATAACCTCGTAATCACCAATGCTGTACCAGATACAGGCCAACCAATGAGCAACCAAGCCAAAAACACAGACAAGGAGAACCAGGACAGCAGCGCCGTACTCCAGATAGTGGTCCAGTTTACGAGCCACACGGCCCAGACGCAGTAGACGCACCACTTTAAGTGAGCTGAAAAGGCTGCTGAGACCCTGTAAGGTACAGAAAGGGGAAATATAAAGAATGTTGTAAAAATATATATTTTGCGAAAGATCATCTCAAAATGGTTTTCCTAAGAGTTGTGTAAACACAAAGTATTAATGATGCTATAAGGTTCAGTCACAATCACAAGGTCCGGATTAAACAAAGATAGATTTGAAGGATTTTAAGCAGCTACAGTATCTTCTAGATCTTTTTGCCCATGAATAATTCTAGTTTGAGAAAAGATTCAGTTATCTTTTGCCTATGGTTACTTTGATCAAACTGGGATCAACCCAGAGAAGGAGAAGAGCAGAGGTTGTGATAGGCAGCTGCACTTCCCCTTCCCCAGTAACATCAAAGTCTTCATTTCTCCTTTAAGTAGGAGGAAACAAGGGATCATCTGAAACTTGCTGTCTTAGAGTGGCCCCCAACCTGAAACGATTCTCAGTAGTCTAAAAATAAAAACAGATCTCATACAGAACATCGTGGTTTCATTATAATACCTGCACACTGCTGTTATACTCCTCAACTCATCCAAGCTCCATAATGATTTGTAGTCATTTATGCCTTTATGCATTATAACATTTGTTCACTATTACTATAACAGTTTTATTTTTTTAATTTATTTTTTACTCATTGTATTTTTTTTCTTTTTCCATTCATTTGTTTCTATGTTTTGTTAAGCAGGTGTGCTTCTACAGTATGTATGCTGTTTGATCCAGTGTTTTTAAATACCTTGTGCTGAACTGAAATGAATTCCTTTTAAGCATGAACTAATGTAGTATATTCTGTACAAGAGTCCAATAGTTGCTGGTTAGTATTTTAATTTCAGTTTTAAACCTGATATTGATATACCTTAATTAACTGGACAGTTGGATAGAAAAGTAATGTGCCGTAAAAAAAAAAAAAAAAAGGTTTCAGGCTTTGTGCAAAAGAGGGGAAAAAAAGCATCCTATACTGCAGGTACACCCACACAGACGAAAGCAATAGACCCTTAGACAAAACTAAACCTAAATATTACTTGCCAACCACATCCAAGTAAAAACAAGCATTTGGAAAGACTAAAAGCCAATCAAATTATGTCTTCTAGCTAATAAAAATAATTTTTTAAAAATCCTGAATTTCCTCTGATACTGGGTTTTACATGTACACCTGAGAAGATTTATTGGGATGACACTGGAACTAGCAGTGGCTAGCCTAATTGTTGCATCTTCATTAGCATTAGCAAGTGACAGACTGTCAACTGAAACCATTTATAAATAGATGCACCAGTTTGCACCTCACATTTTTAATTAGCATTTCCTCTACCATAGTCCATGTTGTTCTAGATGTCACACAATCATGAGGGCAAATTCTCAAACATGCAAAGAAGCATTTTTTTCCCACAAAACTCACGGGGAGGAAAGGCACAGTAAAATAGATGCGTTTGTAGCACATAAGCATGATACTCCAAGGATTTTTATGCTAGCACATGACATTCACTGATTCTGCTAGATAATCATAGTGTTGCCTGTGTGTCCTATGAATCCTTTAATGGAAATTTATGCCAAGTAATTTATCATGTAGAGATCTACTTTGCATTTGTGCATAGTTAGCATTTAGAAAACTGCAACACTGGTTTCCTCTCCCAGTAAGGAAGCTGTAGATCTGATGGTGTAAGGGGGGAATAAGCCAGGACTTTGGGGGGGGGGGGGGGGGGGGTTGGGGGGGGGGGGAGGATGTCACAAATATTACTTTTAACAATGTCTGCTGCTTCAGTTTTTTTTTTTTAGATCTTTTTGCCAGATGTTACGATAGTATACTAAAGTATAATTATATGCATTTCATAAGTGTCAATGGCACTTATTGACAATTACGTCAAGTTTATGCAGAGTCAGTATTTGCAGTGTTGACCCTTATTTTTAAAGACCTCTGCAATTCTGTCAATCAACTTTTGGGCCACACTGTGACTAATGGCAGCCCTTTCTTGCATATAGTCAATGCTTGAAGTTTGTTAGATTTTGCTTCTCAGCCAAGGGACTGGGCTCACTCATTGAATTTTCTTAAATAACCTAATTTATTGTTGAGATTTCATAGAATTTCATATAATAGTTTGTTGAATAAGTTAACAACACAAAATGACAACAACAATCATCATCATTATCATCATCGTCATCATAATAATACATTTTTGTAATTCTTTTGTTTTATATACAAAAATCTAATTCCATGATCTTTTCTGATTTGTATTACTTTCTACATTGTAAAACAATGTTAAAGGCAACCATGTGATATTTATACAGTATGTGACAGCACGTGTGTGCTACTTGATGATCTCTAAAGCCTTCATAAAGCCTCTAATCTGAGGTGCTGTTAATTAATGACATCAGAGGCTGGTAACTCAAAATGAACTTCTCTGCAAATGTAAGTTTTGGTCTTGCTTTCCTGGGATGGTCTCCACCCGAACCAGTTTTATTATGGTGCTTGATGAGTTTTGCAAATGTACTTCACAATACTGTTCTTTCAAGAAATATTCCAGAACAGCTGACCATCACATCTTTAGTCCATCACCATCACATCTGACTGTTGTTGTTGTTACTTAATTATCCCATATGTGCTAAATCATAGTTTAAAAAAATATCATGCTTTTTATATATTTATATGTATACGGAATAATTTGCCCATAATTCAGAGCCATGGAGCTAACAGAATACAGCAAGTTCAAATTATCTTATTTTCAAGCCTTGTAACTTTTGTAATGGAGAATTGGGATTTTCACCACAGAAATTAAAAACAAAACTAATAATACAAATATATACTCAAAGGCTAACCAGGGGGTCCCAACTTTAATGATGTAAAATGCTATACAGTTATATTTTATAGCTATAATAGTCATAGCCATTTATTTTTTCAGAAGCAGTGAACCAACCTTTGTTATTAACTGAGCCAACCATATTCAAACGTCTTAAATATGTGAGCACACACACAAACACAAACACACATGCACATATCACGTTTAATTTCAGGGATATTTGATTTCAGCATAAACACACATTATCTCTGATATCCAACCCATAATGCTGTTCCAGGAAACTATGCACCACAGCTCTTCATTATACAAGACATGAAGCTTGTGCCAAAACGAGCAGGTCACAATGCATTAGTAATTGTTCTAGTAAAATCAACTAATGTGTGTATGTATGTGTGTGTGTGTGTGTGTGTG
The DNA here is from genome assembly GCA_030347435.1 of Clarias fuscus. NCBI lineage: Eukaryota > Metazoa > Chordata > Actinopteri > Siluriformes > Clariidae > Clarias > Clarias fuscus. Next base: position 16,223,465 of record CM059229.1, on the reverse strand, counting down.
TGTGTGTGTGTGTGTGTGTGTGTGTGTGTGTGTGTGTGTGTGTGTGTGTGTGTGTGTGTGTGTGTGTGTGTGTGTGTGTGCAGGTGCCTACAGTGCCTGCTTAGAGAGCACAGTTATAATGCGGCAGGCTAATTTGGATTGCTTCACATCTAAAACCACTTTAGACAAACAAACACATGGGTGAATTGTTCAAAACATCATTAGCATAAAATTACAATACCATTAAATGCCTCCATACTCAATAAGCCGAAGCATAGAGGAGTCGCACGCTCAGGGAGGCGGTGGAAAAAGAATGGTGAAACAACCACAACCACAACAACAAAGAGAGAAGAACGAATTACCGGCAGCACAGAGTCTTCAGTGCGCGTGCCGTTCCGCACTGCTGGTATGTGGCCCACTGCAGAGGAGTCAGAGATGGAGTCCTGAAATGATTGGAGAAAATGACTAAAGGTCAGAGAAGTCAAACAAACAATAGGTGCTTACAGTAGTTGGTCCGTGTATATGAGGTAGGAAACTTCCTCAAGATCAAGCAAACATAGTCAATTTTGACAGAATATTGAGCTTCAGAAAACCACAGAATGTAAAGAAGAGGAAAAGTGGTTTCTAGATTTTGACACTGAAAATTGATTTACATCCTACACTATGTCTCCCAGTAATGTCTACGTAGTCTAACCCAAAGCATAATTCTATACTAGGAGCCATAAAAGCAATAACTTGTTCTTCAAATACTGTATACATATCCTCACGATATTATTAACTCTCACTCACTCACTCACTCATCGTCTATACCGCTTTATCCTGTATACAGGTTTGCGAGGGGGGCCTGGACCCTATCCCAGGAGACTTAGGGCACGAGGGGGGGGGGGGGGGTTACAACTTGGAGAGAGTGCCAATCTAATTTCGGCAATTTCGGTATAGCAATAAGCCTAATCTTGCATGTCTTTGGACTGTGGGAGGAAACCAATATTAATAATTTCAAACCCAAAATAACTCGCATGACCCCTGCCCGTGCAGCAGCTAGAGGTTGTTTTGTGTTTGTTGGTGAAAATGACTTGATTTATTCTTTGAGAATGAACAGAAGAATGGCCTCTGTGTGGACTCCTACTTGTTCATTTAATCTGCCCCAGTATGTAGGATTTGAGTGTCCGCAAACAGATGAGAGGGAGAGGGTGTGAAAATATCTGATGTTCCTGATGCAATAAAACAAATCAGTGAACAAAAACTGGTCCAAGGGGGAACATTGGAAATGATTAATACATCAGTAAAATCACCCCAGGCAGCTACTAGGAAAAGTTAAAACACCCAGAGTTGTACTGCATTGAAGAAGGGGATAGAACACAATTGCGGGCAAGCATCTGACAGTACAAGCCAGGAAGATGATGTAAGCTGGTGGTTGTGCAACAGACACAGAGCCTGTTTTAAAATGCATATATTTAGCGTGCACATGTGCATGACGTGACATTTCTATATTCATCGGCAACGGTTTGGCAGCTCGGGAGAGAGTAAGGGCTACTATGGAACGAGTATAATGTGGGTCTGTCATAGCGATGCACGGTGGCTGCATGTAACACCTGTCAACTCAACAAGTGTGTTGGTAAAGCTGACAACATGTTATAAACTGAGGGGAAAACCGAATGCAGTGGGGTCACAAGGGGCGCACCCGGCTATGACATTTTAATAGGATGCGTTTCATTCACACCACGCCTGTCATTTGATATAGGCTTTAATAAACAAAGATACACACTCTTCCCTGCTTCTGTATCTCATATGTTGCAAATGTTTTGAAAGATTTAGGTGTATTTCTGCGACTCTCCAGTATATTACATTTAAATTCCCAAACTTTGCTGATATAGTAGCAGTCTATCTCTTACAATCTCTCCTATCCTGCCTTTCTCAATGCCTCGATTTTCTTTCATAGAGATACCATGCATTGGAAAGATTTTCAGTCACATATTTTCACTAGCCATTGTCATGGGAAGAGTTTATTTTGTTTTATTTTATTTTTGGAGAGATGTGCATGAGATATTTTTGTTGTGTAGGTTTTTAGCCTCCTCCCAACGGAATTCCTCTGGAACTTATTTTTGCTGTCATTTAAAGCTAACTATGCATTCACTATGCACTGTAGCATAGTGAATTCCATAGTGACCCAGACTGTTTAAAATTAGTGCATTCTGAGCCGCAGGTTGCACACCACTGTTCAATCCCACGCAGCTAGTTTAGACTTAGTGGCACATCTTCAGCAAAAGCCAGCCCAGTGAGGCTTTCCCAGCTCATTTTGGGGTTTCATTTTGTTACAAACACTGTGGCTGTAAATTGCAAAGCAGTTTCGCAACATGTTGTTATAACAATGAACAAGATGACCACGTGACGACTTCTATTTTTTATATACAGGATGTATTGGAATGAGATGTTTCACATGTTTCACATGTACTGGGGTGTTAGCCAAGTTTTAATTTCTTGCTGGTACAGACTGGTGGATAGCCATGTAAATCTCATAAGTTCCTTCTTATGCCTATATATAAGTAAAAATAAAATAAATAAACAAATCAAGAATTACTTTATGTAATTACTATGCTTTTCATTTTATTTTCCAAAAAAATTTAATAAATAGATAAATATTAATTAATTGGATATAAAGCAAGTAGTAAACAGACTACTTTTTGAAATCCTAAATTCAAAGTGCCTTGGGCAACCGCGTGTTTGTCCTATTATAGAACTAGACGAATGAAAGGAAACACAGAATACAGTGAGCGTATTTATTCCAGCCACTCTCGCTCACTGTCAGTAACTGCCCTAACCTGCTCAGAGTTTCTCCTGTAACGCTGGGCACAAGGCAGAGAAATTCACCTCAGATGCCACCAATCCATCGAAAGGCACAATGCACGCACACATTCACACACCCTTCTATATTGTGAATAGATTCTAAGCAGAAGCCTTGTAGATAGCAATCCGTTTAAAAGAGACCCTGAAGGATCTCGTTTTTTCTTACAGAGTACATTTTTTCCCTACAGTGTATTCATAATTAAAGCAATATAATATAAAAATATAAAATATATTTTTATAAATTTCCTTGTGCCTAACATTGCAAGGCATTCTTAGAATATTCAACAGGAAAAAAAAAAAGTAAACCAGAGTGTTACTTATACAGTTAATTGTTTGAAAATGACAAATGTAATCATTCATTTACTTTTATGGGATCCAAACAAAAGAGCAAAATTCAGGCCATTTTTTATGCTAACAACCTAAATTTCTTTGCCTTAATTACAGGAAGAAATCTATTATGGAAAATGTGACAAAATTACTTTAATAAAAACACAGTCAAAAGGATACTGGATTCTAGATAAGTACCATGAAGTATTCCGTTACATTGTCACAATAATGGGATGATGTATTGTCATTATATTCATCGAGCTTTTCCTGCACCTGTAGCCTACAGCTGAGTGCTGCAGACCCGGAGATAGGTGTGAACAGTCTGCGTTTGTACACACAGTCTGCATGCAAGTCGCTGTGTCAGAGTCTATTGCGCTTTAAGCACATCAGATTGATTAAGTCATGCAGGCAGAGCCCCAGATGCCACGGCGACAAAGCTCTTTATTGCAAACCAGTGCACTGCAATTTGGTGGCTTTATTGCGTTCATCTTGTTGCTGAGCTGTATGTACACTGATGGCATCAGCATGATGGGATTTGATGCCTGTTGCCAGGGCGACTGTGAAACTGATGCAGACTGGGGGGAATATGTAAAGTTTGCATTATCTATGTATAACATTGTGTGTATTTATAGCTTGCTGAAAAGCATAATAATAAGAACTGAGAATCACACTATTTCGCTTCAGCTGACCCACAGTGGCACGCTGTCAGAGTTGTAGATAAATGCAGCAGGCATGCATAAACTCTGCATAATATGCTGGAATTGTGCCTAGTGTGGATTTTTGAAAATGCTCTTCTTACTGATGCCTCACAGTATCACACAACCTTTCATTTCATATGTGTATTCTGTATTGTATGCTCAAAAACAATGAAAAAAGTAAACGATCAGCACGGATTTAGTACTTGCAATGCCTAGGCCAGTTTTAGGCGCCAGGTGGATGATGGTATTGTAATCAGAAGTGTCATATGCATTTACATCAGTTAACTGTCATATACAGTACACAAGCTCATGTCTTAAATTCCAGACAGGCTGTTTAGATTTGTTGAGCTTTTCAGTAATTAATTTTAATCATATTGTTGGCGGCACGGTGGTGTAGTGGTTAGCACTGTCGCCTTGCACCAACAGGGTCCGGGTTCGATCCCCGGCCAGGCTCGATTCCCGTCCCTGTGTGCATGGAGTTTGCATGTTCTCCCCGTGCTTGGTGGGTTTCCTCCGGGTACTCCGGTTTACTCCCACATTACTCCCACATTCCAAAAGACATGTAAGTTAGGCTAATTGGTGTTCCCAAATTGCCCGTAGTGTGTGAATGAGTGAGTGTATGTGTGTGTGTCTGCACCCTGCGATGGATTGGCACCCTGTCAATCCCCTGATTGGCACCCTGCCATGTGCCCCAAGTCTCCTGGGATAGGCTCCAGGCCCCCGTGACCCTGAATACAGGATTAAGCGGTATAGATGATGAGTGAGTGAGTGATTGTTCAATAACATTAACTATCAATTATTTAGTAACTACTGTGGAACCAATAGTGCAATTAGCAGTTATGGGGATAATTAAGTCAGGACCCACAGAATGATCCTGGATGTTTAAAAGTTTAACTCTTTTTTTACAACAGTCACAATAAAAAGTAGACTAAGAGGCCCTCAGTGATTATGCAACCAGCCAGTTAATAAATTCCTTTAGGGCACTATCCGGCCTGCTTAGGATCACTCTGTATAATGTCCATTTTTCCTTGTACCCGAGTAACCACTGTAAAAGAAGATGGAAATAATGGTGAAAAGTGAGCATTTTAGACTAGGGATCTCATTTACACATTTTAAAGTCTTCAACATGTGGCTGAATGTGATGCTGGGAAGTCTGTGAGCTCACAAAAAGTTACTCATTCCACATCCCAAAATTTTTTTGTAGAACTTGAAGTGAATTGTTCTGAATTTACCTACTTGGTGGTTCTTGGTCAGATGTGACATCATAGGCCTTAATTCACCTACGAATTGGCTACATGTTAATTTAATGGCATGATGTACTAATAATAAAGCTGAAATGACCATCAATTCAGCTATAAACCAAACTGTACCAAACTCCTTCCAAACCATCACAAACTGTGTACAAAGTCCTGTATCTCTATACCTCATGATTTGCTATGAATTGTCAAGACTTTAACTGCCAAGAGCTGCTATTATTTATCATAGCTTAAGAGCAGCATAAATACCTGGTTTTTAAATAATAACTAAAAATGTATTTAAATTAATAACTTCAGTAATACATGTATGGTCATTTGCTGTTTAGTATATTAGAGCATACTATTTAGATGTTAAGTGCACATGGTTGCACTTTGCCTTGGATGTATTATCTATTAGAGCATGCTCTTAAGTTGTTTTGTATACAGGATAGAATTCATTAATTTTAGTCATGGATTTAGTATATTCTGTTTATTAGTTTAGTGTGCAGGTTTGGATTTAGCCATTTTAATGCATTCGCTCTATCCCTTGTATGAGAGTTTTTTTTTTACACAAGCACATTATTATGGAAAGCTTAAACTTATTTATTCATTATGAGGTGGCACTAAACACTTACACTACAATGTTTTGTGATTTTTAGTTTTTGTGTTTTTAATCACAAAAAATGCACTTTTTTGTGATTACATTTAAGGTCTTTGATCTTGCTGTGATGAAGCTGCTAGGATTTCTTACAAACTCAAGATTGTAGCAGTTTGGGATCAAATTCCGGAGTACCCCTTAAAATACCCCTTAACCCTATATTATATACTGTATAATGTGGTTTTAGATGCTGCTGTCAAAATTTGGATGAAAATTTTAGATGAGGGATAGTAAGTCATACATTTTTTAACAGGCAATAAATTAAAATAATAACAGCGGCATAGTGGTGCAGTGGAAAGCTCTAGGGTTTTCCTTGCAACTGTGTGGGTTTCTTCCTCTTCTCTGACTTGCTCTCACAGTGAAAAAGAATGCCAGGTTATTTCCTAAATTTCCTTAGGTGTGAATAAGTGTGTGAATGTGTGCATACATGATGCTTTGTGATGGACTGGCATCTGTTCCATGGTGTATCCCTGCCTCACATCAGGTCACAAATTCACCTCAACCCTGAGCAAGAAAAAGTGCTTAATAAAGATTCATGAATGAATTATGGATATAACCATTTGAAGATGTCCATTCACCAGTCTAGATGTAAAGAAAAATATACACTCAACTACATAATTATTGGCACCCTTTATGAAAATGAGCATAATCAGGTAACACACAAGACATCCATCAACCTGAGTAAAACCTATGAGATCTCAACTAAAATAAGGAGAAATGCTGGTATAATAGGTAAAAACAGGTATTCTGTTTCTGAATGTATTGAAAGTATTAGGGCCATACTAAAGAAGTCTAATAAGCATGCTAGGAAAAAATGTCCAGGAGGATACTAACAGAGCCAGTGGGGCCAGAAATTAAAAGTTTTGATTCAAAATCAACTGATTTATCTATTCGTTGTCATTTACTGACTTTTATTGATACCCAGATGGAGGTACTAATTTAGCAGCCAGTGGTCCTTCCTTGGAATGATTTGGCACCAGGCTAATATACACCTAATGCATTGAAAAATGTCTTTAGAAGTAAAGAAAGAGACAATGGTGTGTTACTTCTGGGATATAAACAAGAAAACACTTTACTTCTGCTTCCACCATAGGCCCAAATTCTATTGGCAAAGCAGGAAGTCTGTCTTGTGAGACTGCTTACAAACTCAGAGTGTTATAAGGTGCCACTACGTCTTACCTCATCCACATTCTCAAACGCATTGATGATGTCATATGGCAAGCAGGAGAGCAGGTCTATGACAAACCAGGTCTTCAGATAGTTCATGCGTATAAGTTTAGGATCTGATATGACCTCTCCTCCAGGCCCCACAAATGTCGTATGAAAATTAAGCACAATATCCACCAAGAAGATGACATCCACCACGCTGTCCACCACCAGCCAGGCCAGGTTGTTCTGTTTGGTCTTGAATGAGACATTATATGGTACCATGATGGCAGTATAAAAGGTAAGGATGAGGATGACCCAGTCCCAGGTTGTCTTAAAGGTGCAGTAGTGCAGAATGATATGAGGAGGAGTTTTAGGAGCTTCCTGTTTGTATTGCGGGAGGATGTCTGAGCCTAACTGAAGAGCCTGTATGGAAGAAAAAAGAAATTATGAGTATTCATGTAAAATGATACCTTATGTGTGTTACTGGGATGAAACTGATTATACATGCTTTCCGCGTGTAGTTTCTACAGATGATTGGGTCATGCACTATACAGTACAATAAGCTATACATTTATTTATTCTTCTTCTATACCGCTTATGCTGTACAGGGTTGAGGGGCCTTATGGCTTTCCCAGGAGCCACTTTGGGCACAAGCCCAACGGGGTACACCACGACGGTGTCAATCCATTGTGCGGCAAAAGCACACACACAAACTACAGGCAATTTTAAGAATGCTATTAGGCTAATCTGGAGGAAACCAGACTACCTGCTGGAAACCCACCAAACCCAGGTTAGAACATGCAAACTCCACACACACAGATCTAAGGCGGGAATCGAACCCTCGACCATGGAAGTGCGAGGCCACAGTGCTAAGAACAACGCCACTGTTCCGCCTACAACAAGCTTTAGCTTGGGAAATAACATGGAGTAGTACAGAGACATAAAGGCTTCAGAATGCACTACATATATCAGCACTTATGCAGGAAGTGTAGTTTGCTTTCTCTAGTCTGAGAATGGTAATGAAGCAGAAAAAATTATGTGTGCAAAAGGCATAGACCTTTAAAGAAGGTGACTCATCAGTGATGTTGCTGTCCAGTGTAGAAGGCTGACCTTTCTGGACTGGATCCGATAAAGAGAGCTACACAGGGTCGGAGAAACTCACCTCAGCCAGTCGTGAGTGCTTGTGGCTCACTTCAGTTTTGTTTAACGGTGCTAGTTGCTGCAGTGTGCCACGGCTGTTGGTCAGTGCCCTGGTCAGCCTTGCAAATTTGGTCCATCCTGTCACAATAAAATCAACCCAGAGAGCAGATAAACAGCCATAAGAGCATTACCTTTTAACTAAACAAAGAAATTTATATATACTGTATATATGAAGGCAATTAATTTTTAAGATATGTATGCAATGTGTTTATATATACAGTATATATAAGAGCATTATATAGTCATAATTCACTGAGACATAATTTGTCTCAGTGCCTGCAACTGCTGTTTTACTTCAATTTAAACTTCTCCTTTTTTTTTTACTGAAGTTTAAACTGATGTATAGCAGCAGTTGCAGGCACTGAAACAAATTGAAACACAAAATACAGTTTGTAAATGTGCATTATGTAAATAAAGTAAATGGGAAGGAAAAATTCAAATTAAAGGTTCTGTTTAAATGGTCTTAACATTAAATGTGCAAATGTGTGGAGAATATGTAATGTGAAAGCGATGGTAATCGTAAGTCATTATTTTGAGTAATTTTCAGTTTATTTTAATGAGGCATGTTATTGATAAATTCTCTTATCATTAAGACTTACTGTAGATATTTTTGTCTTCAGCTATTGAAAAGGGGCTTCTAGAAATAAAATTTAAAAACCTACCCTTCATTAGTAGCATTGACTAATTACATATCATTTATTTGCATTGATGCGAACTACAGTATATTTGATCATTTTGACATGAACACACTCCCAAATTAAAGAATCAATATTTATAAGGTCAAACATGCAAAACACATGATATTTTGCTCTAATGAAATATGCAACCCTCCACAGACGCTGTTAGTAAATCAGCTTGCAATATCAATTTTGTTGGTGTTTCTACATACACAAACTATTCAGCAAATCGTAGCTGCGAGCTTGAAGCCCTTCAGCTGAAAATAATTAAACCAAACTTATTTCCCATGACTGCAATGTTTCTACCTTTCCTACTTTCGACAGTGAATTTCTGATGGGCTTCTAGAGCTCTCTTCCCAAATCTCAGTCCCTTACTAGATTCCGAAAACCTTTCATTATGTGCTCCCTTTTTTCTCCTCAAAGGAACGGACTACCAAACACATCCCTGTTTTCTTGTAAGGCCTTGTAACATCAAATTCCGACTTCGAAATAAAAACACACCACAGTAGAGGATTACATTAAAACAACAAGCATGGGAGCAGGCAAGGGTGCAAGTTTGTACCTCAAGTAAGGAACAAGCAAGTACCTCATCATTCATGTTTCATCAGTGAAAAGTTTTTGTTCTTGTTGTTGCAAATCAATTAGAGATTGAGGAGCAAGGTAACATGCACTGCAGGCAATAGGGCCACATACAGTAGCACATGTAATCCCCACACTAGCAGAATAGTGGCTAGTGACTTTCTGACAGATTTCAGACTGCAGTACTCAGGAGATCAAAAGTCGTCATCTTGGAATGGATGCTCAGCCCCATGGTTTCTTTAGTTTGAAATTGCAGTACACTAGATTCATTCTGCTTACTCCCTAAAGAGCCTGAGATTTATAGCATCAGACACTAAAAGCAGACTGGAGGAAAGACAAAGATGCACCACAGTTATCCAATTTAAAGCACATTCCATGTGCAAAAACAACGATGTGGAGAAAAGCAGCACAGAGTGAAGCGGATCTCTTGTGACCGTTTCATGCATTTCACAGCAATAGTACACAGGGGCACTCTCATTGTGCAACCACATGCCACATGAGCTCTACAGAGGCTAAGGAAGGAGAACTCTGTCTGGTGCACTGATTGGCTCAAGTCCTTTCAGCAGAGCATGTAAGCATTAAAAAAAAAAAAAAAAAATCCTTATGGCACCGTAGAAAAACCAGAGGGACAAGCACTAAGGACTTTGGCATCTGTATGCAGGCTATTGTTATTGAGTAATCTAAAGAAGAGGTATATGAACACCGGAGGAGGATTTTCACGAAAGGTTTGAATAAATTGAGGAAAGAAAGAGACTAAAGGGAATAAGGGAGTAAATAAGTAAATGACAAAGCCATGGGTGACGGTGGAGTGTTTGGGTAAGGAGATAAAATGAACAAATGACCAATTGTCCAAACCATCTATGCTCTCTCTGAGGACAAGGTGCTAACACTAGGAGACAATGAGAGGTCTCTTGCAGCCCCACACCAGGGCACTGCTATTGCCTTCAGATTTCCGCAAGACTGATCTTAGCTCTGGTGCCTGGGTTAAATAAGTCTGCTAAGCACAGTGTCAGCAATAATCATAACAAATAGTGATAGAAAAGGACAAGGAACGAGAATGAGTAGGGGAGATGACAATGTGTATTTGGCTTCTCTGTTCCTTCTGGGTTTCTAATTCAAGTTTTCGAACCATGTCACTGCTTAACTTTGTAACTGGTCACAGCTGTTGTGCAGCTTCTTCGGTCAAAATTTCAGACGATTTCCTTACTTTGGGTCATTTTGATATTTCACTGCTTCTAATAGCCAGTGGTAATATTTCAGAGATTCGGATACACACAAAGGCTCATGCAACAAAAGGACATACAGGTACTTTGCAAACTAAAAGCTTTACATCAGTACACACTGATGTACATTCACACTAACAGTTATGAAAAATCAGTGTATATTTTATTCACGTCCCCTAAAAGCACTCCAGGTCATAGCAGTGCATGCAGTCCAAGTGGGATTTATAGTGCTTCTCAAACCAACACACATACATCTAGGTCTGTGTACCCAGAGGCAAGTAGAGGAAAGTGTACTGTACACAGAGACATGGAATACTGCTCCTAAAATAGCCCTTTACTACATGACTTCCTAATTGCAATGCTTGCTTTATAATCAGCATGTAATAGAAGCTTTAGCACATTATGAGAGTCTCTTGAACATGACATCAGTAGTAAATGCACAGACCATCCTTTCCACAACATTATGTTTACTACAAAACAATATTAGCATACCAGATAACAGGATCTTAAAAAGCAAAACAAAATGAAAACCACCCTAAAAATAAATTAATAAAGATCTTCTTCTTCGTCTTTGTCTTTTGGCTGTTCGCTTTCAGGGGTCGCCACAGTGAATCATCTGTCTCCATCCAACCCTATCCTCTGCATCCTCTTCTCTATATCCTTTACCTTCATATCCTGCATCCACAAACCTCCTCCTTGGTCTTCCTCTAGACCTCCTGCCTGGCGGTTTCAACCTCAGCATCCTTCTACCAATATGCTCACAATCTCTGGCGCCAAAAATATATATGAATAGATAAAATATATTTAAAATAAATGTTACTTAAATCCAATTTGTATAACCAAGTAAAGAGCAACTAAAAAGACATATTTTGATGATATTTTCTGCAAGAATTTACCACACAGACGAATTATTTTTCTTTTTCTTTTTACATTTTGTATGTTTTCATATGCTTCACTACTAGGCATGAAACACGGAAATAAAAATGTGAAAATACAGGTAAGATTAACCCAACATTTCACATATACAGTAAATGTCAAAAAAAAAAAATTAAAGAGAGGTCTGATGTCAAAAGTTTACATTCACTTAGATTTCACACTGCACAGATTTCATGTTCAAAAAAGTATAGTTTTGCCAAGTCGGTTAGACTTTATGCGTGTCACAAATTAATTTTTCCAATAATTTTTTACTGATATATTATTTCACCTATAATTTACTAGATCAGTTTAGTGTGTTAGAAGTTAACATATACTCAGTTGACGAAGCCTATAAACAGCTTGGAAAATTTCAGAAAGTTATTTTGTGTTTTTAGAAGCATCTAACAGGCTAATTTACTTCAATTGGGGTGTATGTCTGGATGTATTTTATGTCTACCTTCAAACTAAGTTCCTCATTGTTTGACATCATAGGAAAATTAAAACACATCAGCCACAACCTCACAAATTAAAAGTTTGGTTCGTCTGATTCTCAAATTGTTAAAGATACCATGTTCATCTGTACCAACAATACTACGCAAGTGTAAACACCATGGGAACACGCATCCATCATATCGCTCATCTTTGGTAGTAATTAGATTAAGTTGGTAGTAAAGTAGAAATTAATCACAGAACAAAAGAAAAGTACCTTGTGCAGACACAGGAGGAAACAAGTACAAAGGTATCTATTGCCACAGTAAAACGAGACAATATTGGCATAACCTGAGTGCTTAGCACGGAAGACACCACTACTCTAAAATTGTCAAAAAAGCCAGACTATGTCTGTGAAGATCACCAGTCATGCAGGTGAGGTTGTCTGGAAGTTGAGTCATGACAACTGGACTTTTTAGGTAGATACGTTTCACTACTCATCCAAGTAGGTTCTTTAGTCTGACTATGGCCAGACTATGACAATGCACATGAACATGGAGACAAAGATCTTATTTTCTGGAGAAATGTCCTCTGGTCTGATGAAGCGAAAATTTAACCATTTGACCATATTGACCATTGTTATGTCTAAAGGAAAAGGTAGAGACCTACAAGTTGGAGAACCATATCACAACCATGAAGCATGGGAGTGGCAGCATCATATTGTGGGAGCACTCCAGGAGGAGCTTCGCAAAACAGATAGCATCATGAGGAAAGAAGATTATGTGGATATACTGAAGCATCTCCAGACATCAGCCAGGAAGATAACGCTTGATGGCGAACAGATCTTCCAAATAAACAAAAAATACTAAAGTTGTAACAAAATGATTTAAGGATGATAAAGTCATGGTATTGGAATGGCCGTGACCTAAATCCAGTAGAACATTTGTGGGTTGAACTGAAAAAAGCATGCGTGACCTTACTCAGTTACACCAGTTCTGTCAGGAGGAATGAGATCAAATTCTAGTAGTTTTGTTGAAAGAAGTGTATGGAAAGATACACACGTGGACAAAATTGTTGGTACCCTTCGGTCAATGAAAGAAAAACTCACAATGGTCACATAAATAACTTTAATCTGACAAAAGTAATAATAAATAAGAATTCTATGAATGTTAACCAATGAAAGTCAGACATTGCTTTTCAACCATGCTTCAACGGAATTATTTTTTTTTAAAAAGAACTCATGGAACAGGCCTGGACAAAAATGATGGTACCCCTAAAAAATACTGAAGCCATTCTTGGGTGTTTTTAGCTGTGTGTTTTGGGTCATTGTCCTGTTGCAAGACCCATGACCTGCGACTGAGACCCAGCTTTCTGACACTGGCCAGCACATTTCTTTCTAGAATCCCTTAATAGTCTTGAGATTTCATTGTACCCTGCACAGATTCAAGACACCCTGTGCCAGATGCAGCAAAGCAGCCCCAGAACATAACAGAGCCTCCTCCATGTTTCACAGTAGGGACAGTGTTCTTTTCTTGATATGCTTCATTTTTCCATCTGTGAACATAGAGCTGATGTGCCTTGGCAAAAAGTTCCATTTTTGTCTCATCTGTCCATAGGACATTCTCCCAGAAGCTTTGTGGCTTGTCAACATGTAGTTTGGCATATTCCAGTCTGGCTTTTTTATTATTTGTTTTCAACAATGGTGTCCTCCTTGGTCGTCTCCCATGTAGTCAACTTTGGCTCAAACAACGATGGATGGTGAGATCTGACACTAATGTTCCTTGAGCATGAAGTTCACCTTGGATCTCTTTAGAAGTCTTTCTGGGCTCTTTTGTTACCATTCGGATTAACCGTCTCTTTGATTTGTCATCAATTTTCCTCCTGCGGCCACGTCCAGGGAGGTTGGCTACAGTCCCATGGATCTTAAATTTCTGAATAATATGTGCAACTGTAGTCACAGGAACATCTAGCTGCTTGGAAATGGTCTTATAGCCTTTACCTTTAACATGCTTGTCTATAATTATCTTTCGAATATCCTGAGACAACTCTTTCCTTCGCTTCCTCTGGTCCATGTTGAGTGTGGTACATACCATGTCACCAAACAACACAGTGACTACCTGGAGCCCTATATATAGGCCCACTGACTGATTACAAGATTGTAGACACCTGTGATGCTAATTAGTGGACACACCTTGAATTAACATGTCCCTTTGGTCACATTATTTTCAGTATCATTTTTGTCCAGGCCTGTTCCATGAGTTTATTTTTTAAAATAATTCCGTTGAAGCATGGTTGAAAAGCAATGTCTGACTTTCATTGGTTAACATTCATAGAATTTTTTTAAATTATTACTTTTGTCAGATTAAAGTTATTTCTGTGACCATTGTGAGTTTTTCTTTCATTGACCGAAGGGTACCAACAATTTTGTTCATGTGTGTACCTGAAACATTTGACCCAAGTTAATAACCTAATACTAACTAAGTGTATGCTTACTATTGACTGCTGGGAGTGAAAGGAATGAAAAGCTAAAATAAATCTGTCTCTTTACTATTATTGACATTTCACATTCATAAAATACTGTACAGCAATGATCATGCCTGACCTATGACAGGTAATGTTTACCAGGATTAAATGTCAGAAATTGTGACTATAAATCTATTTGCCTAAGGTGTATGTAAACTTCCGACTTCTAATGTATCTGAAGCTTTAAATTAAAAATATGGCCATGGAAATGGTGGCACACCTGCTCAATTGCTGAAAGCTTGATCGAGGTGATGGCAGATAGCAACGGTTACTAAGCATCAGTTAGAAAGACAAATAAGCCAGTACTTGGCATTAGTCAATCAGTGGGCATGTCACATGTCCATTTATTAGTCAAACATTTGTGCAACAGACATTCACCTTGATAAAAAAGCGAAGGGTTTCATACTTAATAATTAAATTTGATTATCATTTATGTGCCATAAAATGAGAATGTATAATTTCACAGCTATGTCTGGTTCATAAAGTAATGCTTAGCAGTCTGTCAGGACGTACTGCAGCAATGCACATATGATATTTAAAAAAGCATTATTAAGCTTCTATCATGTTACAGTGGCTTGCATTGCCATTGACTCAGAATTCCATCTTTAATTTAGATTAGTTTTACATTATTTCTGTCTGAGAGAGTGAAGCCTGACTCAGTTAAATTATCACCAGAGTCTGATGAATGCTAGCAACTCAAGACGATTGTTGTGCGGTCCTGTGCACTGTCCTCTCATGCACTGTCATTTGCCGTTTTCTTCCATGTATGCCACAGGGGTTTGGATATAGAAACTGTTTCATGACACATAAAAAAATTAATTCTTCATGATAATTTGGACAGATAGGTACAACACACTAAGGAAAAGGAGCCCCACATAGCAGATGGAATAGACAGGTTGAGAAAGCAGATTCACTCCTCATCCTCTTTAGCCCTGGATGTCTATTCGAGAAGGGAGCAGGTGTGATTTTTGCCTCAGCTCCACTGCTGACACCTTGCACCTGCTTGTGTTCTGCCAATCTTACAATGTGACAGAAACTACCAGCCTACTTCAAATGTGTGTGTAGGTTTTGGAAGGTTCTTGCAAACCAGGATCATGTCAAAGTTGCGCTTTAACTTAGCAGACTCACAAGCTGATGAGGAAAGGCTCCACCAAATCAGGGATGTGTGGGGTCAGAAGACAAGGAAAATATAGAGAGATCTGACACTTCCGATCAATCAGACTCACAACTTGAGTTTTGCAGCGTTCAGTCCTGTGCTACTGGAAAAGAGAGCCTTCTTAAACACAAAGTGACAGCTCGTCCATCTCCTGCTCTATTCTGCTAACACAGGCTAGAGCTTGCAACACTGCACAAATCAGTTCAGAAACAGCATCTCTAATTGACCTTGTAATGGCCCTTTCACACTGTATCTCTTTTTTAAAGTGGAACTCTAGAATTATTAACACAGTTCTGAATTTGCTGTAGAG
Organism: Clarias fuscus; assembly: GCA_030347435.1. Lineage (NCBI taxonomy): Eukaryota > Metazoa > Chordata > Actinopteri > Siluriformes > Clariidae > Clarias > Clarias fuscus. The sequence goes on along the minus strand of CM059229.1, from coordinate 16,207,563 downwards.
GTAGCGAGAGTAATGTGGGGATGGTGAAAATGCTATTACCACCAATTTTGTTTTTATTGTCTAAATGACTAGCATTAAGCACAGGCATAAGCATTATCTTTAGTTATGAATAGTATTACTTCCAGTATGTTATGAGAAAGAGAAATGAAGAATGGGAGATCTAGATTGTACACCAGCACTCTCACATCAAACTTTGAAATTTATGTGTTGTAGTCTTACCTTTGGTGGTCTCATCCTCGATGGGTTGTTTGAAGACGGTTATGTCCTTGAATGTGCAGAGGAACAGAACCACTTTATCATTTTCGTTCCTGATCGGGGCCACCTGCATGTATAGCCATACTGGGCTCCCTGAATTGCCCAAAGAGAGAAGGTATGAAAGTAAACAGATTGTGAGGAGATGAAATGAGTGGTTGTACATGAACCAGGATAAAATAAAAGTAGTAGGGATTAGAAAAGGTGGATTTGGTGGATATAATGATTTTATGGGTTAGATACGGTATGAGAAAAGGAAAGAAGATACATGAAACTCATTAATACGTATAATCTGCTGTGTAAATGCCTACAGGATCATTAAGCCACATATTCTCCAGACTGGCTTATCTTTAGAAAGTGTTTTAGGACTATTGATCCTAAGTGCCTACACAGATTAATAGGAAGTGTAAGATAACTACAGGCCTTAAAAACATTATGTAAGATTGACTGTCTACAGCATGTTTCTTATCACACAAACTACATAATGAAGAACTATGACATTTCTAAGTAATGATTCGGGAGACTCTCTGAGCTACACCAATAAGTACCAACAAGTAATTAAAAAATAATTAAACCCTGAAGAATGAGTACATCTATATTTGTAAATAGACGAGTATTTGCAGATCGATTATAGGGGAAATAGTGTCAAAGTATCTAAGTAATAAGATTTTCCACAATATAGGATATACTTTGAAAGAAAAAGACAGCTCATTTTAGTCCTCGCTTTTTTTTTGTTGTTGTTCTGTATAAATGGATTTTGCTGCGAATACACTGTTTCAGATAGGTATTGTAGTATTGTCCTGCGTCCAGCAAAAAGACAAATAAGAAGATTTAGAATTATGTGGACTATCAACTTTGGTTAAAATTGGTCGGAAAAAAATCATGAACGAATATCACTTAAACACTTGGTGAGATTCCATTATATAAAAGAAAATCTAAAGTAGAAATCATAACCGTGCCTAATAGTAAAAGTAAGAGCATTTCTATACATATACACAATATCATGGCAATTCACAGGATTTGGATTAAAAATAGCTGTGTGGCCATAAGGAAACCACTTGTTTATACAATAAGGAAATTGATTGTTAATACAATCAGGAAAATAAGGGTTCAGTTTTCTAGGAAGCATTAACATTGGACTTTAGAGCAATAAAAAAGGTCATGTGGTAAATGCACTGATCATGCATAGTGCCCACTGCACAAGCCTTGGGAGGCAGTGTTATGATCTGGTGTTGCTTCAGTTGGTCAGGTCTAGGGTCAGCAACAATATGTGGCAATAAATTGAAGTCAGCTGATGACCTGAATGTACTCAATGACCAGGTTATCCCTTTAATGGAGGTTCTTTTCTTCCATGATGAAACAGGCATATTTCAGTACTCGCATTGTAAAAGAGTGGTTTTGAGAGCATGAGGAATCATTTTCACACACAAATTGGCCACCACATTATGTGGTGTAATCAAAGCTAAAGATGGTCGGATGAAATTTAAATTTTTATTTATTTATTTTTTAATTTTTTCCCCGATTTTCTCCCTAATTTAGTCGTGTCCAATTCCTCCCCGTCACTGGGGGGCTCCCACATTAAGGCTACTACTACCACTCAGCCGGGAGGGCCGAAGACTATCACGTGTTTCCTCCGAACCACGTGACGCCAGCCGACCGCATCTTTCCGAACTGCTCGCTCGCGCACCTTTGGGGGCGGCGTAACACACTCGGAGGACAGCGCTATCCGCTCCCTCCGTTGCGCGAGCTCACAGACGCCCCTGATTGGCTGTAGAGCCGTGATTAATGTGGGAGCACTAAGTACCTCTCATCCCTCCCCTCTGAGAGAGCTCGGCCAATCAGCTCTCTCTAGACCTCCGGCTGCGAGAGGTTACAGCACCACCCGGGATTCGAACTAGCGATCTCCGGATGATAGGGCGAGCGCTTTAACTACTGCGCCACTCGGAGGCCCGAAATTTAAATTTTTGAGCCTTTTTTAGCCAGGCAGTACATTCAATAGCTTTTAGATGAGGGGGCCTTAATAGTAATACTCGTAGCGTTTTATTATTACACTGTTCACTATACCAATCGATTTAAATTGAATCACTGTTGTTTTTGCTTGCGTCTGCCAGTGCTAGACTGAATTTAGAATGCAGAAAGCTTTTCCGGTAACAGCTTAAGTACACAATAAATATAAAAATGCTTTGTGTTTTAAAGTGATTTAGAAGTGTATACTCAGAAAGAGTTTAAACAGGACATACTACTCACAGCTAAAAACCTTAAACACAATGATTTCTTGAATGAATACTTGTTGTACTTACTGTTCTTCTTATAGAGCAGAACTTCAAAGCAATTGGACTCATAGTTGTCAAAAGTCTGTCTGACTTTGTCTATTGTCTTCTTGTCTGTTAGTTCACCGTACATAAAACTGTCGGAAGTGAAGTAAAGAAACAGGAAGGGTAAAATGAGAAGACAAGAACAAGGAATAGGGAGGTTATTGGGGGGGGTGAAGAGGGGTGGTTGAGATACAGATAGAGAACAGGGAGCAAGAGAGAAAGATTACGAAAGAGGGTTAGGTTAGTGGACACACCTGCGTAGCACAAACACAAGCAACCACTCAACAAACTCTTTGTCTGTCAATGTCAATTAATTTACTGTGTGTGGGTGTGTGTTGGGATATGGTGGGTGATGACACTTGTTGAATGAATCCGCAGTTCCACTGTTTGTCTTCATCAAATAAGAGGCTAAATACACACGCACCCAAACCAGTCTCCTCAAAACACACTGATCTCATTCTTAATTCTTGAAGCCACTTAAGCTAGTAAATGGGTTCATTTCCAGACTCTGGATTTGCTGAACTAAATTACAAAGTCAAAGGGTCTCTACTGAAACCAACATGGACATAGCTGAATCAGCATGGGGGCAAATGCTTATTTTGACATTAGTACTCAATCATTCAAGTCAGTTCAATTACATTTTATTTGCATAGCACTTTTAATAATGGCCATTGTCGCAAAGCAGCTTTAAAGAATTAAAATAATGTGACTAATACATTAACAAGGCACTAATTTATCTAATTTTATAGGTGCTTATACAGTAAGTTCTGCATTTACAAGCTGTGTTTTTTATGATCATGTAAAAGAACTTCCCTTTTGCAGTCAATAATAAAAAAAAATGAAACCAAGCCAACAATTAAAAACTAAAAATCTGTAGTATCATTGGATCCCAGGAAAGGGGTATTTCAGAGGTTCCTTAGATGGCTAAAGGGGTTCATTTCTCAAAAAGTATTTTCCTGAAAGTGTTTTTTAACCAAGATTAGGTAATTATTTCTTCAACCCTTACTTATTCTTTTTCCTTATATATATATATATATATATATATATATATATATATATATATATATATATATATATATATATATATATATATATATAAGGCATATATATATATATATATGGCAAATTATATTTAACTTATGTATTGATAACATAAGGAATTACATTCTATAGGACGTACTCTCAGAAGACAAATAATCAATGACAGACTGGTGTGATGTTGAGTTTGTTGGCTGTTACTACCCTGAAGTGAATATTTTCCAATAATACCACATTTCAAAGTGTTTTTTTTTTTATCCTACCACAGCAATTTTCCAATGTTAATGAAAAGAAAGGATTTTTTTCCTGAAGAATGGTATGAAATACATTTTATACATTTTATAATAATTTAAAATTTACCAATTTAATTAATATTAGTCTATAATTAATTATGTTGTAGCAGCTTCAACTAGTCCCTAACCAGTCTCTCTTTTTTCCACACTTTAATTTTATAAGACAAAAAATACGGCTTGTCAAGTAACTAAGAAACCAGAAAAAGCCTCTGTCCTGAAGACTTCACTGTGTCTGAAGGCATGAAGTTACAGCTTTGATTTAGATTTTGAAATCAAAGCATTGACAATAGAGACTCATTCTAAAAATACAAAATAAATGTCCCCTCACATCATATCAACATCTAAATGTGTTTTTTTTTATCCAGTAACCGTGGTGACCAAAGGTATCGAGACAAAAGTGAAATACAATGTTTTAATGACGTTCCCAATTTTTCAACTGATAATCAAGATAATACAATATGAATGATTTGTCATTTTATACAATCAGTATTTAGTACAAAGCCCTTTATTCTTCAAAAAATCTGCTGGATCCTGCTGGACATAGAGTCAAAATACCTCTGCAGTACTCTGGTGTCACCCGCTCAATCCATTCCTGCTTGATTGCTTCCTGAAAATCATGTTTGGAAGATAGTTTCTTGACAGCTACTGCCTTCACAATAGTCTAACAGCTTTCTATTGGGTTTATGTTTGAAGATGACCCAGACCATGGCTCCAGAAACTTAATATAATTGTCACATAGCCAGTTTTGCACTAGTTTAGCAGAACGCTTTAGCGAGATTACCTTTAGCTACCATTAATGGATGAAATCACCTGTTTTGTGTGCAGAAAATACGATAAAACATGGCATATGCACTGTATGTTCATCATCTGCCATATAAGTCACTGTGATATATATCAGTCCTTATTAGTCATATGTTTTTATTAGTATTGCCAAATTTATGTGCTAAAACTGACTCAAAGATATTTTGAAAATGTTAAATGAAGGGAGAAAAAACATGATAATACGTTACGTAAGGACAAGGTTTATACAGTATAACATTTAGGGGAAAAGACCAGCGTTTGTATCTGACTCCACTATGTAACAGCCAGAGGTAAAGGGAATGCAGGAAATGTCTTCACTGCAATGGACTTCATCTTTTTTCAGTGACAAGCAAAAGAAAACCTAGCAGGCTTTTTGTCTTATTAATTTTAGAAAAGAGGGAAAATAGGAGAATGCAACAATGAACAGACAAAAAAAGGAGTCACTGTCAAACTGCAGTGGGAATAATTAGTATATAATAAGACAGGGAGCGCTGTTACAGGAAAATAGTCAGTGATAACAAATTATTTTCTTACAACAGCATGTCCAGAAGTGTTTTATTCTTATTCTCATTAGAATCACAATCTTCTTTATTTTCTATGTTCAATTACATATATGCAGAATGTGCCTCATGTGAGAACACACCACATTTAACACAGTTGCATACGTACTTGTGGTAGGTGTGCATACATCTTTATTTAACATGTATGATCTGTATACAGATATTTGAAAGGTATAATACCATGATAAATGTGTACAATCTTTAGTTATTTTATATTGTAACATTTTGCATATTCAAGGCAATTAGGAAAGGAGTTCTTAGATGATAATTAAGCAGTCTCGGTTTTATTTCGAACCCTAACAGGGAATTTTTATAAGGCTGTAGATTCCTTTTGTTTTTTTCGTACTAAGAAGATTCAAATGTCGAAGACTGTATCAAAAACAATGATGCTCGATCATGGACATCTCACTTAGCTTAGCCGTCTTCTAGATTTGTCACAAAGTTCTCCGAGTGGTTTTATAAGAAGGAAATCAGAAAGTTGCTGTCCCCATGGCAACTGGGCAGAGCGAGAGATATTTAGGAGCCAGTCGGAGACTGCAGACAGGTGGCTATGACTCACTAAAAAGGGAGACACAGTTATCTTGTTCTCCTCCTTTTATTCTCTCTCTGTTATCCGAATTAAGGTTGTGCAGATGAGCGGTAACAGGATTTTACGCAATTTACTGTACTCTTTAGCACAAAATAGATCCCCATCAGTTCTTCTCCCTTTAAAAGTTTGTGCTCGTTTTCACACTCCGCTCATTACTTTGCCCTCTTTAAGAGTAAAATCACGGGCGTAATGACTTCAGTGAGCTGTTACCAGTGGGTGCGTTCACAGGATACAGTATCAAATCCACATTAGTGTTATTGCTTTAGCTGACAGGTCTCATGCCAGCTCCATCTCTACTGCACCCCACCCTCCTGCACCGCAAGTTGCTTACGGAGGCTATCCTTTTCAGTGGGTGTTTCCACCGAGATGAGTGGCAGCCCACCCGTCTTAGTGGGCAATAATGAGACACACTGGGAGGCCCTACAGAGAAGACTGAGGAATTTAGCAAGTGGCCAGGTGAAAAAAATGTGGCTCCAAACATTAAAACAGGACTGCAGTGGTGCACATTGAATTTAGAAACACCACCTACTGAGATGGGGGAGGAGTGTGGCATTTCCCCTTCAGCACTGCAGAGGAAAGTGATAATTATGGCTCGACCAGACATCGCTGACCTGGAGAACCAGCAAGTCAGTGCACAATGAAATTGGTCACTTTTAATTTAAACACAGTGGAACGTGTAATGGACCGTTAACACACCCTTTCTGTCCTCTCAATATCAAGCCCTTATTACAGTTTAATGATACTGCAGATTTCCTCCATTTTCCATGTGAGAGGGTTGTTTTGTTAATACCAGGAGTGTAAACAGCATAAGCGCTGCCACTGCAACAGAAGAGTGAGCTTTTCGTTTTAATTAATAAGAGACAATCTAGTCATTTTTGTTCTAGCAAAATAAACACTAAAATGTTTGTGCTGTTCCACGGCGCACATAATATGTGCAGCCTCAGTGGATCAGACTCCATTCCTTGGAAAGAAAAAGTGCTGAACTGAGTTGCTATTTTAAACCCTTCCATTCTTTTTGCGTACATTCCTAGTCAACTTTGCAGAAGCTGGAAGCATTTACTATGCGCAATATATGGGGCTGAAATCTAGGCATAGAGCAGCAAAGTGGCGTTTCAGTACCTTTGGTTTATGTGAACAGCAGGTTGAGCTGAGCCTTGCTAATTGGATAAAAATGTAAATCATTGCATGGCACAGTGATGATATATTTTCATAGTGCTTTATAGAGAAAGGCTTTGACTCGAAAATTATAAAATGCTTTCCTTCTGCAAAGGCAACTGTTAAATTCTGCATACAGTATGCAAAATATACCAACTATAATTATTGGCACCATTTGTTGGAGTGAGCAAAATGAATCAAAAAATTGAAAGCATGCAGTAACAGAGTGTGTGTGTGTGTGTGTGTGTGTGTGTGTGTGTGTGTGTGTGTGTGTGTGTGTGTGTGTGCGTGTGTGTGTGCGTGTGTGTGTGTGTGTGTGTGTGTGTGTGTGTGTGTGTGACGGAGGTTAAGTACCACATTGTTTTCTACAACACACTAGTTACATTTTACCCATACATAATATGAGTAATAAATTAATTAATTAATAATTTAAAAACAACAGTCTTTTCTTGTGCAGAATATGATTTCAAAATTGTAGACAATTTGGTGTGAATTTTGTATTAGTTAGGCAAATATAATTCCACCTTTTCCCACTTTCAGCTGTGTAATTTAGTATCAGTAATATATTGGTTGAGTTATAATTTTAAAAACTATATCAAACTCATGCTGTCATAGTAAGACAAATTGGCAACAAATTGAATCAAGAAAAAAAGTTATGTTGCACACAAAACCATTTTAAGTACAAAGACTGTTGATAATCACGAGAACAATAAATCATCAGCGACTCTACCAATTCAGTATTTGATTACAGCGACTTATTATACAAGCCAACGAGTGCTGGGGAAACTGCAGTGGCACTAACGGGCTGTAAACCTCCTTATTCTTGGCTTCAAAACTGTCCAAAAGTCCATCGCATGCATTTTTGGCAGCCTTAATTATGCTTAGTCAGTAGTTTTGCTTCACTGATTGCATGACACAAAGAAGTTATACGATTGGCTCAATATGGATGTGATTGCATTTATGGATATTCACTTTTTACCAAAATCATATAAGTTTAAAGCTTCTAAAGGAAGGACATATTATGAATTCTAATTTAACCATGTTCTTTTATAGTGCATCTGAAAAATTAAAGAATATCATGAAAAAGTTCACTTTTATAACTTAATTTAAAGAATTGAACTCATATATTCTAGATACATTAGATGTGAAGTAGAATATTTCAAAACTTTTTTTATTTAGATTATTATGGCTTACAGCTCATGAAAGTAAAGACAGTATGTCGAAATATTGGAATATTATGTGGGATTATATTATAATTATATTTGTGGGATATATTTTTTGTGGAAATAAGGATAAGAAGGATAAGCCACAATGTACAGACATTTTCAAGAAATGGGCTTCAACTACTGTATTCCTAGTAGACACCAAGAGACAATGTCAGAAGTGTCTTATCTGGACTCATGAGAAAAAGAACCAGACCGTTTCTCGTTGGTCCAAAGTCCCCTGTTCAGATTAAAGTAAATTCTGCATTTAATTTAGAAATCAAGGATCCAAGACTGGTGGAATGCTGGAGATGAACAGAATCCAAGTTGCTTGCCAAGTCCAGTGTGACGTTTCCATGTTTCTGCTAATGTTGGTCCACTGGGTTTTATCAGATCAAGTCAACAGAGCCGTTTATCAGGAGAGAGCACTTCATGCTTCCTTGTGCTTACCAGCATTATGGAGTTGGCGATTTCCTTTTTTTATTAGGAATTAGCACCTGTTCACAGGGGGAAACTACTACTAACTGGTTTGCTGACCATGATATTACTGTGCTTGATTGGCCAGCCAACTTGCCTAACCTGAACCTCAGCCAAGCTGGTCAAAAAGCAACCTGATCTTTAATAACGCCTCAGCAGTGCCACAGGCTGATCAGCTTCATTCCATTCAGTATCGAGTGCTTAACATTTTTTAATGGAATTTCTGTATTGTAATTTTTTTATTGATCTTGAAATATTAAAATATTTTGAGATATTGGATTTTGATTTTTGTTAGTTTTAAGTCGTAATCATCAAAAGTAACACAAAAAAGGAGATTTACTTTGTAAATTTACATAACAAAATAAATAAGTTTTTCTAATTTGATGCAGTGTAGACAAACTTTTGTGCCAAAATTTCTAAAGTTTTGCAGTCAAATATTCAGTCTAAAACCTATTAAAAACATTTACAACAAAAACATTTTTTGAAGATTTTGAAAACATGAATAGATCAGAGCAGTATGCATAAGAGGTGATGAATAGGAGGCACAGTACCAATAAGGTATGATCCGTAAGTTAAATCATGGTGAAATTATACTGTATCACTGTGGATTTTGGAGGTTGGCATAATTAGTTGAAAAATTACCATGAGCCAATCAGTGTGTTCACAGAATGTAGTAATGGATTACACTCACCTGCAAGTGCTGCTCTTCTGCATGACCTCAGCCCTGTGGTAGCCAGACAGTTTGCAGAATCCGTCATTACTGTACACTATAGGCCACTCGACGATCTGAGCATTACCCAAGAGAAAACTGGTCTCTGCAAAAGAAAGAAAGAATTAAACTAAAACAATGAACAGCGTGAGACGTAAAACAATGGGAGATTCACAGTAGTGCCGTTGGTACTTCTTGATAATGAACACCTTCTCAGAAACATTACGTGAGTTCAAAAATGAAAAAGACTATGCGGCAAGCTCCTAGTATTTGTGTATGAATATAATATAATATAATAATAAAGGAAATATTAACAATAGCTTCTGCAACAAAGTTTTTTAGGTATGTTCTGCTGTAATTTTTTAAAACCTCAAATGTCCATTCTGAAACTGCCCGCTCCACTATGCTCATGGTCACCCACTGCAAGGAAAAACAGTTCACACAATCACATATGCTAAAACTTGCAGTACACACACATATGTAATTCTTTACTGAAATAATCTCAATCAATTCAAATGTATTAATGCGTTAAATAGCCAAATTATTGCATCAATTGCAGCTTTGGTATCACAACAAAAGGTATTACAGTGGCTTAAATAATACAATAGAGGTGTAAAAATGCTTTGAGTAAAGCTGAGCTCAGCCCAAAAGTGCATCCTACTGAAACATGGCATAAAAATAGACAAACAACAAGGACATTGTGGCAGAAGAGAAAAATCAGTGCACATTTTGTAAAAGAAACATCAGTGAGCATAAATTTGATCAGTTCCGTTTGATCCTCAGTGCAGAAATTCAGCCTTCTGAAAGGAAGGGGCCGGGAAAGGAAGGTGGAGAGAGAATGGGACCGAGAGGACTAGAGTAAGAGATGTAAACAATGAGAAATAGAGAAAGGGAGAAGTTGCAAAAAAGGCAGAGCCCTTGACAGCCATTAGTGAAGGTGGTGGCCTTTCTTTACGAAGAAATAAATTCTATTGTGTCCATCTTCCACCTCCCTCATCTGTACAAGCCTGGTTTAGAGGCTGGAAGGTAAAGCAATGGATGCTTGCTGGTGCTCAATTAAGGGGCCTCCACAAGCAGAGCTCAAGTATCAGAAACAATAGGAAGGGAGCCCTGTTTAAATGCTGGATAATGTAAATCCTACACTCCCTGTGATATACAAACTGTTACTGGTGATATACATATATTCATCTTAAAAAACAGACCATGTTGCTAATGTTGTGACATCCGTTCATGAACCAGGCACAGTTAAGATGCAGGACATAAAAATCACAATTTTTTTTTTTTATTATTTCATTATAATTTTTATTATATACAGGGTGGGCCATTTATATGGATACACCTTAATAAAATGGGAATGGTTTGTTTGTTGCACATTAGTATATGTGAGGGGGCAAACTTTTCAAGATGGGTGGTGACCATGGTGGCCATTTTGAAGTCGGCCATCTTGGATCCAACATTTGTTTTTTCAATAGGAAGAGGGTCATGTGACACATCAAACTTATTGGGAATTTCACAAGAAAAACAATGGTGTGCTTGGTTTTAACGTACCTTTATTCTTTCATGAGTTATTTACAAGTTTCTCTTTGTTCACAGCCATTGACATGTCGAAGAGGTTAACACGTGATGAGCGGATCAAAATTGCGTTGATATCTGGTGAACGCAGTAACCGGGTCATTGCAGCAGATTTCAATGCAAGACACCCTACGAGACCACCCATCTCCCATGCTACAGTTAGCAAACCACCATGGTCACCACCCATCTTGAAAAGTTTGCCCCCTCACATATACTAATGTGCCACAAACAGGACGTTAATATCACCAACCATTCCCATTTTATTAAGGTGTATCCATATAAATGGCCCACCCTGTAGATTACATCATAAGAACACAATAAAAATTGAGAGATACATATAAAATACAATACCAATAAAAAGTTTGGACATAAGTTTGGATTTATTTTCTACATTCTAGAACAATACTCTATTAAAAAAAACTGTGAAATAACACATATGGCGTTAAGTAATTAAGTAATAGGTGGCACGGTGGTGTAGTTGTTAATACTGTCGCCTTTCACCTCCAGGTCGTAGTTTCGATTCCCGCGTGGGGTCAGCATGCAGGGAGTTTGCAGGTTCTCCCCATGCTTGGTGGGTTTCTTCCGGGTTGTCCAGTTTCCTCCCGCAGTACATTAGTACATCCCGCAGATTAGGCTAATTGCCATTTCCAAATTGCCAGTAGTGTGAATGTGCATGTGAATGTTGACCGGAGATCCTACCACGGTTGTACAAGAATGGGAATAAATACAATAGACTATAGAGGTTCGTAGATGGATGGAATTAAGGTCAGCTGTTCTGGAATAGTTCTTGTAAGAACAGTTTTGTCAAATTGTCATAGAAAGAAAGAAAAATAAGGAACAACTATCAAATTAAAATGTCTGTCCAAACTTTTGACTGTTAGTGTACATATACAGTACAGACAAACTGAATGAGAAAGATGTTTTATATTGCTTAATACTTAATCTAACAATTAAGCGCTTCATGGGGGCACAATAGAAAAGGGTTAATCATGAGTTCAAATCCTGTCCTCAATGTTGGCATGAAATTCATAAAGTAGGTGGGGTTGGCTGGTATCGCATGTCCTGGAGCACTTTGCTGTCCCTGGTTAGTATTTGTTAAATTGAAAAAATATCAAGATGTTTATTAATGTGAACAATAAATAATCTGATCAAAACCTATGAGTTTGAGTTGACTTCAAAACTCAAAAATCTAGTGTAGTTGACTTTTTTCTTAACTTTTTACAGGGTTATTTTTACAGGAAGGTTTTCTCTCCAGTTTTTCACCTTACAGGTATGTCTAGATCATATCTATTATATGACAGCTACCTAGGAAGATGAAAGTTATCACGTGCTTCCTTTGAAATATGTGAAGCTACAGTAACCAGTCGCTTTTCATTTTGTTAGGAAAGTGAAATCAACTGCCTTCTACAAAGGTGCAGTCACAAATGCCCTGAAAAAGGGTGACTATGATACAGATCATACCATGAACTATTTTACGTTTTGCCACTAGGTAGCAAAACCTACATTTTTAACCAGGACATTCAAATCAGCTTATTTCATTGTCTCACTTCGACCACCACCAATTTACACAGTGGACAAAAATATTATATTGAGATGATATTACAATTCAATGCTCTAGCTACATAGTGGGATTTGGTTAAAATTTGTGTTTGATTTATATGCCACTATTTTCACAGATGAAAGGTATAATATCTAAGATCAACCCAAAGGCTTGCAGAAATCATAAAACTACACTTTTTATGTAAGCAGTTACCATATAATTTGAGCAAAGGCTAATATTGTGATAACATTTAATAAACAGTGCTTCTTTTAAAAAAAAAAAAAAGTTTAAGAACTAAAGAAAACATACAATCCAGATGAATTTCACAAGCCAAAGTGTGTTATCTGTATACATTACTCAACCCAGTGGACAACTGTATCTTTACTGAATTACTTCAATCCATCTTAGTCACTGTCTTCTCAAGGCAGCTGATGCCTATACTTAAAATAAACTTTTAACATATGCACTAATTGCGATTCTAGTCCCAGGTGAAGCTGAAGGCGCTTGTACTGCAAATGCAAGAAGTGGTTTACCTCCAGATGGGATTCTGGCAAAAGCTTATCATTTGTAATGTGAATACAAGCCATATTGAGAGAGATGAAAGACATTGCAGCACGGGTTCTGGCTCTATGTGGGAGGCCAACAGGCAGCTCTCCATTACTAACAAAGGCTAAACAAAACATAGGCTTCTTCACAAATACACACGTACTATTGCCAAAGTAACTGCCAATGACATTAAGTAAATATTCTACAAATGGCCATATGGGTTTTATATACACATATGTTTATAGTTTTAGCACATGTATCCCTAAAAAAATAACACTCAGTTTTATTTATTAATTGAATTTTTATTAATTTTCATAACATGAACATAAGCCTCAGATAACTGTGCACTTGTGAGCTTTCCTATTCAAGTCAAATAAAATAATGAGCCTTATTTATCAAACATGCATTCCTTATGTTCTCCATCTTCATTTGACCCCATCCATGTGTCAGCATTTCATGAGGAGAAGGTTCTGCTGGCATGTGCAAAAGGAAACAGCCATTGCCAACCGTTTATCCAATGCCGGTGCCAAGAACTGAGCAGACTGCAGTGGGAAGAGTTGTGGAATCATTCTGTATATTTAATCGTTTTGAGAATCATCATCTAGGAGTACATTTAGAGGTAAGCATTTTCTATCATGTCTGAAATAAATTCTTTGAAATTTATTTATATTTATTATATAAATAATATTTTTACTCTTATATTCTTTTTTTTACATGCATTTGTATAACACACTATATTAAAACAACTTACAGTAAGCTTTTTATCTCAATGATTATCTACATTTTATCTAAATTAACAAATATAATTTGTCACCATGATAATTACAAATACACGTGGCCAACCAATCACTAGTCACTCTAAACCCTTATGGAAGACATTTTTCAATGATTTTTAAGGAGGAAAGTAGTGTTCGTTTCCAAAAGGAGTTTACTTTGAAGCTGTTCGTGTAGAGCAGTAGTTTTCAGGCCTGTTCCTGGAGGATGATCTGCCCTGCACATGTCAGTGTTTTCTCATCTCACAGCACACCTGATTTAACGAATGTGTAAATCAATATTTTTTCCCTAAATTGACGTAGATGTGATAGAGCAGGGAAAACACCTGCATTTGTAGGGCAGAGCATCCAGGATCAGGTTTGAAAACCGCTAGTAGAGAACTTGTAGAAAATTTAAGATTTCTTCAGAAGAATGAGTCTCAATGATGGCATAACCTGCCATGGCTGGGATTCAAGACAGGAAAGCTGGCAGTAATTGCCAAAATGGCAGAAACATGGATAACATTACTGTTTCTCCCCTGCCAGTCAGAGTGACACTAGCCAATTATTGGTGTCTATGAGGTCATTAATGTGGAACAGGGCGCATATCGCTTTCCTCCAAACAGGACTTTGAACAGATGCGCTTGCTGCCTTTGCTGGCTATGCTTTCTGTTGCTTTGTGTGGGATGGGATTGCTGAGAAAATACAAATAAGTAAGTAATTAAGTAGGTAGGTAAAATAGTAAATAAACAAACAAACAAATAAATAAATAAATAGATAAGAGAAAAACTGAGGCCTAGATTGAAACTTTTCCCCTAAGAGAATTGTGCTTTTTTTGGTTAATTTTATAATATTCTGTTGTTATAAAATCCATAAAGTCTATAATCCAGTAGCGATACATTTTTCAATATAGCTTACCTTCTCAAGACCAGTGGCAGCCAGAGTTAACTCCCCTTAATACAATAATCCTTAATCTAACAAAGAGCTCTATAGCACAGTTAAGTGAGCAAAAATAAAAACAGAGTTTACCAAGTTTGCAAAAGAACTGAAAATCAGATACAAGTGAGCTTTCCTCCTATATAATAATATCCTCAAACCAACAAGGGTACATCTGAGCTTTTTACATTGCCAGAGAGAGAGAGAGAGAGAGAGAGAGAGAGAGGATGCCTTCATGGGAAAGAGAGAAATAGAGGGAGATATTCATACCTATAAACATCTGTACTTCACATTTTAAGTATGAGTTTCCTTTGTGAACATTATTTTTTTCTTCCTTTTTTTCTAATTATGGAACTGTATCGACTGCTTGTACAGTAAGTTAACCAGTGGCAATATAGCATAGTGTTTATAAGATGTTAATAAATGTATTAGAATCATCCAGAGAACAAGACCGCCTCAATAATCAGGAGCAAACAGGAAGTGACAACTCAACGTTAAAGATTTCCACTTGTCTAGCTCACCATCACCCTTATTTGCCATTAGTTTCATTCATTTTTATCTTGCTATTGACAGCAGACCACTTTGCTTAATCAATAATGTGTCTCTGTGACTCAAAGACTCTTTTAGTCTTTTTGATGGATACATTTTCTCCAGTTCTACCTTCAGCACTTTCTCTTTTTGGCTTGCGCTTCTTCGCGCACTCTTGCAAGGCTGGGGATTTTCTGTTTTTTTTTTTTTCTTCCCATATACAGTACTCTACACTAACAGTGTCACTCGTCCTCCTCCTCACTTCTAACGTCTGTCTTCATTCATGTCTGTGCCACATACTGTGCCTTTCCAAAGAGCATGCTGTGGATTGCCAGGGCGGCCACAAAACTAAAAACCATGGCTGCAGAGAAAAGAGAAGGCTGCAATGCCATGGATAAGGAGTCTAATAAGCACTTTAAAAGACAAGATTAAATAAAAGCATAGAATTATAAAAGAAACAAAGAGTCTGAAGTCTGTATACATGGACTTCAGTTCATAACTGACTCTCTAGCACTTATTGTCCTATCTTGAGAATTACTTAATTAATCAAAGGAACAAGAAAGTCATTTAGACTTTACATGCATTATCCTCCAAGAGTCTTGTTATGTTATCAGTGCCTATCATTACTATCCTTAAATAAACACATGGACTTAAAAGTCTTCTTGCCCTGCTAAGAAAAGGTTATGTAAAGGCAAATCTGCCTCAGGCTTACTTTTGTTTTGTTAAAGTTATGTATATGCATGCCTTTTGTTCCAAAGTGTACCAGAACACCTGGACTGTGGCCTTTCCCAAGGAATAATACTAACTCATTACCACAAAAGGTTGAGTGAAAAGACGAAATAGCTGTAATAATCACTTTACAAGGAAGCCATACGCTGAAGTAGTAAACTGACTAAAAAAGAATAGAAAGCATGCAACATTTTAGGGGAAAAAACATCTGGACAAAATATTTTTTTTAAACAATGTTGTTAAGCTCATTATAAAGATGGGATTTTTTTTTTAAGTGTCTAAATGGCTGTCAAATCACAGTCCCAGTTAAGACTTTAGTAAAGATTTAAAGTAAGAAGCTATAAAGTAAACTAAGTAGTATACAAATTCCACATGCCCTTATACAAAAAACAAAAAAAAACTTTGTAGCATTGTAAATGTTGATCAGATTAGTCAGGGCACATCTGGGGTTACATTCCATAAAAGGCGACAAGTTTTTTTTAATTTTTTTTATTTCCCTCGAACATAACCATACACACTAACTAGTTATGCTAACAAATATGCTAACTAGCAACTTTAAAATCACTAATTTTAAAGTTTTAATGCAGAATAATTTCATCCGAGTGTACTGTTTGGACATTTGTATGAACAGCTCACCAGTAAAAAATAATAATAATAAAGAAATAATAATAATAATAATAATAATAATAATAATAATAATAATAATAATAATAATAATAATAATAATAATAATAGAAAGTTGAATGTTAATATAAATTTTTCTTAATTTAATATTAATATCACGCCAAGTTTTCTTGACCAGTTTTCCAGAGACACATTAAACCTAGTCCTGAACTGCAGGACATATGAATGCTCCTGGCAGGGTAATTTATTGTAAGAACAAGTTTTTTTTTATTGAATTGTAAATTAACTAGTAGAGAAAAGAAAAAAAAAGAGTATAATAGTAGTGATTGCAAATTCGATTTTTTTTTTTTTTAATACAGTAGGTCTACTACAATATATTCGGTGTGTGTGTGCGTGTGTATGTGTGCGTGTAAAGAAAAAAAGACAGCTTTTTCTACTTGTACCCATGTGTGACATCTGCTGGTAAGGGGCTCGAAATGACGATGTCCCGACAAACACAGCTCAAAGCTCTGACTGCGTTCAGGTCCATGAAGGTATTTAACAGGCTTAAGCACAGTATCACTAGAGTCCTGTATGGTAGACTAGGTATGAATACAAGTACAATATACTGTAGATACAAAATCAATAAAAACACAATTACAGCTCCAAGCTTTTAAATAGCCTGCAAAACTGCAACTGCAACCGCCTTTTCCAGTTTTACGCGCAGCTAATGCAGAACTTCAGCCCAAAGCTTTTAATTAAAATGTGTATTTTCATATTTCCTAAAAAGGTTTATATGATTTCCAGTTTATATATCAATTATTTAAGCGCATGGTTTGGGGCATTCATTAGAGCTTCCTATGAATGCCGAGTGCGTAAAGCGCAGTGTTCACATGGTGAAGGTTTACCAGTCGTTCCCAAAGTGTCAGGATCCTCTGCACAATGTTACAGTTCTATCTCCCTTGCCTTTGCTCTGCTTAAACTCAATGGAAAGTTCTGAAAAATGGTCTGCTCAGTAGTAAGATCTCTTGCGCCTCTTTCACACACTTCTCCGCTCTTCAGTAGTGTCTAGTAGCTTGGAGAGGTACTCGTGAAAACGCTTCGTTTCTCAGCAGGGCTTTGCTTTCTTACTCCACTGAAGAGGCGTTTACAGAGAGGCTCCACTGCAGCGCCGCAGCCGGAGCAACGAGCTCCAGAACACCGCACATCAAAAAATAACTATATTAAAAGAAGCTGTGCAGCGTACATTAATTTTAGATGCTGAAAAGTATTTATGAACAAGAGAAGTGTTTTGTCCGTAATTCACACATGCGTTTCTGGGATAAGCGTATAAATTTATTAAACACAATTATTATTATTATTATTATTATTATTATTATTATTATTATTATTATTATTATTGTGCCTGTTTTTGCTTGTATTATTTCTTGTTTTTCAGCTTATACTGTATATCCTCCTGAGAATACAGACTCTAATGTTTTGTACATTGCGATTTCTATTGACTGTTTCTCTTTCTTTATGATAATAACAATTTATAACAATTTATTATAACAATCAATTGTGTTAATGACTTCAACCAGGAATAAATTTGGCAAAAGAAATGTCTAACAGTCGTCATATGAGAAAGACAATGAAGTTGGGACAAAATGTCATGTCTTCATATAAGGACATTGTAACCTATA
The DNA here is from genome assembly GCA_030347435.1 of Clarias fuscus. Classification (NCBI taxonomy): domain Eukaryota; kingdom Metazoa; phylum Chordata; class Actinopteri; order Siluriformes; family Clariidae; genus Clarias; species Clarias fuscus. The sequence goes on along the minus strand of CM059229.1, from coordinate 16,189,284 downwards.
GGGTCTATAAGTATAAATTAGCTGCGAGGGGGGAAAACATGTACAGAGATAAATAACCTTAATAAGCAGCTCTAAATGTATTTTTGATTTTCTGATCACAGCCTTTATGATGAAAACAGATGCGTTATGCGGAGACAGTAAAATTTTAGTAAACCTGCACTTCATTCAAGCGCTATGATGGACTTTATGATTAGAAAATAAACTGATAAATAACGGTGTCTCTATGCTGAACATTTCCATCCAATCTCACCATTCTGACACCCGTATCCACAAAGGCAAGACAAAAAAGTAACCGTTTCGAATCTACCTCTATGATCGGAGTTTAATAATTGTCCCAGAAGATCATGTGTTTGTACAGACACTCTTGGGAAAAGGCTCAACACGTTAAAACGTAAAATGTGACTGGACTCATCATCACAAAAAGAAGCTCAGACTCGGGCAGAAATCCGCGATGCCCTGTCAGGAGCCCGTGCAATCCCGCGTGTTTGATCAGATCCCAGCGGTCTGAGGAAAGGAGTGCGCTTACCGCTTGAGCGTCGGACGATGTTTTCCAAAAAAGTGTTCTGCGGCGCCACCAGTCCTCTCCTTCCCCCGTGCATTCTGCGCTCAAGCTACGAGTTCCTTCACGCTCGCACACACTGTCGAAGCTGATCGTGGAAATGAAACGGACCGGCCGGGGATGTGTCGGCGGGATGGAGAAGACCATGGTAACGCTGCGCTCTGCCTGGCTTCCACGAGCTCGTTTGTAGCGCGGAGACTCTGCCAGGCTCGGTGAGCTCCGCGCTCCCCCGCGAGAACGCGCGTGCGCACTGAGAGAGCTGAACGCAGACTGGCACAGGAATCCTCGGCGCGGCGCGCGGTGCCATGGAGACGGCGCGCGCACGAAACTGATTCTCTGACACGTGCAAGAAACACAGCTGTAATGGCACATCTGTCGCAGAGGAATGCGTCGGGCCTGCCGTGAGCGGCATAGGGAACAGATGTCTCTTAAAATCAAATGTTTCATTTAACCTAAGTCTACTGTGACTTGCTGTTATGCTCATTACACACGTGGTGTCTCGGGTGGGGCACCACTTTATTTTGTATAGGACAGAATTAGTAAAAAATGAACAGACATGGCGAGTATACAGTATGTATAGAAGCACATCCTATGCAACTTCACTATAATAAAATATTTACTTAAGATACCTATAATGCATGGTTAATGGCTTAATAATTACAATACGTAATGTATTGTATTTGCCTCGCAGGGCTAAAACACATACATGACTTTTAATTATAAGGGTGGATCGGCCAATCGGTGGGGTCAGTTGGGCTCACACCAGAAAAATCCTCCACAGTCACCTCTCTGCTTCGTTTAGCTTGCGCAATGTGCATATTTTAGGAAGGATTTTGGATGGCACCTGGGGTGTTAAGGCTTGTCTAAGTGTGGCATCTGTGCCACCTAGCCACGCCCGCTTATGCTTAAGCACCACAAATACTTTAATCACTAACTTTCTCTTAACACAGCCTCAGATTAGAGCTGAGAAACTGGAAAACTGTACGCATTCATCCACTGATTAAACTCTCAAACTGCACCTGGATTTAACAATCTGCCCTTCAGTGGTTACGTTGTAGATAGCCAACTGAAGAGAAAAAAATATACAGTATATGCAGGACCTGGATCACGTCCCCTCCTTCTGTTTGTCGCTGCTGTAGTTCTACCTAGTCCCCCTTGTAAGTGGATTTGGACAGAGCCCTTATTGTTCCCAGCCCACTCCTGCCTAATATGGCATTCTCGAGGAGGAAAGCCCCAGTTTCCTGAACCGAGCGGCGAGAAGCCGGCGAATGGTGTAGGCTTCTTGATCTAGATCAAAATGTGAGAATCGAGACACGTTCCAGTGTCAGAGAGGGAGCCTGTACTATGGCGGGATGAACGCTAGCGGACTGAGTGCAGATTCACGCGATTCCGCGGCTGAAGGCGGAGGTTTGTTTTGGCAGCGGGAGGAGAAACAGTGCGGCTCGCCGAGCTGCCGGATTAACGCGAGGCGTGAGGAGTCATCGTGAGGGGTTTGGACTGGTTTTAACTAAGGCCCTGTGAGCCTTGTTACAGACCACAGAAGGACAAGGAGTAAAGTGTGCTTGAAGGGGGTAGAGAGACCGCAGGAGGCGATCATGCCTGGCCGGAGTTCCAGAAGTAAACAGCAGCAGCAGCAGCAGCGCGCCGGGGCTGAGGACGGAGCGGAGAGCGGAGAGCCCCTCACCACTTCTGTTAAAAAGATGCTGAAATGCGTGGTGGTCGGAGACGGAGCGGTGGGAAAGACGTGTTTACTCATGAGCTACGCCAATGACGCTTTCCCCGAGCAATATGTACCGACTGTGTTCGACCATTACGCAGGTGAGACTGACATTTAATCTGTAATACTGTATTCAAACTGTGCACACGACATGCATGCTCATTCTCTCTCTCTCTCTCTCTCACACACACACACACACACGCACACACAGACAGACACTTATCCCCCACCATAGCCAGGCCAGGGTCCCAAGAATAGCCGCCTGCTTGTTTAACTGTTTGTTACTAGATACACATAATCCTAAATGTAGGCCAGAAGTACACACATAAGTGAAAAACAAACAGCTGTTAACAAAATGTTTAGCTAAATATATATATATATATATTATTGCCCTTGTTCCATATAAGTAGTGAAAAATCAGATAGTGTAGATTATAAATCGCCAATTAAAATGTTCTGCACATAACATTACAAGCACTGAGGTGATCCACAGAGGGAAAATGACGATAGACAAATGTCAGGAGATTGCTCTAAAGAAACAACGATACTGTAAATGAATAAACTACCAAGATTCAGAGATTCCCTCGAAACTTCCAGCGTGAAATGTGAAAAGTATCCTCCTTTGCTACTATTCATTCATTATGCTTTACTAAGCACTTTGCAGTGGAACCAGAGCCCGTCCTGGGAATACTGGCTGCGAAGCAGGAATACACACAGGATGAGAAGCCAGCACACGGCGTGAAATAATGGACAAACATTTCCACAGATGAGGGCAATTCATAGTACCAGAGCCACAAAGCAAAATCCCCGGTGTCGAATTAACACAGAGGGCATCGATTGAAAACGTTCATTTGTGTCCAATTGGACACGTGTAAACACTCTGGGTGCTATTTCAGCACTGGGGATTTGGCCGTCCTGTTTTGGGGGAGGTGGGAGGAAACTGGAGAACACAGAGGAAACACACAAGTCTATAAGGAGAACATGTGAAACTTTGAACAGACATGGAGCTGTGAGGGAGCAAGAGCAAGAGTACAAGCTGTAACACTACATGGTTGGATTATAGTGGATTCAGGCTTTCCAGGGCCATATGGCGTGGGCCATATTTCTGGATTCGGGGTCTGATGACAGTTATCACTAGCACCAACTACTGGTATTATATTTGTTATAGTTATTATTAAGTTATTACAGTTCCCCTTACCCAAACTGATTTAAATTTAGGAAAAGGTTAGAACATTTTTGATCTAACAGCAATTTAAGTAATATTGTATAAACATTTATTAACACAGTGTAATTTGGCTTAGTTACTATTCATACAGGGTTCATGAATATAATTGATTTCATTAATATACATAATATTTAACTTGTTGTGTTTTAGATATGAATCTTTGTTTCCTCCACTAGAATGAGTCTCTGAGAGCCACTATTTTAAGATCTTTGCAGACAAAACAAATATTTACCAATGAAAGGAAATCACTCCGGTTTCGGTGGAGTTTTGCGTACATGGTGCCGGTGTGTGGAATTTGTTCACCGAGTCTGCTTTTCTGATCATTTCTTTGCACGCTGGTGACATCACTGGAAAAAGTGACATCACTATGAAAAAGTTCTAAGTGAACAAAAGGATAGAAACTTGAAAGAATTCCAGTATTTCCCTACAAAGGAGACTGCACCAGCACAATCCTTACTATAATCTTTCTTATAATCTATTGTTATTTATTATTATAATTATAATAAAGTCACAAATGATAAATTAGTTACTCTGTGATTGCCACCCATTTATCTTCGCAGTCAGACTTGCGTTTGACGATAAATACATAGCTAGAAGACATTTTGGAAAAACAACCATTCTGCTCAGGCCTTGACACCGTCTGATTTGTGAAATTTTATTGGCTTGAAGTGTTTCTGCATGTGGGCGATGTTTTATGACAACGTCTAATGTGCGTTAATGAGCCAGAACTCCTCAAGGCTAGAACTGTGTGGGTTGGGGAACTCACAAGTAGTGCAAATATGGCAGGAGCACCTAATACTGTATATGAAGCAACCTGTGAGTTGCAGATGTGGTCCAGGTGTGGAATACCAATCCTTCCTCACAGGATCGGTTAAAACTGTACCCCAAAGCTTAAACAGGATGTTTGTTCCTGTTCTGATACTGTACTGTTGATTCAACTACTTCCAAGCCTCAAATATATTTGATGCGCATGTTACGTTTAGTGTGGTCTTCCAGAATTTGAGTTGAGCAAATAGATTTGAAGGACAAACACTAAGCCTCATCATTTGTGGGTTATCAGTGGGAAAGTGATGAGAAGAACATATGTTCACAAGAAACGTGACTCCCACTCCAGACTTGCTCATTAAGTGACTCCCACTTTAGATAAACAGACAGATAAGTAATAATTAGAAGAACATCTGTGTAGTTTCAGTCATCGTGGCTAAGAATGGAATTAGTGTTTAAATTGCACAAGGACACCCCCCTCCCCCCAACACACACACACACACACACACACACACAATAAAATCCTACCACATTGTATGAGAGATTGTTATTGTTGATAGTATTTATGTGGTAGTAATAAGGCAAAGAGCTAGAAGAATGTGCTGAAGAATGGAGGCTCTATTTTTTAATTGGTTCTATTACATTGGATTGGCAAACAGATGTGGCCTCACCACAAATATTTAATGTCCCTTTAAAAAATTTATAGCACCTAAAAACCTCAATGGTGGTTAAGTCGTCTAAGCGTGGCATATAAATGGTGCAGTGGATGTAAGCATTTACATTTTGCATGTCATATTGTACTTTTGTAAGATATTACTACAAAATAGTGGAAAATGTGGAATGTGCATAAAGCTGGATTCGTGTTTGAACTGAGAAACAAAAAAATCAAGAATAATAATGTGTGAGCTTGGGTTTATCACAGTCATGAGTTGCTGATGATTTGCCATGACTATATTCATAGCTGTTTCCAGACATATTGCGAAGACACCAACTCCATAAGCTCACTGTAAACACGAATATGCACACCGACAAGCAAGAAGTGGTGGCATGGTGCCGAACTGGTTAGCACTTTGGCCCCAGATCTCCAGGGTCAAGGTTTGATACCCACCTTTTATCCAGGTTGTCTGATTTCGTCCCACAGTCCAAATACATGTAAAGTAGGCTAACTGGCATTTCCAAATTCACCATAATGTGTGAGTGAGTATGTGCTTGTGTGCCCTGCTATAGTAAAGGGAGTCCCTGGGATAGGTGCCAGGCAGACCCTGCACAGGATAAGCGGCGTACAAAGTGAGAGAGTGACGTTCAAAAAATAAACAGACACCCATGGTTTTATGGTAAAACACCAGAATGTGTGACATTTATTTACTACATTATTAATTCTTTGTTGGGCAGGAAGGGCGTGTAGTGTAGTGGTTAGCACTGTCGCCTTGCACCGCCAGGGTCCGGGTTCGATCCCCGGCCAGGCTCGATTCCCGTCTCTGTGTGCATGGAGTTTGCATGTTCTCCCCGTGCTTGGTGGGTTTCCTCCGGGCACTCCGGTTTCCTCCCACAGTCCAAAGACATGTTAGGCATGTTAGGCTAATTGGTGTTTCCAAATGTGTGTATGTGTGTGTGTCTGTGCCCTGCGATGGATTGGCACCCTGTCCAGAGTGTACCCCGCCCTGTGCCCTGTCTCCTGGGATAGGCTCCAGGCCCCCGTGACCCTGAATACAGGATTAAGCGGTATAGATGATGAGTGAGTGAGTGTTGGGCAGGACATTTCCTTTCATGTCCTCTATATACATTCAGGACATGAAAGGAACACATTGGATGGGATGATACTCTTACAAAGTGGGACATAGAGCAATAGAGCAATTTAAGTCCAATGCATCTACAGTAGTAGTATGTTTTAGAGAGTGTGAGGAAACTGGGGATTCTGGAGGAAACTAATGTGGACACAGAAAGATTATGCCTATCTCCACATTGAAAGCAGCATGAGCTTGGAGCTGTTAGTTGACAATGTTACCTGCTGTACTACCATGTCGCATATTTTTTGTGTAGGCTTTAAAGGTTTCTAATTCACTACATATTTTCAGTATAAGTATCAGCCTTGGATTCCTTCACAGGAACATACAGTAGGGTGCATGGCAGGAATACACCCTGTGTTGGACACTAATTCATTGTAGTAACAATTAAATAAGAAAAAAATCTAAATACATTCTCTGGCAAATACTCAGATCTTTCATATATAATGACTTATTTGTTATACAAAATGGCACTTCAAATAAGTGCACTATGTAGTGAACTATAAGATTATATTCAGACTAGAATATAGTAGTTGCAGTTCAGACTAGACAGCATTAGTATCAGCTGTAAATACGTTATACAGCTGGCTAAATAGAGTGCTCCAGATGTGTTATGTCCAGTTAAATATTCCAATTAAATAAAAAGTCATAGATATTTCTTAGTTTGCTTATATGTTTCTTCATTTTCTTTTCTTTTTTTTATACTAGAATAATTACAGTAACCCAAATGTATCTATCAAAGTCTAACCAGAATGTTAATCCAGTTAGAATCAAAACCATTAACTGTCTTTGTATTCAGGATTCTTTTGTGTGCCAGTTCATGCATCTTCATACTGACTCCAAAATCAATTTATTATTTTTATTTATTTATTTATTTATTTATATTTTTATTATTATATTTGTTTTCATTTGAGGTGGTAAAATGTGGCTGTTCCTCTATAGTTCTGCATGTGGTAGCGTCTAAACTATTCACATAGCACTGCTCAATCCAACTTCACATAGTTAGTTCAGAGGGATGTTCGAAGAAGTAAATTAGCCTGTCTGGAATATCACGATTAGTATATATTGAATGTGTTCTTTTTGTAATGAGCCTTAGCCTATCAGAGATACGTTTAAACACAGAGATGGATGAGAAGTTGGGCGAAATAGAGAAAGCAGGAGGCAGTAGGAAGAGAGAGAGAGTTAGAAGGAAAAAAGGCCAAGAGAATAGAGAAAGGCCATTCTTCTATCTTGCGCAGCAGGGCAAAGTGAAAACACAGAGCCTATCAATCGTTCCCATTTAGGTCTAGCTCCATCAGTTTCTCCACATGGAGAGGGCCTCGACACAGCATCATAATAAAATGGGTGAACTGTCACACAGTGCCTTAATGTCTAGGCCAGGGAACAGAGCACTCTCTTGTATGGTGCTGAATGGTACCCATTGTTGCTGCTATAGCAGTATTAGTGTTAAACAAGAAATGGTCATTATTCTGCTCGCAGTAGTTACTGGAGGAATTGCAATAGGCACAGCATTTTTAAACACATGGCGAACTAGATGAAACAATGCACATAACTACCCCACAGATGGATCATTGACTGCTGACCCTCAAATCAGACTCTCAAATGTACCATGCAAATGGCAAGCAATTGTTATTGATTTTTTAATACAGGCTAACCCCGCTGTTCTTGAAGTCTGATTAGTTTTGCAATCAGTATACGAATTTCCATTTTAGGATCGGTGCACTCCTGGGCCTCGTTGCTCACGTCATGGACTGTAAAGGACGTAGGGTTAAAGTTCTCCTGGTAGGAGAGGCTGCGGTTTCCGTTCACAAATCCCACTGGATCAAAATTCCCTTGTCCAAAACAAACAGATTGCGTTCCCAGTCTACGGCATAGAGACTGTTTAATGCTGTTGAGATGAGTCATCGTTTCGTGTGGCTCCCCACAAATGTGTAATATACCCGTGATATTCCCTTGTTAAGTCACGGGCACACTGAGGACCATTTTGGAGCTAATATTAAAACTATAATTAAAATATGAATCTTTGATGAAGGGGATCATTTCGATGAGGTCATGCAGTATAAGGGTAGATTCTCATTTTACTGCTAATACAAAGAATTTGCTACAGACAGAAGTTAAATTCAGACAGGATGAGTCTACCTAACAAATCTTTAACAAAGTCTTCTATGCAATATTCATGTTTCAGTTATGATTGTTTAGCATGGGATAAGCAATATGCTCCTGCCGTCTGTATATTCGAAGTTTTAAAAGTTTTTATGTATCTATTGTAGTGTAGGGTTGTAGGTTCGATTCCCACCTTTGATCTGTGTGTGTGGAGTTCATGTTCTTCCCGGGCTTGGTGGCTTTCCTCCGGGTACTCCAGTTTCCTCCTACCATCTAAAGACATGCAGATTAGGTTAATCCCCAAATGCCCATAGTGTGTGTGTGTGTGTGTGTGTGTGTGTGTGTGTGTGTGTGTGCGTGTGTATGTGTGTGTGTGCCTCCATTGCTTTATGCAATGTCTCCTGGAATTCCTTTCGCTATATAGTAATTACATTACATATATTATATAATATATAATACATTTTGTAATGTCTCCATGATGTCCATTTCATCCAGTGCAAGTGTCCAACATCCTCTAGAAAGAAAAAAAAAACTTCACCATTCATGCACAGCCACTTATACACCTGTTGCAGTTCTTTATCTAACTGGAAGGTCCCTTCCGCCCAGTGACCATTTGTTTGACTCATCTTCATATGATGTGGTAAAAAATTAAAACATGTAATCATTGACCTTAAGCAAAATAGAAGAATCCCCCAAATTTCTAAGGTCTGGAGAAAGGGAGCACGTAGCCTTCCTGGAAATACTGACACTGACGGCCAGCGAGTAATGTAATGGAATGTTATAGTGTGTTGGTGGGTTAGTGGTTAGCACCGCCAAGTCGCAGCTCCAGGTTTTGTGTTCAAATCTTGCCTCCAGATTGTATGCGTGGAGTTTGTATGTCCTCTCTGGGCAGGCTGGGTTTCATCTGGGTACTCTGGTTTCCTCCCAGAGTCAGTCTGATGGCGTTTCCAAATTGTGCATAGTATATGACTAGGTGTGTAAGTTCTTGTGCCCTGTGATGGGTTACATATCCAGGGTCTTGGGTTCAATCCTGAGGTCATGTTACTATCTTAGGGAGTTTGTAGGGTTGCCGTCCATGGTGAATCCTTATGCCTTGCACTTATTGTTGCTGGGGATGGCTTTGGATCCACCAGGACCCTGACTTGTCTCATTACACAGGTAGGCTGTACTTTTGCTAGAAACCCAGCAATTTACTTAAAAGTGTTGCTTCCCTGGCAAATCCTTTTAATCACGATCTTTGTTATACGTAGCCAGTACTTGGATTTGATTCGATTTCAGACGACAAAAGAAAAGAGCACTTCTTGGAGTTCCCGTACTATAGAAACTCTATAGTTTTGGTGGGCTGATGATTTAATCTATTAAGTTTGCAATGGCAGTGAGACATTTTCTGTACATATAAATCCTTTTAAGGACATATAAGGACAACCAGTGTACTTAATACCATAAAAGTGCTTGTCAAAACACTGTTGAATGCAGTCTTCGCTATATTGCTTCAGGTTGATAAACAAGTTCTTGTCTGACATAGTACAGTCTGTGTTACAGTCTGTTGTGACAACTGAAGAATGCTGGTATTTTATTCACCACCAGCATCATACTATCATAACAGTGGGTTTAGTTACATGTTATGCATGACTAAACATTTCTTTTGTTCTAGTTGCATCAACACTGCAATCAAGGATGATTGTTGATGAACGTGAAGATTTCAATAAAAAAATAGATCAAAGCAAAATGACAGAGAACCCACTTACATCTCTGCAACCTGTCTAAGGCCACTGAGGACAGGAACTGACTGATAAACTGCATAAACTCTTGTTACATACTGTAGGGCTAGATTGCAGAAACATTTGCAAACCGAGTATGAAGCACATCTGGATGCTCATCCTGGCTTGTACAGTCTCAAAGGCACAGGCCAAACGAAACGAGTAATTATCAATAATTTCACACTTGTTTCAAGTTCCAAGAAACATCCCCATAAAGTTGCCTTCTTCAGTCCCTTGATCACATTAGTAAAGCGTGCTTGTAAGCAAAGGCAGTACATGGCTAATCACCAGCTTTGCCTCGTTATAGTTGGAATACAGCTACACAGACATGGTTTGATTAATATGCACAATTAGCAGCGAGTGTGCTCTCAGTTGACCTGGGTTTTGCTCTTAGACAGTGTACTAAAATTCACAGAAAAAGCTGAGCTGAAACATTCATCATACTACACTCTACAACATACCTACAGACTCTGTCGATTATTAAATATGGAAGATCAATTACAATAATAATGTTTTAGCTTTGTTATGTGAATATTAAAAGAACATTGTGCTTTTAGCACTTTCTACAATGAGTTGCTATGCTGGTATGGTTGCTTGTATTCACTAATACAGAGCGAAATATTGTGTGTGTTCCTTAGCCATGAAAAAGGAAATGCAGCAAAATAGCTGGAAAAAATTTTCAGTTCCTCGTGTGCATACATATTGCATGATTATTGAACTCTTCTATTACTATCTCCTACAAACGAGGAATAAATGAAATTCTTTACTGCATTTTAAATGAGATTCAATCAAAAAGAAAAGGCTACATAGATTTATCTAAATAGATATAGGCATCTGTATTATAGTTCAAGAATCAGGTTATTCAGGGTAGAGTTCTCTTCTAAAATCAGGTATCAGCATCTACATATAAACTACAGGTAAACTACAGATGATAAGTCAATTGTGTTTATAAGTAGTCATCAAAAGTCTATAACAAAATGCAGTTAAGCCAATATTGTTCTTTCAGCTAATTTTAGCATATTGACCTTTTGCACAGGACATCCCGAGGTCTGTCCGCCATGGTCCTGCCCACTTCACTTACATGATGCTAATTACCGATGCCTGACGCATTTCAGTACGAAAATAGATCTGATAACATTAAGTCACCTTAAAAAACACTAACTGTCATTCTGAATTGCCTCTGAAATGTCTGAAATGGCTTTCTACGCTAACTAGCTTCTAACACAAGGGATTCTAAACCCTACATAGTGCACTAGCTTTCAATTTTACACTATTTGGGATTCAACCCCAGAACAGTTCATTAGATTCAGCTGTTAATTAGAAAGATTGTATTTTTGAACATAACCTGCACATCTTTTTATGACGCTTAATGTACAGCATATTCCATGGTATAGTCTCATTTGCAGTATATGCACTAAATGAGCTAACGCTAACGCTAGCAAACGCAACCAAATCCAGGAGGAATAACATAGTTGTGCGCCGTCTGAGGTAATCACTTTATGGTAACGTTTGCAAATGAATATCCTTATTACTGTCTTTATAATTTTTCACACACTTTTTCCCCACTACACACTGCATATGAGAATAATCAGCAACACAGAAGCTATCGCTTGCTGAGGTATTCTTACCTACTGTATGTGTCAAAGCCTCAGGTAATTATGAACGGAAATACGATACTTTCGCTTTACACTTTTGTGACAGATGTCATGGTAGTCACATGTCTGAAGAAGGTCAATTGAATTTAGCAAAGCCTTGCTAATGAGTCAATAAATTAACTATTTACTATTTAATAATAAAAAAAAATTTAAAAAAAGTAGTGATGTTATCCCGATTCTATTGAAAAATTACAGTAAAAATGAGCAGATTACTCAGAACACTTCACCTCAAATATATAAATATAAACATATTAAGTATGCGTTATAATATAGAGTATTTGTAATGTAGTTAGCAATTCAAGTGCTAGGATTGGTGCTGTATTTTCAGCATTCCTGTGAGGAGATAAGTGTGCTACTGCAGTTAAAATGGCTCAACCATGAGGGATATAGCACAGGTTTCACTGTCAGCATCTAAAAAAAAAAAAAAAAAACAGCAAGTGTTTCTTTTCTCAGTGACCTTTTCCAGCAACATTCAATTTCACATTAATGAGAAATCCAACATAGAAACTGCAAGCTGGACCTTAAAGTCCCTGAATGCAATCCAGATATACCACACAGCTGCGCCAAGAGATTTAGCTTGATCTGGTTAGAGAGTCGACGAGGTGATAATTATGATGACAAGATGGCACTGACGAATATTAGATATTAGAACGAAGTTTAAAACCGTACATGGTTTTAAACTTCGTGGAATTGCTAATTTGTTAGTGAAATGTGTTAAAACAACCAAATAAGTTGTATGAAAGTGTATAAAATATGCTTAGAATGTACAGTAGTATAGGCAGGTATCAGCCTATACTACTGTATATCATTTCCTGATTTATATACATTATATGCAGTGGTTGATACTGTACTGGAATGTCAGGGATTTTCCTACTTAAGCTAATAGCACTGTTCATAGCAGTTTATCTATTGTGCTTTCCTCTGAGTGGGTTGGCCAGCTAAAGTAGCCATGGTGGCCCTTTAAGGCTGCTCATATTACACAGAGACGCATTGTAAGAGGCCTGGAGACTTGTCCACACCCCAAATCACATTACACAGCATGTGTGGAGGTTCTCAGCTAGAGGGGGATGATTGGAACAACACCATGCGTCTCTGTCCAAGCTGTGGAGTAAAACACAAGGCCCCATGACGAGAGGCAGCTGACCGGATGGAACAGCTGAGGGCCCCTCTACCGCCCCCAGATAACCACAATATTTTTCTCCCTCTCTCTTCCTCTCTGTCTTTGTCCTTTTCCTGCCTCACAGACAGGCAAGAAACAGTGAAGGGGGACACAGGAGAGGAAGATGGTGTGTGTCAACAGTTCACTCCTTATTTAGTCAGACTGACTCAGGAGGCCAGTGGAGCTCCTATGGGGAGCTGGCAGGAACAGCTGATACACAGCAACAAAGCATGACTAAATGAAATACTGGTTCAGTTTACCTCCCCCTCACCCCTCTACCAGTCTTTGCAGATACAGCTGCAATCCTTCTCCAAGTCCCTCTCCAAGAAATTGATAACGCCCAAAGTGCAGAAATGCCTGGGAAGCACAGTTCAGCACTTCCTCTCCTACCTCAGTGCTGTTCAGCATGCTGTTGCCTGCACTATTTGGGATCGAAGTCTTGCCTGCTTTTGTAGAGAAAGCTAAATTTAGCAGCAAGATTAGCAGTCGTTCCAGCGGGTATTAGACGTGACTGATCTGATTTGAATTTCCGAAATGCTCTATAGCCTCACAAAGCACATAGTCACTCATCAATTATATTTCTAATTCTTCACGATTATGCCACATGCTGCCAAGGGGTACAATAATGCTTGACATAATGACATGATGTGCAGGGAAGTTTCATTTCACCGCTGCCTCTCACCAGCCCTGTGGAGCTTTTAGCATTTCAGCTCATTACTACTGCAGACAAGGGAGGAAATATTTAAAGGACTGTATTGCCTCTTACAAACATTGAGCTAGTGTCAACACCAAGAGTGAAACCTCTGGGGTATAAAGAGTTACCCTGGTGTGTGGTAAAAGAGACAGGAAAGTGCTCAGCTGATACACTTCTTTCTTTACTGAGTACCGGTTGTTGACAGCAAAAGCCAAAAAAAAAAAAAGAAAACACGTCTGTGTCTTTCTATTTTTCCTCTTAGGTGTAGGAAAACAGCTGTTCTCTTATCCTCTCATCACCCACGAGGATGTATATTGTTTCTATACACACATACACACACACAAAATGACCTTCCTTATGTCACTTTCAAAACTTAACATCTTCAGCTGGTTCGTTTCAAAACCTAGCCAATCTCCAGACTCTGTCGCTTGCTAAAAGGGTATCATCGATTTATCAGCTGTGACTTTGTCTTCAGAAAACAAATAATATTACTTCTCTGTTATGAAATGGGCTCCAAGTGAAAGGATAAATATGTTTTCCCTAAATGCTTAACTTTGTAGAATAAATATTCATTATAAATAAAAAAAGACAAGGAGGATTTCATTATACTTTCAAGTATTATTTATGGCTATCATAAGATGGGAGCTGATCCAACTGGTGCGCTAAGCCCTGGGGTGCGCCTACTACTCAGCAAAATGAACGTGATATTAATGATCATTTGGGCCATGGTACAGTATATGTTCATGTGTCTTTATAGTCTGTGTTTGTTCCAATCTTTTTTGCTACACTTTAAATTACTACAATATTAGAGCCACAGTTTCTCCTTATTAGTTCATTTGTCACAAGTGTCACTCCCAAAACTGACTGTATGAATAAAAACCAGAATGTTAAAGAAGAAACTGTTTAGCTATTATTAGCTAGGTGGCTAGCTTTTTTTTCTCCCTTTTTCCTTGTTTCTTTTTACCGGGGTCGCCACATTGGATCATTTAATCCGCAAGTCATTGGCACTGGTTTTAGGGCACAACAACCCATCCATTTCTCCAGGTTTGGGAGGAAGGACATCTGGTTTAAATATATCTGGCTAAGGTATATGTAAACTTCAGACTTCAACTGTACTAAACCGAACCAGTGAGATGCAGGGCATCAGTGCCAGGGTTTAGTACATTTGAAGTTTACACACTGCACAGTTAGATACCCCAGTGAGTCAGAAGTTTGCACACACTTTGTTAGTATTTGGTAATACTGCCTTTAAGCTTAGCTTTGGTCAAACATTATAGGTAGTCTTTCACAAGTTGCTGGTATTTTATCCTGTTCCTCCTATCAGAACTGGTGTAAATGAATCAGATTTGTAGGCCTCCTTGCTCATCCCCTTTTTCAGTTTTGACCCCAAATCTTTGATTTTATTGAGGTCAGCGCCCCTCCAATACCTCGACTTTATTGTTCTTAAGCCATTTTGTGATAACAGGATGTATGGTTAGGGTCGTTGTCCATTCAGAAGACCCATTTGTACCAAGCTTTCACTTCCTGGCTGATGTCTTGAGATGCTTCAGTATATTCAAATAATATTCCCTCTTCATTATGCTATCTGTTTTGTAAAGTGCACCAATCCACCCTGGAGCAAAGGAGTTTCACGGCAAAGAAAACTGTCGCACGGTTGGGTAGACACTTGCAAGGCTGCCATTTTTCCTCCAAACGTAACAAAGATGTAGACTGGCTTTTTATGGCAATTTAGAACAATGGCTTTTCCCCGAGCAGCCTTTCAGGTACAATGTCAACATCAGTCATGTTTTACTGTGGATATAAATACTTTTGTACCAGGCTTCTTCCAGTGTCTTTACAAGGTCCTTGATTTGTACTTTACCTACCAAAGTACCTTCATCTCTAGGAGAGAGAATGTGTCTCCTGCCAGAGTGGTATGTTGGCTGCATGGTCCCACGGTGTTTACACTTGCATAGTATTGTTTGTACAGATGAACTTGGTACTGAATTCAAGTATTTAAAAATTGCTCCAAGGATGAACCACTTCTTACTTGTCAAGGTCAAAGGAAGTCATTGCTGATTTCTTTTTCATTTTCCCATGATGTCAAACAAAGAGGCACAAAGAGTTTAGGATAGACCTTAAAATACATCCAGAGATACACCCCAGATGACTCATATGAGGTCAATTACAATATCAGAAGTTTCAAAAGCAAACATCCTAGGCAAGGGTCGATCAAAAAAAAGTGCTTGAAAGCATTAACAAAAAAAAAGAAAAAGAAAAAAAAACATGGCATGTTTAGCCATTATGTTTAGCCAACTGTCCTGTTATTTCCTTAAGGATGTATACTATTTCTACACCACTTGTACTGTATATTGTTTTTGCGCACAGTATGCAAGTTCAAAGTGATGAAACAGAAAGGTCGCTTATGTATTGAAAATGTTTTAATATGACATGATTTTAGAGAATATAATTTAGTTGATGTTGCAAAGTTCTGGGTAAGCACACTCACTGCTCATTTTAGATCCATATAGAGGCAAATTGTCAAAACTGGGAACAACAACAATCATTAACAGTGGCCCGATTGGTTGAAGAGCCTCTCATTCTATGAATGTGTTGTCTATGAGTGGAGGAGGAACAGCCGCAGGTCAGTTAATGATATCTCCTTGATATCTGTCTAGCACACAGTTACAATGACTAGAGGGATCACACCTGCTCCAGCAACCGCAGCTGAATTTCTTTTCTTTTTTTTTTTCTTAGAAAACTCCATTAGATTATAAAGTATCATAATGAACTCTTTTTCATGTCCAGTTTTCATCCTTTCCCTGATTAGAAAGGATGTGATCAGCAATCTACACTCTTTTTGAATCTACACTCTTATCTAGTGATTTCAGTAACTGGCTAAGACGTTAATGTGTTTTTCAAGTGCGATTATTATCCGCAATCAGAAACAATCATAATTGCACATAGATTAGCTGATGGAAAAATTTGTGCATCTGAAAGATTGACAAGAACAGTTATACATATTTATTAATAAAGCAGCGTTTTTTTATCAGAAATGTTCAGTTTGCTCAGCAAAGTTAATTGTACTGTTTGGTTTCTTCTTAGGCTTTTCTTCGGGTTTGGGGAAGCAAAAAAATGTGTTGTCAGTTGTTTTTATACTCATTATTTACAATTCATTCCTTTATCATCTGTTTTCTTTTACAGTAAATGTTACAGTATCTGGCAGACAGCACTTGTTGGGATTGTATGACACAGCAGGGCAGGTAAGTCACAAGATAACTCTGGACTGGTTCGCTTCATCCATCCAACAGTTAGTGATGGTTTCACCATTGCTTTGAATCAAATAACTTAATATCTCCAGTGTAATTACACTTATTTAGATGTATTGTAATAAGGAAAAACTTGAGAAAAGTGCACGTTTTTAAGTGGAAGTAGTTGTTCCCACCAGTGGGTGCTCACTGGATTAAAGAGGTCTTTTATTAATCTAGAAAAGGGTTGTTATTCCATAATGGGATCCACTCGGGAATTTATGACGTCTGGCAACCATTTATGAGCCGCTTTGAAAATATAGAGGCAGATGAATTGGATCTGTAATAAAATATTTCTTTTTTTTTCTTGTTTCTTGTTGGGTGGGTAGAGATAATAATAATAGTGTATATTTTGTTTATGTTTGTATATTTTTTATTTCCAATGGAAAAATAAATAAATTAAAATAAATTGTTTGTCTATGACAGTCCATGACAACACATTTTTTGATTTTCACCAATCTCTAGAACTATAATAGAGAAGAAAGCCATTCCCTCACTTGATGTTATGATAATGATGATGAAGATGGTGGTGATGATGATGATGATGATGATGATTGTGGACGCTGTTTGAACATCAGTCCAAAATCTTTTGAAGTATTCAATTGGTTTGCGACCTGATAACTGTAACAGACTGCAACCTGCCTAAAGATACAATTTAAAAATTGGTTGTTCATGAAACCTGAACAGCAACCTTGTTTCCCCTCTCATCTGTTCCAACTACTCAGCTTTTAGCATCGTCATTATACTAATCATCGACTAATATACTATGTCATCATCTATTCCTATTTCACCTTTTTCTCACTGGTTCATTGGTAAAGACTGGTTTATCAGAAACTGGTCAGGTACAGGGACTGGACTGAAAATGAAAGCCAAAAACCTGCAAAAAATGATATTCAAAAAAAGTCCTTCAGGAAAGTTAGAGAATTATTTCTCAAGACTACAAACCATGCCAACAAAATTCTCTTAAGCGCATAACTTTTTCTTTTATCCCCTGCCTGTAGCTCTTGTCACAAGTTTATTTCCACAAGGCTTTCTTCATCAAGTCACAAGACATTACATGGACACTCAAATGAAAGAATATCACACAATTGGAACACTATTTGGAGCTGAAATTCACGAGCTTCACGAAAGTCACGAGCTTCAGTTAATTTTCACATCAGACATCAGACTGAAGAAAAAGGATGTTTTCTGTGACTTTGATCATGGCATGGTTAGTGGTACCAGGTGGGCTGGTTGGAGTATTTCATAAACTGCTGATCTCCTGGGAATTTCACACACTTCAGCCACTAGAGTTTACACAGAGTGCTGTGTAAATATAGGGAAAAATGCAAGAAAGCATCCCAGTTTGCATTAAATATTGAACATTGAATATTGATCATCCTGGGATGGATGGGCTATATAAGCTGAAGACCTCATCAGGTTCCACTCTTGTCAGAAAGATAGACCTTATGGACAAAGGAATTTGGCTAAACCTGTTAATTGTTGATTTCAGGTTTCAATCAGGCCCCTTATCTCCAGTGAAGGGCAATCTTAATGCTTCAGCATACCAAGACATCTTCAAAATCTTGTGGAGAGCCTTCCAAGAAGAGTGGAAATGGAAACTGTTATAGCTGCAAAAGTTCGAAAAACTCCATATTGAAGTATATGAATTTGGATACAATATCATTTCAGGTTTTGCTAAATACCTTTGTCCATTCCAGTTATAAACTGGAGAAGCATCAACTGGTGTCTACCGACAGGTTTTGAAACTACCGAGTCTGTTCTCATGCCAGACTCAGATTCCTATTTTTGGCTGACATTAGAGGCACATGATGTGAGGTTCTGCTGTTGTAGCCCATCCATCTTATCATTCTATGTGTTGTATGTTCTGAGCTGCTCTCTATGCTTGGTTGATTAGATAACCACAGGAACGTGCAGGTGTATCAAGTGGACAGTAAGTGAATATACGAGTCAAGTCTTGCCCTAGCCAAAACTAGAAGATTTTGTATCTCAGCTTGATGCAAAAGCCTACTGAATGTAATACAATGTAAGATATGTAGCATGTAGTCATAGAAACCAAACTTTCCCACAGCTCCTCTCTGTGGAGAGAGAACCGACTTCAGTGCCTATGAAGCATTGCCGTGCAAACACACTGATTTTACTCCCTGTGCTCTGCTCTGCACCGAGTAAACATTGTGTTTTTCACTAAAGAGCATCTACAGCATGCTGGGCTCTTCTCCGATAATGACCACTTACCCTGAGATCAATTGCACGTGAGGGTCTGGAGCTTATCAGGGATAGCTCGTATCAGGAAAAAACTCACATGTTGCTCCGTAACAAATAAGTGTTCATATAGTCTATTCAGGAGTGCAATGGAAATGGGGTATCAGTGATTGTGACCGCGGGCATGATTGTTGATGCCAGATGGGCTGGTTTAAGTATTTCAGAAACTGCAGATCTCCTGGGATTTTCGCACTCAGCAAGCAATCTCTAGAGTTTCCACAAATTGGTATGAAAAAAAAAAAAACATCCAGTGAGCAGAGGTCAGAGGAGAACGGCCAGACGGATTTACGCTGAGAGGAAGGCTGCTAAAGTAATCACTCTGTACAAACAACATGAACAGAAAAGTATCTCAGAATCTAACACACCAAACGCTGAGAAAGATAATACACCACAACAGAAGACTGCTTCAGGTTTCAGCCAAGAACAGGAATCTGATGATACAGTGGGCACAGGTGAACTGAAATAAACCAGATTGGCAAAGTGTTGCCTGGACTTTTTCCAGTCTGTCCACTTTAGTGTCCAGTGGGTTGTCAACTCGTGTGTTGGCAGATTTCAGCATCAAAATTCTCCAATTCAACTTGAACTCAGAAAAATATACTGTAAAAAAGACTTATTTCTACCAGATTTGTAGATATAGCTATTGATAGTACAGATGGGGGAGAATATTGATTCAGTTACATATGTCGGTTCTTTTGTGAGGATGTTCACATATCGCTACATTGATTTCAAAATAGTTTTTTTTTTTTTCATTTTAATAAGATGTTATTTGAGATGTCACAGTTCCTCCATAATCCTACAGGAGGCGTGCTCCAAACTATTCACACATTGGCAAGCGGTACAGCATCCTACAGTATGCATAAATTATTTGCCAAACGTTATAAAATCCTGATAATAACAGAATCGAAATAGTATCAGCACCTAGGTATCGTGATAATATCGTATTGGCTGATCCCTAATGAATCTTTTGAGAACTTAACAGATCTTAAGATGAGATAAATCTTCATTAATCCTGAGAGAAATTGCAGACAATCCCCCAAACGGCATGATTTGATGCATTGTGTTGCCGCCACATTATCGGCGGATTGGATAATTGCATCAAATTAAAGTTGCTAGGCCGTCCAATGTTTTAGGGAAATCAAATCTCTAATCGTCCAATGCAGTGTGTACGCCATACTGTATTTCATTTTCACCTTTCTTGTACTGTAAGGTTTCATTTTACAGTACCAGTAGACATGCTTTGAAAGAAAAAATGGATTTCACTTCTTGTCATCTCCGCTTTGATCTTCTGCTGTTATAGGAAGACTACAACCAGCTGCGGCCCCTTTCCTACCCCAACACTGACGTGTTCCTCATCTGCTTCTCTGTGGTTAACCCAGCCTCATTTTGCAACGTACAGGAGGAATGGGTTCCCGAGCTCAAGTCCTGCATGCCGCATGTGCCATACATCCTTATAGGCACACAGGTGAGCACCACATACTGTATGCGGCAAACAGAAATCACACTTTACAACACCTGCCCTGCCACGTGGATATTGCTAAATATTGCTATTGATACAACAGTTAGGTCCGCTCCAGTAGTCCGATTGGTTGAGCCGTGTTTCAAGAGTGCATCTATTTAGTATAAAGTCACACATACAAGTATAAATGAGTTGTTATATTTAGAAAGCTTAGACACTCTTATAGGCCGATCCTACTACTTTCACGCAGTTTTATTTCGTCACATCGGGATTGTTTTATTTTGTTTTGTGTGCTCCAGATTGACTTGCGAGACGATCCAAAGACGCTCGCTCGTTTGCTCCAAATGAAGGAGAAACCACTGACATACGAGCAAGGCATCAAGCTGGCCAGAGAAGTATGAAATCTCATCCATCTCATCTCCAACATATCTATTCTAAGACGCATACCGACAGTCACTTGCACGTTTGTACATGTTTTTCCGTGTTGTGTATACAGATCGGTGCGCAGTGCTACCTCGAGTGTTCAGCGCTGACCCAGAAGGGACTAAAGACAGTGTTTGACGAGGCCATCCTGACAATCTTCAGCCCCAAAAAACAGAAGAAGTGCTGTATATCATGCAGGAGCTGCTGTACTATTGCATGATCACAGCACCATGAGGCTTATCACCCAGTCAGCATCAGCAAACAACCTGGAATCAGTCTATTTAAGGCAGGAATGACACACAGCCAAATTCCTTCCGTACCTGAAGAAGGGAAATGAGACGCAGCTGAGGGCCTTCAGCACTTTGCCTCACGACTACTGTCCTGAAAATGAGCAAAGTCGTATTTTATTCCCTTATTAATCATTTTCTGCCCTTCGGTTTTGAAAATTTTCTGCTGTTTTCTGTAAAGTCTGTAAATTTCCTGAACGAACAGACAATGAGACGTGCTCTTCTGAACTGGAGTGAGTATGAATGAAAGCATTGTGTTTATCTGGTCTGCTTATATTTAACTCCTACGATGCAGACTGTGTGATGATTGACAAAGTTTGACTTTGGGATTTGGAAGCTCAAAACTCTCTATATAAATGAGGGCAATACAAGTGCCTCGATCAACCATCATGCCAAAGACAGCTTGCTTTCTCACCGCAAGCTTTAGCCAGGGATACAGGTCTCTGAATCGCCACAGGGAGATTTCCCACATTCCCAGTGTATTTTTTAATTTGAGGTTTCATACATGTTAAACTCCAAAAATCCTGCGATTGCAAACGTTGCAAAGCGACTCCTCCGTAATGGATTGTTTTCTTGCTTTTGCTTCAGATCAATAACATTTCCTTTCTGCACTCATGCTCTAAGATGGTTAGTATAGGAAACTCTCAGGAGGTTGGCCAAATCATTACGGAAGAGAGCAGATACCGAAAGCGAATTATAGAATGGGGAAACGCAACACAATTTAGTTAGCCAAAAGAGCCGTTTACGTGAAATGTGTGTTCCAAACAACACTCAATGGTGCTACATAGTAAATGCATGTCCTTCTAAAACACATTTATGCAGGTTAAATTTTCTAATGGACAGATATTTCTCGTTAGCTTTCCATTCTTTCTGAAACGGCAGCCAGGGTTTCAGTATCAGAGATGTTAGCATGTATAGCCGAAAAACTACAGTATAACCAGAGCTAATTTGATTGCTATTGTAGTCCAGGAGCCAATTGAATACTACGCTTTTTCCAAAGTTTCCCCCTATTTCCCACTTTAGATTTAATGTCAAGGCGGCACGCTGGTGCAGTGGTTGGGCTCCCTCCAGGGTCCGGGTCCGATTCCCGTCTCTGTGTGCGTGGAGTTTGCGTGTTCTCCCCGTGCTTGATGGGTTTCCTCCGGGTACTCCGGTTTCCTCCCACAGTCCAAAGACATGCAGGTTAGGTTAATTGGCGTTCCCAAATTGGCCGTAGTGTGTGAATGAGTGTGTGAGTGTGTTTATGTATGTGTGCCCTGCGATGCATTGGCACCCTGTCCAGGGTGCCCTAAGTCTCCTGGGATGGGTATAGATGATGAGTGAGTGAGAGTGAGTGTTTAATGTCACCTTCACACACAGAGAGCTCAGCCATTTTTGAGCCATCCTGGCCACTGGTGGACTGTGGCATCAACAGGATTTGAACTTATATTTCGACCTGTGAATCCATAAAATTCTGTAAAAAAAAAAAAAAAAAAGCAAGGGACTGGGTATCCAGTTTGGCTCGTTATAAAAAAGCGGACACCCAGATTTTTCTGCCTTGCTTTTTTTCTTGGCGCACATCTTTGAAAAGAATAGCTGCCTCATCCATTGACAGGGCTTTTTGAATCCGTTTCATCGCTTCTTTGTCCCTGCTTGGATTTTCCTTTTTCATGTGCCATGAAAATCCTCAAAGTGTAACGCAGACGCTTTTAGTGTCTGTATTTTTTGCGATTGCACATTCGTCAACACAACAAAGGGAAACGTTTGACCAAAAGTCCAGCCTTTGTTGTAATCTCCAATAGGATTTCTATACTGTTTACTGCACCCTTCCGCCAAATCCACCTCCTCATCTGACCTGGTTTGTGAACATCCCTCATGTTTTTTTTCCAAGTCAATCTTTGATCTCCTTTCCAGCATGAATTTTGGTGTGTTCCTTCTTAAGAAAATATTATATCCATGCACCATTAAACAACATGGAGTAGTGGAGACGTTCAGGCATATTCTGACATTCACTTATAGCTTTCCAGATACCAAACACACACACACACACCTCTTTTAATGCGCGATCGCGCTGACACAATATTCAGTTGCCTTGTTGTACACTGGTTGCTGTTAAGTGGCACCTCAGGGACGATTTCGGGAGTGAGCCACCTCTTTGTGAAGATGAGGAGAAAAGCCCCTTACACACATGAGGAATGAGCCTGAATTCCCACGCCTTCCATGTAGCACAGTTAGTTTATTAGTTTTGTTTTCTTTTTTTCAGACACTGTGCCTTATATCATCCTATGCAACAACTTGTATACTGTAATCATACACAGAAGACCAGCATTAGCCCTGGCCACATTAACTATAGTTTGAATTGTGTACTTGTATCCTTTTATTATTTAGAATGTGATAAGAATGACCTTTTGTACATGTATTGTTTCGTACATCATACATTAAGAGAGCAGTTACTAAATCAGTATAATGAACTGGCAACTTGGTGTTTGACTGCTTTTCTTCTCAAATCTGTATTTGTAGCTTGTTCCTATGAGGTGTGATTTAAAACTTGAGAACAACCCGAATTGCTTAACCATTTTTAATATGCCATTTAAAAGATTGTTTTCAGTAAATTATACCGCGCCATGCTAATAGAATGTAATGGTATAAAGACAACATGTGCATTATACATTTGCTTAATTTTGTAAAGTCACAATTTGTAATTTAAGTAACAGGATTGTACTTTCAAAGTGATCTCAATATCACAAAGTCATTACAAATAAACAGGGGCAAAGGGCACTTACTGTTCTTCTTCCTATGTTCTTCAGGGCGTTCAGCTGATCATGTGACATGCAAGATATTCTTAATATCCCATAAGGGCTGAAACCTTGGGGTGGGACCTTACGTGTACATTTTTTACCACCTGTATATAATTATTTCAAGGTATATATTTATTGGGATATAACCATCAAAAACACTGTTCTCTATAGGGGTTGTATGTTTAAATGTTTCAAAAGCTTTATCTTTATATTAAACATGCACAGAGGTCTAAAGGACAAAGTGCACCCGGCGGCATTGTAGCCTCGCACTTTCAGGATTGAGGGTCCGATTCCTGCCTCGGGTCTGTGTGCGTGAAGTTCGCATGTTCTCCCCGTGCTTAGTGGGTTTCCTTTGCAATCCAAAGACATGCATATTGGAATAATTAGTGTTCCCAAATTGCCCATAGTGAGTGTGTGTTTGATTGTGTGGATTGCCACCCTGTCCAGGATATACCCCTCGTTGTGCCCAAAGTATCCTAGAATAGAACTTCAAATAAAAATATATTCCACATTTTTTCAGTTAATCTGTATATATGTGAAATGGAGACACAGGTATAAGCATTATACCCCTGAAACAGAATGGAAAGTTTTTTTAATCTAATGTATAGACAATAACACTACCTACCTGGCCAATGGAAAAAACAGGGTAAGAAGGGAAGCGCATTAAGTGAAGCAGCCATTATGCGTAGTGCCCACTGTACAAGTCTCTAGAGACAGTGTTATGATCTAGGCTCAGCAACATTACGTTATACAGTATTTGAAGTTAGCTGATGACCTAAATTTACTGTATGACCAGATAATCGCACATATGGCACATGTATATGACAATGCCAAATTGTGCAAGACTGGTTCGGGCAGCTTGAGGAATCATTTTGACATATGAACTTCCCAACACAAAATCCTGACCTTAACCCGAATAAAAGTTGTTCTACTTGAGCTTGAGTGGACTTTACGGAGTGATTTGCTTTTCCCATCATCAATACAAAAACTCTCCAAAAATTAAATGCAACTCTGGGTGGAAATGAATGTAGTCACATTGCATAAGGTTGTCAAAACACCATGGCAAACACTGTTTTTAAGGTAAAAGTAGTCCAGCACAATATTTAACTATGTGCACTTTTTTTGTGGTTATCTGGGCAGAAATGATAAATAGCAAATTTTCTTAATGAAAATGCTTTAAACTCAAATACTGCATTTACATCCAACAATAAACTCTAGTATAATATAGTTGTTCTACTGCCTTTTAAAACTTTTCTATTGTGTGCTCACTGCCCTCTGCTGGTGAAAATTTGCTTAAACACAAGTTGATAAAAATTCCATTGATGGTGGAAAAACTTGGTCATTCAGTATACTAGATAGTCTACTGATCTTGTATTTTGGGCACATAACGTTGCTGAACCTAGACCTGACTAGCAGATCATAACACTGCCCCACAGACTTGGGCACTAGGCATGATGGGTGCATTACTTTATCCACCGTCTTACCTTGATGCTTTCCAATTTTTCCAGTGCTCCACAGTCCATTCTTTACGCTCCCTAGGCAGTTCTTTTTAATTAGCCTCACTGATGATTGCTTTTCTTAAGGCCATGTAGATGTTTATCAATCCTTCAGTCCTCTTTACCTTGTGTGAAAATGCTCTTACTTTCACTATTAAACATAGCTTTGAGTTCTACTGTCTTATTTATTTTTTTAAATAATTGTAAAAAATAAATAAGTAAAACCATTTCTTCCTAGAGGATGATGGTTCACAACCATTCTTCCAGGTTTTAATAATGCATTGGCCAGTTCTTAACCTAATACTAGTTTCAACAATATCCTTTTTAAATTTTAAAAATTGTTTTAAAATTGTTTACTTTGCTTGATGCAGAACAATAATCTTCTTAGTAACGTAATTGACCTCAGAATGTTGTGCAAGAAATGAGAAACTACTGACTGCATCAGTTAGGCTTAAAAAACTTCTTGTAAGCTGAAACATTCATCACAGCTGTAAAAAAAAAAAAAAAAAATGGATGAAAAAATGTTATCACAAAAACAGGTTTATTTAACGTCTCTGTATTTTTTTAAAATAATTAAGATTTATTCTGTTTATCAAACCCTTTCTTTTAAGTTTTAACAAACATATTGGGGCCATCCAAAAAAAAGAATGAAAAAGAAATCACACGAGATTGATGAAAGGGACAGAGGCCTACAGACAGAGCAATAAAAAATACATCTTCCTCACATGTAAAATCCACACCCATGATTTAATTTGAAATAAAACAGAATAAAATAAAAACAAGAACAGTGAGTCCTGTGAACACAACAAAAACTCTAACTCCAAGTGCTTTAGTCCTAACCCACTATAGTGGATGGCATTTCTGATGAGGAATAAGACTGGATCAGCATTTAGAAATACACCACATATGCAGGCTTTCATTCCAAACACTCCTTTAAAAATATTCTAGCTTAATCCACAATATTTTAAGAGCATCCAACCATATTTAAGTCCAAAGACAAGAGCAGGAGATGTCCGAGTTGCCCATGGCTAAGAGTCCAGGTTAATATGCTAAAACAAATCAGCTTTTCAAGTACACTGAATGAAGCTCTGAACACTGCGTTACAAGACAGGAATGCAATGTCTTCAATGGTGTCAGAAAAAAAAAAATCACTTTCCATGTTGTTTCTTAAATTCTTCGTAAGCAGTGAACAGCCAGAATGAAATTCAACAGGTTTGAAATTCTCAATGAAATACTTCAGCGAGATGACAATGAGCGCTGTGGCGGGCTATTCAATGGTACCAGTTCAGGACAGACACTTGACAGCTTTAATAACCTGAAAAAAACAAGGCAGGCGAATAAAGGAGATTTCATGTCAACTGATTTTGACGTCCTCTTTATACTGTGTGTTACGTTTCTAGACTCTGGTACAGTGGTCACACTTTCCAGGACAGTTGTGAAATTAGGCCTCTTTCTGAGGATAAAAAAAAAAAAAAAACTCTAGTACACACTGGACAAAACCTTATGAAGGCATCAAAATTTCATGAAATAATGGACTCAGACTTGTTGCATTATGAAGAGTCTTTGAGATCACACTCTAAAAGGACATGGGGGGGGCATGGGGGGAGGTGGATGTTGGACGGGGCTCCTGTTCTCGGGCTCAAGATACATCCCTTGTGGTTGATTATTTTAATTGGCAAGGAGTGTATATAAACTCCTTCCCTTCCCCAAGGTAAGTAAACCTTGTCCTTTTCTTTTTTTGTGTAGTATCATTGTCAAACGAAACAGACTGGAAAGGGGTTTGTACAGTGCTGGTGTTGGGGAATAGATAAACAAATGCCGGAGTGTACAGTAAAGTAAGTAGCACAAGGAACATGGAGATGTGGCGTCCCTGTGGCAGAACATTGGTTGGAGCTTGGTGTAGAGATGGAGCTACGTCCATGTTTAGGTGGGAATGATGCCGTCACTATTCTGAACTCCTCGCCTCAGCTCCAGCTCTTCCAGTTTCCTCCACAAGTCCTCACGATCCTTCTCCTTCTTCTTTTCCCTAAGACATAGAAACAAAAGGAAGCACAGAGAGATGTTTATTTCTTAATCCCGGTCATTTAGTTCTATTATAAACAAAGCGCTAGGCTTCTAACCTCTGACGTTCTGATTTGTAAGTTGCAGCAAGTTCATCAAACAGTGCGCTGTTCATCTCCATGAATGCTTTCAGCACATTATAGATTAAAGCAGATATCGCTCTGGTGAAGAAAGGGTGAAAAAATGTTTGAAAAGCTAGCAATGTCAGTAATTAATGACAAAAAAAAAAAGAAAAAGAAAAAAAAAAACAATTAAAAAGTAACAAAACCAGTATTAAAACTGCATTCAATTATAGCTTACAACACAAAAAGCAGGATGGACTGGACTGCATTATGACAAATCTTGTCAGGGAGTTAATGTGGAATGTAAAGCATCTATTTCATAAGTCAATGTATAAAACATGCTCTGTTAATTGGCCTCCTAAACATCCAACAATCAATGAACTGCAGGCTGAGACTTAAATCTGACTACACTTACGGGTTCCAGTGCTCTTTGGAGATCCTGTAGAGACTAGCAAACATGATGGGTAGGATAACACTGGAGTTCTCCTCTATCAGGCTCATGATGTACTCATTGTTCCAGTAATACAGGGCTCGCTCAGCCACCTGTCATGGACAAGTAAAGGAAGACATTTACTTCTTTTGTGAAATTGCACTGATTTTGTGCAGTTCAAAGACATTTGGCTGAAATTTACATACTAAATCATGCGAGAGTTTTTATGAGCATAAAATGCAGACCTGAAAGTGAGGACTGGATACACATCTGGAAATCTGCTTGAACAGTGGCTCCTGGACCTTGACAAACTGTGTGGGCTCAATCACATCTAAAATCTCCTCCAGCTCACCGAGGAACATAACCTAAAGAATGTCATAAAACAGAGTGGGCATTTCCATGTAGCTACTGTTGTCTGTGCTAAAGACAAATTACAGTAGCAGCACACTGGTCCCTGTCTTTAGCTGACATTTTGTAATTATACATTTTGTAATTGGACATTTCTTTTCAGTTAGTAGAAACTTAAGGTTTTTTTAAGGAGAAAATCAGGAATAATTCCTGTTAAAAGCTAGGAAATATTGATATTCCCATCTCAGTAAGTGAAAGCCATATTTGGTCAACTAACAATCCTTCAGGGATTAAGAATTACATTTTATTTACCTCTTTCTGACTGCAGGTTTTTGGCCAGAACTTCAGCAATCCTCTTATCACCTAAAAAGTTCAAAGTCGAATGAGACACTGAGAGGACAAACATGAAAGAGAAAGAAGAGCTGCGAGCAGGACATCACTTACAGGTTCTGTTAGCGTGGGATCTTTCTCTAGGAATTGCACAATACAGTAGGCCAGCTGCAAAAAGAAAAACAGAAATGTCGGTAAGTGGACATGTGTATGTTGAGTTGACAACAGCAGCAGTAAGGAATTCATACAATCCTCACTCTGGTATATGGTGTCTCACGGGAATATATACATAGACCGTGCACTCATTTACTTAAGAGAGGGGTCCATTAAAATTAAAGAAGGTGTGGTCAATAAAATTCTCTCGAGGTCCAAATATTATGTCCCTGTTAGGAATCAGATCACTTTATATGCAGTCATTGTAAATCTATAAAAATTAGCTATTTCAACTTTCCCTAGCATTTCAATAATATTGTCAATTTTCAGTTATAATGTTAAACATGTGGAACTTTGATCAAACTTTTGAGTGAATTTTCATTTGCATGATACTGGGCTGTAAATAAATGTGAAGAGACTCTGGTTGCTGTCATTACTGTCATTTCTGCACACACACTGTCTATACATGGTAAACTATTATGTTGATTGGCTCTGTTGAGTGACGCTTATAGGTACGCCCACCTCGATGGAATGATGCTAAATTACTTATTAAAATATATATTTTTAAATAATAAATATGCTAAAAAAATGCTAGATTACTGCTATGTTAATTATTCTCATCAGGGTCCATATAGAACTGTCATCCGGTCCGGATCAGGACCGCAGTTCACCATTTAGTGATATCTGACTTAAGGTGTCCTCAATTTCACGTCTTCTGATGAAATCTGCTTAAATACAGTTACTGAATAATCTCCCTAATAATACAAAAAATAAAAATACTGTTTTTGACACAATGTGCTGAGGTATTATTTCCTGCCACATTTATCAGATCAGTAGCTTCGAGCCTCCTTCGATTATCACAGTGTGAAAAAAAGTGTAAAGCACCACAAGCATGAACAAACATGAACAGACCGACAGAAAACTTAACTGTAAAACAGCCAAAGCAGGCACAGGGCCCAGAATACCTGTGCATGGAAGAGGGACAGACTTCTTGCTGAATGCAGAGGGAGTAAAACTTTTACCAGGAACTGTTTATGTTCAGCTTTCAGAGGAAGTGCAAAACCATTGATGATACTACAAAGCAAAATAAATATAGGCATGGATGAATTTAATTACAAAATGACAATGTACTGATATAAGACGAACCAACATAAAAGTATAAAAACAAAGTCAGGCATAGACCTTCCCAAGATCTCCAACAGCTCAGCCACTCCATTGAAGTGCTCAGTTTCATAAACAAACCTTCGCATAACAGAAGGGAGAGACAATAAAGCAGAGCAGATGATGTCAGAAATGCAATATTACATTAATTATCTGAGCTCATGCAATTATTTCTAAAAAAGTAAGCCAATTTTTCTTTTCTTACCCTAGAAAAATGTTGTTGATCTGTTTGCGGATGAAGGCCCTGAGACCAAGGAACTTGCCATAGATTCTGTGCAGGACAGTCTTCAGGCAGTCCCTCTCACGAGGGTCCTCACTGTCAAACAGCTCCAGAAGCTGAGAACAAACAGAGCAAGGGTAAGACAGAGGCACTTGGTCAACAGGACTGGGTTTATTGTGGACACACAAACACACATGTTGAAACGGCAATACACGAACGTATCCTTGGCAACACTGAAAACACCTTAGCAAAGTGCTCAACAAAATAAACCAATATACACTCCATAACATACCTGTAACACAAATTTCTGGTCAATGTATTTTTTGGCAATGCTGGGCTGAAATTCCTGACTCTCCAAAAAACGAATGAAGAACTCATAGACAAGCTGGGACGAGAGAGACAAGAATTGGATAGCACTCTCAACCTATGTTCAACCTTAGAATACAATAGAATAGCACAAGATGACCAGCATTTTTCAGAAAGTTAAGTGTGAAAAAAAGTTTCTCTTGGTTCTACCTGCAAGTGGGGCCATGAGGCTTCCAACGTGGGCTCATCTTCCTCTGGGTCAAACTCATTGCTCTCACTAGGAGGAAGGGTCCGAAATATGTTACAGGACACCTAATGGACATACAGAGAGAGGGAGAGGAAAAAAAGGAAACCATGTGGCAATAATGCAGCATGATGACAACCTTGTTCACAATTTTACTACTAAATATCAAGTTAAGACAATAACCACTCATCAATATGACTGTAGCACCAACCATTTTGACAACCTCTGGATAAGTCTGTTCAGTGAGGTAACCTCGGCTAAGAGTGACATAGTCCACCAACTCATTTAATGTAGAGCGCTTGTACTCCTTCATCTTGAGGTCAGACAGTGTGTCAATAAAGTCAAACAGAGTGCAGCACTGCTGCACCTTCTTTAGAAACAACTCTGGCTGTTCTTGGGCTGACACATCTAAAGGGAGAGATAAAAGGAAGAGAATAATAACAGAACTATGCACATTGTGTCTCCGTGTATGCACTTCAGAGGATTGTAAAGAAATTAACATCTTTTTTCTCTTTGGTGTGTTATAAGTGAAATCAGCCTCTTTCTTAACCACCAAAACACTTCTCCTTTGGCAGTCTTTTCATTTGTTTTTTTCTTTTAACCAAAACTGAACTGAAATGAGACGACTGACAAACTTCTTGTTCTCCTTGTTCTACTATAAAGCTAAAATTATGTAGACACCTGACCATAACATGCACATGTGATTCTTGAACATCCCAGTCCAAAACTATTGGCATTAATACAGAGTTTGTCCCATCTTTGCAGCTATGACATACTTCACACATTTGAGAAGGCTTTGCACTAGATTCTGGGACGTGGCAGTGGAGATTTCTGCCCATCAATGCACAAAGGCATTAATAAGGTTGATTACACTGATTACACTCAAATGAGGATGGGTTCCCCTCTCAGTCTGGTTTCTCTCAAGATTTCCTTACATTAAGCAAACTCATTTGCATAATTTTCTTTTTAATTCTGTAAAGCTGCTTTGCGACGATGACCACTGCTAAAAGTGCTTTATAAATAAAACTGAATTGAACTGAATGTCCTACAAATATCAGGAACACCAAAATATAAATGTCCAACTTCAACTGAAGTACTATGAATGGTCTTGTGAATGGCCGATATCTGATCATGGTGTGTTTGATACCTTTCAGTAGTGGCAGCTGCACTAGCTCGATCGGTTTGTCCTGAGATCTGAACTGGGATGAGCTCTGCGAACGCTTCTGCTTATTTTTCCGGACTGACTTCCTAGAGAAGCCGTCCACCTTGTCTACGGACGGGGGTGCTGAAGACATAGCCCTGAAACACATAAAAAGAAGAAAGTGGTCAGAATTATAAACAGCTTACTAACAGGATCTTTTTTTTTTTTATTTGAACAGAATTTTTCTTTTTGTAAGAAATATTATCAGAATTAAATTAGGAAAAAAAACTTAGTAATGGCCATTTGTGTATAATTGTGACAATAGCATACACACACCTTCAGGTACTCACAGAAGAGTATGAGACTAGGCAAGCCTACTTTTCCCAAACCATAGTCTACCATCAGATTGAAACATTCACATCACCACCGCAACACAACAATGAATCGTAGGACGCATTAAAGACAGGATTTTCTTTGCCACTTAGTACTGTAAATTTTTACCCAAAGTAAAATATTCTAATAGGCATAAACCTGCATTGATCCTGCTGTGCACTGTAAATAAATTATGCAGATAATAAATATTAGCTTCCATGATGCACCTTCAGAATCAGTTAATGGCTGTTTCTTCAAATATATGATATTGAAGAATTCTCCCAAAAAACGTACTATAAAATTAACTTTTTGCAAGTGCTCCTTTGCATGAAACAAGCTATTGCAATATTAATATAACAAAAATCAATAATTAAAAAAATGATGAATAGGCCTTACCAACTGACAATAGTCCGTGTGACATGCGTGAACGGGTGAATGCAAAGGGTGTGGACAGAAGCAACAGACAAGTATGTCTTGCACAAGTTACACCATTTCATTGGTATAAGTTACCAGTTACAAGTTAGTGTTCAACAAAAGATACTTTGTTGCTCTGCTCAAAAGTCATATGGCAAATTATTAAGGCTCATACAGGACACAAAACAAGCAAAAAGGTACAAGCTACAAAACAGATCTCATGTTTTCTTACAGACATTTAAATGATCTGACTTTACAGCCACTGGAATTTTTTGTATGATTACCTGTACCTAGGTTTGCACATTTCAGAACTCACTTATTTGATCTGAAGTATCAAGAAATAAAATGAAAACAGACAAGAGCCATAAATTCCAGTAACATTCAGAATTTAAAACCAAAAAAATGGTTATGGGTCTGTCAGAGATGTTAATTGCCAGAGACATCTTTGTATTTCTTCCATAAGTGGCTGGAATGGAAAGCACTGTTATGGTTATGTTGGGAAGGCTGTATTGTGTTTCAGAGTGAACCTGCAGCTTTTTCATGGTTGCCTCACCCAGGGCAGAAGAACTAGCTCTGAGGTAAAACAGAGTGCTGCTGTCCCTGTAGAAAACAGCATACAATACAATGCCCACATGACTGCAATGCACAGGTCAGCGAAATACAACACAGCAGGTTAAGGACCGAGTGTTGTGATTAGCCTGATGAAGTTGGACAGATGAAGGACAGATGAGGTAGCAGCTTGCTGGTCTTCCCTCTAACTGTCAGTGCTTATATAACAGCTCAGCACACATCCTCACAGGCCTGGTGGGGATTAAAGTGGTCTAGCCTGACAGGAAGTTTTCATGCTTTAGCTCATTCCTCACCGTCAGAGACAGAGGAACAAGAAGAGGAGAAAGGAAATCCTCACTGCCACATGGTTCACACATTGTCCTGGATTAAGCCAAGGATCTACTTTTAATACAAGCACTGACCCTCAACCAAACTGAAAATGTTCACAACAGAGGTTAACATACATCTACATACTATCATGCTGCACCTGACGACACTTTACTGGCATTAGCTAAACTTATGGTTTATCATCATACAGTTTCATTATCTTAAATTCCTACAGTAAGCGTTAGCAATCAGAGACACCGTCAATGAGCACACAAACCCTTACTTACAAGCAAGCATGGTTTTAAAGATTTTAGTCTAGGAAATATTCAACACTTCACTAGTCACTGGAGAAGATCAGCAAGGAGCAAGAAGAGGTCCTGGATTCGATCCCTGCAGTAAAATTTAAACAATCAACTTGGTTTTTTATCTTCATGTCCAGTTATATTAAAATATGCATAATATAACAGATCACAAGAAACAATACACACTTACAGTGGCTACCTGCATATGAGGGGAAGTCTGTAAATTATTATATTCAGATTTTCAGTACTGTGTAAAGGTTATCAGTATCCAACAACAAAATTTACAGGAGAAAACACAGTTACAGAAAATTATTTGCATGCAAGAAAGAAACCAGCATATTATATAAGTGACCACGCTTTAGACAAAAGAAAGGAAGCTGCTGGGTTTTGCATGAAAAAAGTAGCAGGTGCAACAGTGAAAGTCCTTAGAAGAACTGTGGGTGGTTCTGCAGGATGCTCAGAAAAACTTAGTAGCTAATTTTCTTATAAAGCTGCACAAAGTGTACCTGATAATAAAGGGTCTTCAAAGAGTTGTCACAACAAATCCTGACTTTCTTTCATGAATTACTGTTTACTGGGCTTAATAGTTAGCTTACAAGTCTAGACTTTTGCACAATACTCTACTTGAGCTACTTGTCCTAAAATATGTGTACTACCATAGCAAGCAGACTTTTCTATCTAAGGTTAATAATGCTAGTTGGAGAACCAACCATTAAATTCAGGTCTGTTAGCTTGGGTGTTTGATAGTTTATTCTACAACTAAGAAAATCACAGTGTTAATTGCCTTTCAGCCTTTCAGAAATCAAAGAGTCAAAGTCATAAATATTCAATTAAGACCAAAAGAGCAGAAACAATACCATCAACCCATTCCTTCTACTCTCAAGTCAGTATCAACCAAATTCTGCATTCAATTTACTGTTTTATGCACTACACAATAGTACACAGCATGAATGTGCCATTACATCAGCCATTAAAAATGGACTTTAGATAGAACCTCAACTGATATGTTTAATGTGAAAGTAAGCATAATTTAGACACGCACAGGGTCTGAGAAGTTCAGATTGATCATAATCTAGTATGCATAGTGCCCACAAGCCTCTAGAGACAGTATTACGATCTGGGGTTGCTTCAGTTAGTCAGGTCTAGGCTCAGCTACATTATGTGGCAATAACATGAAGTCAGCTGATGACCTGGGAATCCTATCAACATATTTTGTCTCTTCCCTGATGGCACAGACATATTCAAAATATTGACTTGAAAAGATGGTTCTAAAAGCATTAAGAATTATTTTAACACATGAATGCCCACCACATTGCATACTGTAATCAAAGCAAAAGGCAGCTACTGTAAATGAAATATCAGTGTGAAAGTAGCAAGATAAACATAAGCAAACATAAGCAATTTCCCTCTGGGATTAATAAAGTTCTTTGAATCTTGAATCTTAAACGTGAGCCAAAAAATCCATTATTCTTGGTTAAAAGTTAGACAACCAACTTGATATGATTATACAATTCAAATATATGACACCAATAATATAACAGTGACAGTGATCATTACATGTCCAGAGTCCAAAGAGTAAAAAATTTACAGCAATGAATAGTTAAAGGAACAGTTTCACAAGATCCAAACCAAGAGTGCAATTCTGATGTCGATTCACATGAACTAGTAAATAATTATTATCTTTTACTCTTCAAGTAGATTCATGAAGCACAAACTTGGCCTTATATGTTTCTAGGTTTCGAGCAAATGGGTGTATAATTGCAGGATATAAACCAGTGAATAGTGAGGGAAGAGCAATTTAAACTAAAGTAATGTACATTTAACATTTTTCTCAGGCCTTCAGTGGATGCTTTGGAGCTGGTAGTGCAGTCATTCAGGCTAGTGTATAATAACACTTACAAAAACACACATGTATTTTGTCTGCCGTCTGGCCTCTTGTCAACATGAAAACAGGTTTTGGATCAGGTTGCTTTATTTGTTACATGCCCTAAAGGACAATAAAATTACTAAATGCATGTCACTCCTCAAAACTACAAATATAATTGCAGACATTCACAGCTATAGATAGTATGAAGCACTATTGCCACCTAATCAGCTGGCATGCTTCGTGAGAAGTATCAAATCATGTTTGCAAGTGTTAGCTTTGAAAACAACATTTAAAAAAAATATCCATTAATACGTGGACAATGCCTCAGATTTCCACACTGATCCGCAGTCATCTTAAGAACCGTCAGTGTAATTAATACTATAAATCTAATTACATATATAAAGCAAAAGCTAATTATAAAACAGAATGAAATCACACAGACACCAAGCTGCAGCTCCAGGGTGCCGATATCTGTTACCGGGTACTCGCTCTCTCTCTA
The DNA here is from genome assembly GCA_030347435.1 of Clarias fuscus. Lineage (NCBI taxonomy): Eukaryota > Metazoa > Chordata > Actinopteri > Siluriformes > Clariidae > Clarias > Clarias fuscus. The sequence continues at coordinate 16,153,090 of CM059229.1, read as the reverse complement.
ACATGCTGGGTAAACTAGCACAATTTGTTGCTGTGCTAAATGTGAGAATGTGGCTGTGGCTAAAGGGCAGAGGACTTGTCTTTCTAAATAAAGTTGCCCAATGTACAGTTAATCTATTTTTTCAGGAGAAACATAAATAGTAAACATTTTACTACAAGACTTAATACATTTACACATTTACACTGACTAAATTTAATTAAAAAATAAAGCACGTTTGATGAAAAAGGGCAAAGCAAAGAAAGAAGCAGTACACAATGCTTTGCATTAAACTATGCTAATGGTCTGATGATATAACTTGTGTTTTCATGCCTTAATTTTTTTTTTATTTCTAATCACTTGTTTGTGGCAATGTGGAATTTATTATATGCTGCTATTTATTTATGATTTATTTTAGAACCATGCTTATTAAAACAATTAACTACCACACGGTTGTGGTCATATTCAGCTATTATTCTTGCTCTACATTCTACATATCTTGTGCTATTTTGGCCAAATGTCAATAATTATACAAACCCACAACTTGAAAATATGACACATGCATGTGAAGCATTTCTCAGTCGATGATCACACCATTAGGAGAATTATGAAGTGCAGGGTTGTGCCATCACCAGTCGAGGTATACATATATAAATTCGAATAAATACATGAGTGTTGCTTCTTTTTAATCAATTAACTAAACTAAAATTATATATATGTAAGATCATGTTTCTTAAAAAAAAAAAAAGCCACAGTGATTACAGACAGCAGTTGAACTAGCCTAACAGCCACATTCTCTGACTGAACTTCATAGAAAGGGCAAGAAGCCTTGCAGGGGCATATTATGATAAATATAAGAGACTACCATATTGATTATGCCCTTAGGTTATTATCTCTTTGCCCTTATGGGCATGGTCAGACTATCACTGTTTGTTGTTTGGGTCTTTTCATACAAAATAATCTTGGTCATTACAGTATTCTGTTTTAACAAGCACTGCAGATTTGTCCTCAACTTCAGTATCTTACATTTCTAATAGTTTATACCGCATTTCAAATTTTCTGTATGACGTAATTAAAAAGCAAGGTTTGATAAGAAAACCTTCATGCAACTACTACAGCGTATCCCTCCACCGCAGCTCAGTAGGAAGCTCATGTCCAACAACAAAAAGAAGCTGATCTTAGATAATTTCTGCACAGGGCATTAGCTGTGTATTTTGTTCTTTATTTTCCAGTACAGTTAAGTTTCACAGAAGAAAAAAAAATAAGGGTCAGTGTAGAGAAAGGTATAATTACTTATTTTCATGCACACTTGGGGCATCAATTTTGTTTTAAGACCAATTCAGAAACAAAACAAAACAAAAAATTCTCACAATTTTTCCTCCTCATTCCTTTACATTTTCTTTCTTCTCCTGAAGATGCTTTCCCAGAAAGAGAGCTGTAGACAAAGTGAGGTTTAACCTCCCAGACCCAGTATTTGATCCATTTTTTCTTTCATGATTCAGGCAGTGTTTAATATCTGGCCGATTTTTCCGAACGCAAGGTGACATCTGCAAAGAAATTTACAGAGGTGTATCCGGATGGGACTAAAATTATCAGAAGACTGTTAAGTTTGAGCGGAAACATACGTAACTTGGCCTGTAATGTTTTCAGATGAAAACAGGGAAAATTAGTGACCGGGCCGATCAAGGGAAAAAGAAACAGGAGGCCTGTTTAATTATGAGACAGTCATAAAATATGATTGCTCTTAACTGTGGTAGAAATACAGGAAAAACAGTTAAAATTTAGAAAACCAGTATCCTAATGTTCATCTGTTTTGAGAAATACGTGGCAATATCCTCATGACACAAAAAACTCTCATAAAGATCAATAACATTGTATTAGAGTTAAACATTTATTTAAAATGTTAAAATGCTCTGTAGTAGCGATTGACGATTAAGAAAATATTTGGACATAAATGTTCTTGCTATTTAAGATTTTAATCAATTACAGTTCCCAAAAAAATAAAAATAATCTATGGATTACCCAATTATCAAATTAATCATTAGTCACACCCTTACAAATCAAACATATTGACTGATATCAGGTTAAAATATATCACATTATAAAGGGAGAAGCAAAATGACGATGACAAATTTCTCTTATGTGATGAACACTGGTTTAAAAAAAAAAAAAAATTAACTCACCCCTGTGAAAACATATCAGCTGCAATAATAATAATAATAATAATAATAATATGCTGTTTAGCATAATTGTTTAACTTTATGTAACACTAACAACTTAAAAAACAAGTAAACGTTTCTTAAGCGATGTTTTGTTGTTTGTCATCTTGCTGACAAATCAACTTAAAACAAACCTCTTTCTTTACTATTGACTTATGTGCAAATTCTATAACTAATACAATGACCACACATCTCTCTCTCTCTCTCTCTGTACACTTTCTGTTATGGATAAAACATCAGTTCACAACATTCCAGTCCAAATTTCACCTCATAGCTAGAAAAAAAAAAGCTTTATACTGGGTAAGATTAGATCTCTCTGTTTAAATTCCTCAACAGGTCCATGGCCTGCACCACAACAGATAAGGAGCAGGACAGCATCTGAGCATTTTACAAACTCCATGTGCTTTGTACAGTTTGTAGCCTGAACTAAAATTATTACACTGCATTACAGTACACTCCAAAATCACCAAAGCAGGGTTTTTTTTTGGGGGGGGGGGGGGGGGGGGTTGTGCGACATACGGTAAGGTGACATGCAAATCCCAGCTTCACGCAATGCACTTTACACCAAGTCATTCAATTTTTTTTTTTTTTTTTTGCTAGTTCAAAGACTGAAGTAATTTTTAGCTTTGTTGAAAATACTGAGTGTGACAACTCTGTACAGACTGGGATGAATGTGCTGCTTGGTTCAGAATGATACCTGATTCAGAGTTATGACTGAAAGGCTCTCTAGACAGCCAGGTTAGCCAGTACACATCACTTTTTCCCCATTGTATATTAAACCTCAATCAAACAACGTTATAGATTTAAAAGATCCATATTTACCTCAGTGAGCTTTTTTTCAATCCTGCTGTCTGTAGATACCAGAAGCGTGTCAATGGTGCTGTTGCTAGCGCTGCTGTGCCGTGAATGCACTGCTAGTTTCACCTCACAGGACTAGCACGCTATTTAAAAAAAATAAGATACTAGTAAATATCCACGGAGCACACACGCGATAACCGCCGTGCAGATACTGTGATTAAGAGGTAAAGCGCCAGGGTTTGCGCTAACTGAGCAGCTAGCTACCAGTCAACCTGAGCGTGTCTCAGCATAGCTTTTGAGAAAGCTAGCCCGCTTGTATAAGCTAATCCCTCCGCTACCGTCCCAGCGACATTCGGCAGCGGTCCTCCCTGCGCGAGCTAACGTCAACGGAATAAACTAACCGGCTACATCTCCCTCTGTTCCAACGTTATAACCGGTATACGCTTCTAATAATAATAATAATTATTACTATTATTATTACTAACGGTTACAATTTTTTTTCTTGTAACAGCTATTGGTTTACAAACCAAAATGCTAACAAGCTACCGTCCGAAGTTTTTTTCCCTGCCTCAAAACAGAACACGGCAACAAAAGTGATTTTTTTTTTTTTTTAATAAACTGATATGATTGGTTAGGTTAGAACATATTAGTGCAGTGATTGGTCTAAATAACTGCCAATCTTTTTGTTCCTGGACAGACACGCCCCTAAAGGTAAAATATCCCTGACGTAGGAGAGTCATCAAGTTAGGATGTATGTTTGTGTCTAAGCGAAGCAGAGCGGAGCAGAAATACCCGGATGCTGAGGAATGTCAAAGAGCTGAGGAGGTTTATAATAATAATAACAATGATATTATACATTTATTTTTAAGAATTACAAGAATTAATAAAGCATTTAAAACAACAAGAAAATACATGGGTAGATGTATAAATTATGAATTACTATTTAATTAATTAATAAATACAAATAAATGAAAAAAGTGTATAAATAAAATAAAATACCCGGATGCGGAGGAATGTCAGAAACATTCAAACACACACATATACTGTATGTATATATATATATATATTGAGTACTATATGTATTTTTCCTCCCGGTACTCCGGTTTCCTCCCACAGTCCAAAGACCTGCAGATTAGGCTAACTGCCGTTTCCAAATTACCCATGGTGTGTGAATGAGTGTGTGTATGTTTGTGCCCTTTGATGGACTGGCACATTTTCCAGGGTATACCCTGCCTCATACCCTACGTCTCCTGGGATAGGCTCCAGGCCCCCCCGCAACTCCGAATACAGGATAAAACGGTATAGATGATGAGTGAGTGAGATATAAATACATAAATATTTAAGCACAAACATCTAAAACACAATAAAATAATAATTAATATTAAAGAAACCAAATAAAAAGTATACACTTACTCACTCACTCACCCACTCATCATCTATACCGCCTTATCCTGTATTCAGGGTCGCGGGGGGCCTGAGGCCTATCTCAGTAGGCTTAGGGCAGGAGGTCGGGGTGCACCCTGGACAGGGTGCCAATCCATCGCAGAAAAGTATACAAATAAAATGAAATCATAAAAATGCATTATATTGGTTAATTAACAGTTTTGTTTTTTTTTTACAGCATTTTTGTTCATCTCGAAGAAATAGTGGAAATATAATGTTTAGGCACACACTAAGCTGAGGAGGTACTTAGGAAGATAAGCAAATATTTATTTAACTGTTTGCATTTACTTGTGGAATTTAAAAATAAAATAATTATTGGAACGAAAATATATAACATCACCACAAGGTGGCGTTGTTATTTCTATTATTATTATTATTATTATTATTATTATTGTCATCATCATGGTCATTCAATTTAATTCAGTTTTATTTATATAGCACTTTGAATCATGGTCATTGTCGCAAAGTAACTTTAAAAATATGGAAACTAGTTTAAAAAGTGTGAGGAAATATGTATAAATTATAATTATCAGATTGTCCCTGATGAGCAAGGCGGAGTGATAGTGGCATAGAAAACCCCCCTGAGATGGAAATATGAAGAAACCTTGAGAGGAACCAGACTCAAAAGGGAACTCATCCTCATTTGAGTGATGACAGATAGCAGGGACTGATACTGATACTCTTGGTTAGGAGGCTGGAAGTTCAGTACAACAGCAAAGGTGTTTAAGTTAATACTTCTGTTATAGGAGGCTCTGGTACAAAACTGTCTGTAGGAATCTCAGTCCTGAACTACTGAGCGACTGCAGTCACACGTCATCAGAAGTCATCATCATCATCCATTAGGTTTATGTTTCTAAATTTGTAGAACATACCATTCCAAATTTAGTCCCCCTTTGCTGGGAGAATAATCTCCACTGCAGGGATTTGTGTTCATTCAGCCACAGGAGCATGAGTGAGGTGAGGCACTAATGATGTCTGAGGAGACCTGGGTGCAGCCAGCATTCCAGTTTATCTCAAATATGCTTAATGGGATTAGGGTTAGGGCTCTTTGCAGGACACTCAAGTTCTTCCCCTACAAGCTGGGCAAACCATGTCTTCTTAGATCTCAATTTATGCACTGGGCACTGCATAGTAACTGACCTACACTGACCTACAAGTAAGAAAAAGGCTGTTTGAGTTGTTTCAGGAGTGACAGTGCATATCTAGCCCTTCACCCTAAGTGACAGGAGACATGTTTGCTTGCTTGAACTAATTAGCAGTAATAAATAAACATATTTACCTTAAAATCACATAAAATGCAAATCACATCACACATTTACCACTGCAATGTATACACAGTAATACACATATAAATGTTGAAACTGTATTTTTATTGTGGCCTAATTTACATATTTATTTCAGTGACATAATTTAAAACACAATGAGTGTCTAATAACAGCTTTGAATGCAAATTACACACTTGTACTCTTTCACTTTAAGGAACATTTTTGTGTCCAAAACAACAGCAGTGCATATCACAGGTGGTACATTATCTCTTAATCACCAAACACTGGTTATGGCTTTCGTATAGCACAAGCACATGATGGTGTAGTCCATACACAAGACTTGGACTGTAGACTTAACAAATAAAATAAAATTGATGCTATTTACTACAATAAGGTATGTGGTGTAAGGCGTGCTCCATATCAGACACTGGAATCTGTCTTCATAACAACTTGACATAATCTCTTAACATTTCAATCACATACATATAGTACAAACTTACTGATATAAAACGTTTTCCACGACATAATGCAATTTAAGACAAATACTGACCACTTCACCTGAATAAATTTCCCTGGAACTTCCAATAGCTCATTATAATTTGCAGATGAATAAGGAACGAAATACCTTGACATGGAGGTGTATAATTAAAGCAATGTAATTAAAATCACTCCAGAATACCAAAACACATGTTAATGAAAAAAAAAAAAACAGTACATCAAAACATTTTCAGTATAATGTCATTCAAGTAAAATGCATTTTGTGTTTTTTTAATCAATACCCATCTACAGCTTAAATCTAAATCTCCAGTCTCTTTGCCTTTTCCTGGGCTGTTAGAGGGACAGTGCAGACTAAGCCTAAGATGATACATGCCAGAAAAACTGATGAAGATGTGAGTTTAATGCAAGTAATACAAAATCCATGTGCCATATACAAGAGTAAGCCAAAAATTTCTTACACTCCAGGTGTAGAATTTATTTAAATACATTTTTAGAAAAGGTAAATACATAATTTTTTCACATAATCGCTGTGCTTTTCAATACACTTTGTCCATCTGTCAACAACTTTCATAAAATAATTTTAGGCTGAGCCACGAGCCATATATTCACCGGTGTCTTTGCTACTTCATCATAAGTGAATATTTTCTGAAGACGAAACAGGTGAAAGTCTGATGGAGCAAGACCAGGACCACACGGAGGACGCTTTAACACCTCAAACCCAAATTTTTGTAGAGTGTCGTCAGAAGTGTGTTGAGATTACAATGCCCTTGGGTAGCCATCCTCTGCATTTAATCCAAAGTTTAGGCTTCAGCACTATAATAAGCATCTCACTGTAACGAGCACTGTTGGTCGGCAATTGAGAATGTTTCCTTTCCATACTCTGCGGTTTACTCTCAGGCTTGTAGTGATGAATCCATGTCTCTTCACCAGTAACGATTCTCTTTAAGAAACTTTCACCTTACTCAGAGAATCGGTCCAATTTTTTTTTTGCAGATATTCAAGCACTTTCTGTATACTGCGCACAAAGTCTAAATAATGGCACCAGGTACACCCTCAGACCAGAAAAAAAAACAATCACTGTACTCTTCTTTTTTTTTAATGCAAATCACAAGTGGGACATCCATTTTAGCTCGCACCGCAAATGAACTGATGTTTCGTTCACACTTGCACAGCAGTGACTGGGGTGGCAGTAGCCTTAAATGGAAAACACTGATAAGACAAGTTTTAATATAAATGGAGTGTTCATAATTTTTGACTCACCCTTGTACTTATCTTAATGGATGAATTGATTGTTTCAAGATACACGCACATCCACAGAGTACGTAAGATTCAATTACAACTTGTGTTTTGAAAAATGTCACAAAAAGAATATTTAAAACAGAAACAAGCCCAATGATAGTGTATTTTGTTACCTGTATTAAGATAAATGGGGAACATGTTATATGTTAATATATAAAAAGAAAAAAAAAATTATCCATGGAAATGTTTTAAGCTGAAGTCCCCTCTTATCAGACCTGGCATGATCTGTGAGACTGTCCGTGAGTCCACGAGACTGAAGGATGCAAGGCCAGATTTAGATTCGCTGTGTGTGGATTTATGCAAAAAGAATAGATTCTGTCTGCATAACTAGGGGAAGATGGACTTCCCATCTTCCTCTGGTTTTCTTAAAGCTAACTCATTTAACATGAAATGCACAATAACCAAAACAAAGAAAAATTTAAGACACTCCATCAAGTATGACAGCATAAAACTAGTATGAAACAGCATTCTTCAAACAACTTTGCACTGAGCTCCTCTGAAGAAAAACGAAACATGCTTCAGGATGAAGTACTAAGAGACAAAGAAAGGCCTAAAAAGGAAAAAAAAAAAAAGTCAGGAGTGGGTTTGTATATACAAGTTTAACACGAGCAGGCAGAGCTTGAGTGTGCACCGGCTTGATTTGGTGGGAAAGGAGCCAATCCACTTAAGAACACAATAGTGCAGGATGGGTGTAGGTAGGAAGGCTGTCTGGGAGACGGGTGGAGATAAAACAAACAGGATCCACGCATGACAATGCAGACATGCTCCCAAATATGATGTTTTGTTCTGCAGAATAAGCTTTTGTTCACCTCTGAGACGCAGACTGTGTATCAAGCACAACTGTCCTAGCTACACCACACCCGTAAAGAAGGCCGTGTAGGTACGTAATTCCTGACTGTACGCCGTCTGGTGCTCTTTGGCATTTTACAACAGCACAGCTCAGCAACAAATCCGTGTTTGGAACTAGTGCATGTTGAATGATGCTACCAGGCACACAAGTAACCAAGCAACTATGTATGATTAAATTTGACCAAATTTTCAGCTCCACCCATGTCCAAGTCCTGGCTTGTATCACGTAGAAGAAGATTTTATTTTTTTTTAATCACTATGTGGCTGGATATATATTGGATTACATTATATATAATATTTTGCATCGCAACAAATGGGCTACACTCTGTAAAAACCATAGCAACTGGTCAGACCAGTTATGGAGTAAAGTGGTGATATGATGAATCTTTGAATTTTGTTATTAAAAAAAAAAAAGATAGATTCATCAGTCATTAATGCATGTCTGTACATTTAACACTCATGATTTTTTTTTTTAATGATTTGTGCAAAAAAAGCTGCCTGGTCTAATCTTTATCCTCCATGTTCTGGAAAAATCAATGACACTTTGGTTTGTTAAAGATTAAAAACAAATTAATAACATTAATAATAAGTGACAATAAGTGACAGTAAAATCAAACAAAAATTAAGAAAAAATTACTTGATCGAGTTTAGTGGTTTCGTTGCATTCTAGTGCCAACTTGGTAGACAGCTTAAACCCAAAAAGGAAGTGTTCTGGAAAACCTTTATTTAAGTGTTCCCAGAGACTTAAAACTAATACGATGTTACCAGCTTAGACAAATGAACAATAGTTTTTTCACGCCAGGTTCAGACAAAGGAAGAGCAGCGGCACAAGGAAGACGCAGCAAAAGGCCACCGTTCCGTAAACAACGAAGCGGTAAGTAATTTCGACTCGAGGGTTCTGACGCGCCTGGCGTACATCGTCAGAGGGTACGCCGAATATATTGCAGGCTAGTGGAATGGCGATGGCCTTCATGATCGCACGCACAGCCAGCAGGACCGCCACTCCGATAAGCAAACGCAGGAGAGTGCGTCCCATCAGTGCACTGGTGAGGGAGGGCATCTTCAGGGGAAGCAAGGAGGCAGCCGGGTCAGGCTGCAGATTCAGCTGCTGGTTGAGGTGGCTTGCCAGAGAACCTCCTGCACCTGTAGCTAAAGCCTGGGCGGTGTCACCCCGGGACGTACTCCACGAATCCAAAGAGAAGGCGAGGACGGCCAGACCCACATGTAGCAGCAGAATAAGTGCAGGAGCCGCGCTGCTTGATAAGTAGAATGCATCAATGTCGTCCAGCACGGGGAGAAAGCCAGCCAGTATCAGCAAGCTGTACAAGAAGCCCGTGATCACCTCCTGAAAGACATGAGCATGGAGATGAATTTAATGAGAAAGAAATAAAGCATAAAAAAAAGCAGCCACTAAACATCATCAGAAAACTGGCACATAATGTTCAAAATATTACACTGATTAAAAAAAAGAAGAAAAAAAAAGCATAGTCTATAAAGATGAAATCATCTGCTGAGAGCATTCGTCATCTCTGAAGAAGACTCTTGACTGTTATAACCCTCTAGTGATTTCATGACAAAGTTATAGTAGATGACGTAACTGATAATACAATCATGTGCGTGTACATAGACGGTATATTATTTTTTTTAACTCATTAATGCACCATAATGTGTTTTTTTTTATTTCTGACTGCACTACGGTAAACAGTGCATCATAATGTTATTTTAATCTGGCCTTAATATTCCTCTTCACGTTGTTCAATCTATGTTGTATCATCATGTTTCAACTTCCCTCTGGGATCAATAAAACTCTCTCTCTCTGTCAATTAGCCACCATCATTGGTGCAAAAGATCCCCCAAAACATAATCATGTACAAAAAAGAAGTCATGTTTTATACACTATCAAAAGGAACTATCAAAAATAATCTCTATGGCTTTACCAACGCTTGTCTCATTTATAACCGAATCTTGATTGATGCTTTCGCAAACGTGTCCTAGACTCTAAGAAAGTCTAGTTATTCTAGGAACAGGTGTATTTATACTGAGATCCTATGACACTAATCTGTCAAAATACAACAATCATGATTTATCTTGATTATTATCCAGAACAGACAGACTGTTAAAACCCGATGTTGTTGTCATTTTAATTAAACTTAACATGCATAAAGATAATGCTTTGGGAGTAACAAGAATGGACAGGATCAGGAATGAGTATATTAGGGAAACAATGCAGGTAGGACGGTTTAGGGACAAAATTAGACTCCAGATTAATGTTTGGACATGTGCAGAGAAGGAATGAGGCGTATATTAGGAGGAGAATGTTAGAGATGAAGCTGCCAGGCAGGAGGAAAAGTGGGAGGCCCAAGAGGAGGCTTATGGATGTGGTGAGGGAGGACATGTGGGAGATTGGAGTGCCAAGGGAAGATGAGGTAGACAGACAAATGGTCCGCTGTGGTGACCCCTAATTGGAGCAGCCAAAAGTAAACGAAGAAGAATGTGCATTAAGGTCATGTTATGCTTCAACCTAAAAACATATCACCAAGCATACAAGGATCTTCCAATCATCAGACCAGGTCAGCCACAGTCTATCGCAAACAGACGTCGGCAGAGAGTTAAGTTGACAAGCAAACCATTTTGCAAGGCTATGGAACAGATTGCGAACAATGAATTCCGCTGCTGATCACGGTAGGTCTGAAAGGTCAAGAGTGACAACACCAAGACTAATTTGATGGTGTCATTTGAGAAATGGTATTCCAGAGTTACACATGATAAGTCATCAAAATATTCAACAACGTTTGGATGCAATTGAACTTGCTGGACATGCAAGGGGTCTGTATAATTAGGCAATGTAGTCTGAATTTTTTATTTCTGACGCTGATGGATACACAGATTTATGTTTATTTGACATAAATATCTTTTGAAAAAATGTTCATGTGCAACATATACTGCCAGTGAAAAGTTTGGACAACCTTCTAATTCCTTGGTCTTTCCAGATTTTTCTTTCTATCTATATTGTAAAACAGTGCTTAAGGCATTCAAAATATGCATTAATCTCCTTTGAACTGTTGATTCGTCTGGTACTTATGCTCTGTAAAGCCTTCATACCGCCTCTAATCTGAGATGCTGTTAAATGGTCATTTGTATCTGAAGCAGAGGCAAGTGTTGGCCTTGCTTTCCTCTTGCTTCATGAGAGCCAGTTTCATCATGGTGCTTGGTGAGTTTTTCAAATGCACTTGAAAATACTGTTCTTGCAAGAACTATTCCAGAACACCTGACCTTCCAATATTAAGTTAAGTTAAGTTAGCCTTTATTGGTCACACATGCATTACTGCACAGTGAAATTCTTTATTCTTCACATATCCCAGCTTCTTGTTAGTAGGCCGGGGTCAGAGCGCAGGGTCAGCCATTTTTACGGCGCCCCTGGAGCAGACAGGGTTAAGGGCCTTGCTCAAGGGCCCAACAGCAGCAACCTGGCGGAGCTGGGGCTCGAACCACCGATCTTCCGATTCGTAATTCAGAGCCTTAACACACTGAGCCACCACAGCCCCTATTATGCCCCTAATATTGTTCTAGAATGTAGAAAATAAATCACAAAACTCTGAATTTGAATGTGCCCATACATGACTGGTACTGTATATAAATATTAAAGGCACTATGATACTAAGAACTGGCAGATTTACAACTGCAACATTTTTGTGGTTTCAGTATTTTTGTGGGTTTGGCTCATTTATGTAAAAGCATGCAACAACACATTGTTTTTTTCCCCCCTCAGAGTGTTGATGAATTCAGCAGACTTTGCCCGTTTATCGCTTCCCTCTATAGTTCTCTATAACCGTGTACACAGCAAATGGTGAATGAGGGAACGATTTTAAAAACAGCTTACGTCAGGTTTTCAAAAAGAAGGAAACACTGTTTTGTGCCTTTGTGTTTTAATTCTATCAAACTTTATCCTTTAACAGCACTTTCACATGCTGATGTAAAACAAGAAGTTCCCCAAACAGCTGTTCTGCAAAATATATTTTTTTGATAACCAGTGAAACAAAACTGATACGAAACAGAGGCAGGTTTTGAGATTGTAGTAAAACAAAATTTCAACATATTATACGATTAGTTCATGAGCCTGTGACTCTACAGTCAGTGCTAGAAACAAGCATGCAATATACATCATTCTGGATACTTCCTGAGGTGTAATTATGTGCCTGTTGTACCAGCTTCCTGTTTTCACCCTCACATAGCAATTTGGACTTCCTCTTCAAGTGGGCCATTTCACCATTTCGCACATATCAGCTTTTCAGTGGCAGATGGTGATGATATTAGACAGGACGACTAAAATCTGAGGCTCAGAAAGTAAACTACATGGGTAGACCAATACATTTTATCCTGAGGATCTCACTGATGCAAAAAAAATATATATTCTTCATCATTCTCTGGATAAAGGTCTATGTGATATTGTAAATATACACACGTGGACAAAATTGTTGGTACCCTTCGGTCAATGAAAGAAAAACTCACAATGGTCACATAAATAACTTTAATCTGACAAAAGTAATAATTTAAAAAAATTCTATGAATGTTAACCAATGAAAGTCAGACATTGCTTTTCAACCATGCTTCAACAGAATTATTTTAAAAAATAAACTCATGGAACAGGCCTGGACAAAAATGATGGTACCCCTAGAAAATACTGAAAATAATGTGACCAAAGGGACATGTAAATTCAAGGTGTGTCCACTAATTAGCATCACAGGTGTCTACAATCTTGTAATCAGTCAGTGGGCCTATATATAGGGCTCCAGGTAGTCACTGTGTTGTTTGGTGACATGGTATGTACCACACTCAACATGGACCAGAGGAAGCGAAGGAAAGAGTTGTCTTAGGAGATTCGAAAGAAAATTATAGACAAGCATGTTAAAGGTAAAGGCTATAAGACCATTTCCAAGCAGCTAGATGTTCCTGTGACTACAGTTGCACATATTATTCAGAAATTTAAGATCCATGGGACTGTAGCCAACCTCCCTGGACGTGGCCGCAGGAGGAAAATTGATGACAAATCAAAGAGACGGATAATCCGAATGGTAACAAAAGAGCCCAGAAAGACTTCTAAAGAGATCCAAGGTGAACTTCAGTGTCAGTGTCAGATCGCACCATCCGTCGTTGTTTGAGCCAAAGTGGACTACATGGGAGACGACCAAGGAGGACACCATTGTTGAAAACAAATCATAAAAAAGCCAGACTGGAATATGCCAAACTACATGTTGACAAGCCACAAAGCTTCTGGGAGAATGTCCTATGGACAGATGAGACAAAAATTTTTACTTTTTGCCAAGGCACATCAGCTCTATGTTCACAGACATGAAAAATGAAGCATATGAAGAAAAGAACACTGTCCCTACTGTGAAACATGGAGGAGGCTCTGTTATGTTCTGGGTCTGCTTTGCTGCATCTGGCACAGGGTGTCTTGAATCTGTGCAGGGTACAATGAAATCTCAAGACTATCAAGGGATTCTAGAGAGAAATGTGCTGGCCAGTGTCAGAAAGCTGGGTCTCAGTCGCATGGTCTCAGGTCATGGGTCTTGCAACAGGACAATGAGCCAAAACACACAGCTAAATACACCCAAGAATGGCTAAGAGGAAAACATTGGACTATTGTAAAGTGGCCTTCTATGAGCCCTGACCTCAATCCTATTGAGCATCTTTGGAAGGAGCTGAAACATGCTGTCTGGAAAAGGCACCCTTCAAACCGGAAACAACTGGAGCAGCTTGCTCATGAGGAGTGGGCCAAAATACCTGCAGAGAGGTGCAGAAGTCTCATTGACAGTTACAGGAATCGTTTGATTGCAGTGATTGCCTCAAAAGGTTGTGCAACAAACTATTAAGTTAGGGGTACCATCATTTTTGTCCAGGCCTGTTCCTGACTTAATTTTTTTTATAATTCTGCTGAAGCATGGTTGAAAAGCAATGTCTGACTTTCATTGGTTAACATTCATAGAATTCTTATTTATTATTACTTTTGTCAGATTAAAGTTATTTATGTGACCATTGTGAATTGTACCAACAATTTTGTCCACGTGTGTATGTAAAATAATCACTCACTCATTGTCTAGATTACGCGATTTATCCTGTTTACTGAGGGGGGGTCTGGAGTCTATCCCAAGAGACTTGGGGCACGAGGCGGGGTGCACCCTAAACAGGGTGCCACACACATACACATAATACAGGCAATTTGCCTAATCTGCATGTCTTTGAACTGTGGTAGGAAACCGGAGGACATGGTGGAAACCCACCAAGCATGGGGGATAACATGCAAGCTGGAATCAAACCCTCAACCGTGGAGGTGCAAGGTGACAGTGCTAACCACTAAGCCATCATGCCGCCTTGTAAAATATTGGACCAAATTATTATACTTTAAATCATGCAAGTTTCTACTGATGCATGCCATGTTTCTCTGAACAGTAAATAGAAAAGTTGAAACTTTTCAATTCAAAACCAAAAAAAAAAAAAAAAAACACACAGAAGTCACACTTCTGTCCTCTCTCCTTATATGTAATTTGTATAATATGTATAATGTCTTCTTCTTCTTGGGTAAGTAATACATCTTGTTCATAATGACATAATGCAAACGTCACTGAAACAGGGTGAAAGATAATAGCCCCATATTAAAGTCACATGCTTTGGGGGTATGTTGCTCTGTGTTATGACCTGGCAAGACTTTCATACTGAACCATTCTTTCAAAAATTACACTCGTAACAGCATTTATTATCCACTAACAAAATGACATGAACACTGAAACCTCCTAATGAAGCTCAGGCGTCTTAGCTCTTTTATCTCACTTTCCCTTATACATCTCAGTGTGAATTTCTGCTCATCAGCCTCTTTTCTTTTTCCAGTGACGTCAAGTACACTGCAAGCTCTGGCCGGTTCTGCACTGTTATGCTGCCGTCAGGTGTGAAGTGCGTGGCTCGCCTGTTCTTCCCCGCTATCTGATCTGACAGGAGGCGTGTTCAAGGTTAGAAGCAGATTACAGGTTCATTTTTAACACGTGACAAAGCAAACCATCATGACCTGGCGGCAATTAACTTCAAGAGATATGATCACGGTAGTAAAAGCATGCAGAAGGCAGAGTAATAATCAGCCAATAATCTGCTTACTCCGTGAGAAAAGAGATGGACAGTCACAGCCAGGAGCTTGCGGTTTAATTTTTTTTTTTTTTTAATGTTATGAATAAACGAAGAGGGAGGTTTAGCAAAGTTCAGACTCACTTGTATAACACCAAATAAGATAGAAGATGTAATATGCTGAACTAAAGGACAGTAGGGTCTAACAAAAGCTGTTTTATTTCCTCATATGCCTGATATTTATTCTAGATTGCTTTTGCATAAGAAATAGTGCAGTGTATGCATGCGTGTGAGGTTACTATAGACTACACTGTTAACTGTACAAGAAATAAATGGACTCTATTTAGGTGTTTTTTTTTATATTTAAACACAGCGTAGGGAATGCCGGATAAGAGTTTTTTTCTCATTTTACCTATCAGACTTTTTCAGCACTGTCTATTACCAGCTATCAGACTGAATCAGAGACAGCCAAAAAGTGCTGATTGTCCTCCCGGGAGGGCGAGCGCCCAATCAGAGAGGATCGGTGGAAGAAAACTGATAACCGCTAGCAGAACCAGCACCCCGTGATTAACTGAGCGGAGCAGATGCTACGATGAGTCAGCCATGATGACTCACTGATCTACGGTTTTAACTCGTGAGCATCCATATCCATCCTAAGGGGTCGGGACTGCGGAGGTGGACGAGATAAGGAGTGTTATGAGTCAGCTTTTGACAGCAGCTGCTTCACGGTTCACTATATAATCACGTTACACTTCAATGTTTTTTCCTTCTTGTGTCTTGGACGTTGATGAAATGGATTGTCCGTTCAAAAGATAATAAAGATTGTACTGAATAAGCGAATAACACTCAGAGAAAGAGAGAGGGGGGGAAAAAACAAACGTTTATGGATGATTGATCACTATCCTGCTCTTTGATCCAGGAAGGAAGACATTGTCAAAATCCTCGAGTCACTATATAAAAATGTTATGTTATTTCTGATGTTTTCATTTAAAAATAAATAAATAATTTTAAAAACGTTTTACTCACCAAGACAGAATGCATTCCCATATAGATTCGGCTTATGCATACCAGGAAACTCCAGCATATGGCCACGCTCAGTCCAAACAGGAAAGGGTACTGGATCACAGGAAAGGAAAGAGAACGCATATTATTGTAAGCACCTATCTGCACTGTATACTGTACACTTCTTCAACGTTACAGTCAACGTTACAGTGCGATGCTTATTGTATCTAAACTTTGGGTTAAAAACAGACGACTGCTATCCAAGGGCGTTATGATCTTGCATGACGATGCACGTCTGCACACTTCTGTCCACACTTTGATGTGTTAAAGCATCCTCTCTATAGTCCTGACCTTTCTTCATCAGACTTTTACCCGTTTTGTCCCCTAAAAGCAGCCCTACAAGGACGAAGATTCACTTCTGATGGACAGCGGTGCATTCGTAGCTGCTCAGCCGAAAACATTTTAATGGGGAAACACAAGACAAAAGCTTGGTATTTGTACATTTTTGTCTTTTCTAAAATGAATTCTAGGGCAAGAGTGCAAATAATTTTTGACTCACCCTCTTATATATTGGTTTCTCTTTGTTGCTGTATTATCACTACTATTCAAATATTATATTGTGGAACTACACACATTGAAATGTCGGTTAAACTGCTTTTGTTACGAACTGCCCTGATCAATCTACGCTTCATAAAGTGGAGATAACAGTCATTTAAAACCTAACCATAACACTATTAAAAAATAATAACAACTTCTACTGGTATGCTGCTTTTTGTAAAGTCAAACAAATTTGTTAAGCAGTGCCACACCTTGCTTTAAGCTCCAAAGGGACATAACTTTGCATTCTGCTGTGTGCAAAGCAAATGTATGCCAAACTGCTGTGCAAATGCTTACCACGATTTGCACAGAGGTTTGAGGAAATAACAAAAGCTGCGTTATATTTGCTGATTCTTACACATCTTTGTACACACAATGTCTTCATGTATAAGTCCACAAACACAGCTGACAAGAGGCACAAAGTGAGCATGACCGAGCGCCATTGTTCCTGGGGTCTGCTATTGCTCTTCTCATCTCCATTGCAAATTTGTAAATGCCTGAAGTCGCCTGAATGTCAGGCCCTCCATTCCTCTGAGTGGCTTAAAAAAAAGAAAAAAAAGAAAAAAAGAATGGCAGATACATAAAATAAAGTCCAAATAGAAAATTTGGGGCTTGTTTCCTTCTCTATTGTTTTCTCCTTCAATGCAGGCTTTTATGAAGTTTGAATTATGTCGGAGCACAATGCGCTATCAAATGATGGATACTGAATGAGATGTTAAACAGGCATTGTGTCTGGCATTTATGTCCATTATTTCTCCATATTACATCAGCTGGCGATGATAAAAACTCTGAGATTTTTCTTTTTATTTACAGGGGAAAAAAACAAACAAACAAAAAACAATGGATTATGCCACATGAAAAACTCCTCACTGAATATCCATTCCTTAACTACAATACGCCTTAACGTTAACAGGTACGGCTTTTGGAGAAGGAAGAAAAAACTTAAACCTTTAGCATTTGTCCAATGATCAGGAACAATATCACCATCAACATATCAGTATTTCCTTGCAGCCGTTGCGTTACCCTTTACTAAGTGAACTTTAGAGCTCACACCACTGTGTATGACCTCAGTGAACGTCGATACATTACATACAAGATCAGAGGCCATCAAATGTTATCAGACAGCAGTGCTATGCATATCCTGCCAGGTTCAGCAGTGTGTTAAGTAGTGGGGCTAACATGCTCCCTAAGCATATTACTGAAGCTGCTTTAAATGCATTTTTTTTTCATACTTTTGTTCCACTAATTTAGTTCTGCATCAAACATTCCTGCGTAAACGTCAAATCCCTCTTCAAAGTTCTGAAGACCAATGTGCTGATTCAATCTGCAACATAATTCTGTAGTATCAACATTTTATAAATTGGATTTCATTAAAAATCTTAAACAAACACATTAACACACTGTGCCAAACAGGACACTGTGCTTGCTGCCTGCAAATGTGTGAAGAGTTAGAGAATGTAGAATTATAGAAAAAGTGCAACATAGTACTACCTCAGATGCAAACGTACATTATTTTAAATACTGATTTTGGATTCAACGTGGCAATACATGAGCCGCCACACAAAATAATTGTGATGCATAGCCAAATAGATCCTCCCCCTCATTACATCATTTTACTATAGTCAAATTTTTGGACACACCTAACTCCATGGCCTTTCCTGTTTTTTTTTCTCTTCTCCTTTCTTTCTCCTTTAAAAAAAACAATGCTGAAAATATGCAATAATCTCCTCTGTACAGTTGCTCTGTACAGTTGCTCTGTAGTATTCATAACTGCTCTAATCTGAGGTGCTGTTAATTGGTGATTAATTGGTAACATCTCCTCTGCAGCAGAGATAAATTATGTTGCTTTCCTGGAATGGTATTCATGAGAGTCAGTTTCTTCATGGTGCTTAATGATTTTTGCAAATGCACTTGACAATACTGTTAATGCAAGAACTATTTCAGAACAGCCGACCATCATGTCTCACTTCATTACCTAATGCCATATGTCTTATTTCATAGTTTTAAAATCTCCAGGACCGTTTTTGAACATGAATCATTTAACAGGAGCATTAAATTAGATGGTGTGTCTAAACTTTTAAATGGGAATGTATGCATGTGTAAAATATACACTGTAATAAGGCATCATTTTTATGCATGCAAAAAAATATTATTAAAGGTAGAGACTGTATTTAATCAATACTCAAAATGTAACTTCTTGCTTTCAGTGCATTACTCTAAGGCAGCTTCTAAAAGAGGACTTTCTCCAAATGGTCATTTTACTTCCACTTAAAAAGAAAGATTTATAACATGGGCATCAAAGAAATCCGAATTATCCAGCCAGATCAGGGTGTCTTTTTGGCCCTATACTATATGGTTGAAGGTATGCATCCACTTGGCCATCACAGCTATCTGGGGATTTTCCCTAAAAAGTTGACGCAAAGTTTCAAGCACATGATCTTGCCTTCACTTGAACGGAGAGCCCTAATCCTGTTCCAGCATAATAATGGCCACCCTGAAAACATGGTTTGCCAAAGTTAGTGTAGAAGATTCTGAATGTCCTGAACTCAACTCAAATACCTCTTGGACGAACTGAAACCGAACATCAGCATCTAACCTCACTAACACTGAATAAACACAACTCAGCACTTTAAAATCTAGAGGAAAGCCTTTTCGGAAAAGGGGACTTGATTAGTAATGAGATTTTCAACAAGGACATATAGGCGTGAAGTTCAGGTGTCCACACAGTTTGGGGAAAATATCTTTTCCCAAATGCCCCAAAACCTTCTTCACAGTACTGAACAATGTGAAGGTATTCTTATTTGCAAAAAAATATACATCTGTAATGCAACAATGATTGAGTTCTGTGATTTTACATACACCGGCATGGCCTCTGCATGATATTTCAGAATGACACGAATGTTTCATACAAGATCTAAACGGTTGACAATTTAAATCATGACTCTTGTCTCTGACTGCTGCACAACACCAAACCAACACTCAGGCTGGAGTATTACCTCCCAGCGGTTGTAAGTGAGCAGGAAGAGGCAGAAAGGGACAGATGCTCCGGTCATGGCGTGTACAGATGGCATGCTGTACTCGAAGTTGTAGAAGACCTCCACTTTGACCACGGGTGGAGACGCAGGTCGTGTCCACCTCACCAGGTCCTTGGTGGTCTGACCGAAGAACAGCACCCAGACCCACACGACTATCACTTGCCGGCTCACATATGCGTCCACGTTCCACATCAGGAATGGGAAGAAGACGATGAAGAACATCTCGTTGCCCAGCTCGGTGCCCATGGTGAACAGGTAGAAGAGAAACTTGTTCTCGATGATGAACTCTTGGCCAACATCATCAGTCAGGGAGTTCTTACGGAGAGGCTTCACTCTGCCTTTTGCGTCCAAGTTTGCAGGGCTGCTCGCAGAAGGCTCGTGGTTCTCGTGCACGCCGTCAGAGTCCCGTTCCCGATTCACGCGCTCCACGCACGCACCGTTAGGAGACACGTCCCGCTCGCGCTCCTTCCCCGGGGCGGCTGATCTGCGGGAAAACGTTCCCCTGACCCCGCACAGCTGCTGAAACCTGGCCACATGGCAAGGATCCTGCAGGTATCTACAAAGGCAGACGAATCGCCCGAACACCCCGGTCGCCATTATGTATCAATAAACCCAACACGGCCCTTCTCGCTGTGCGGATACCAAAGCCTCGCGCGCTGATGATGACGCGAAGGCGGTGCTTCCCTGAAACACAGGAACATACAGCTAGCAGCACGGCTAACTCCCTAACGGCAACTTTCTGTTCGCTTTCTCATGATGCCGCGACGCTGCTGCCGTGTACCCGACGGTCCCGATATATCCCGTCTCCTGGCTAATCTTACTGAACGACACAAGTTGCACCGAACCGGTTAGCTCGTCTGGAAATAAACAGCAGCTCGCTTGAACCGGCGGGTAGCGACTCGCGCACACTCGGCCACGGGCACGCGCATTAGAGATGACGTAAGAAGCGGGTCCCCGCAAAACAGAGCTTTTGAATAAGCCTAATGCTGCAGAGTATGGCCAAAAGTTTGTGGACACCCGACCATCTTGCACACATATGTGGGTCTTTATCAAACTTGCCACAAAGTCTGAAGCACATAATTGTCTAGAATGTCTTTGAATGGGGTAATATCACACTAACATTTACTGGAACTAAAAAGTTACATTACATTTAGAGCATAGGCAGACGTCCTTATCCACAGCAAGTTATATTTTGATCTTGTTATACATCTAAGCAGTTAGGGCATTGGTAACTCAGTGGTAGGTCCCACCCAAAGCCCAAATCACTGGATGCAGTGCTAGTTCCAAGCCCAGTTACAAAGCCTGAATAAAAATGTGATCCCCGTACTTGCCATGTTGGGTACTCTGGTTTACTTCAGTTTCCTCCTTTCCAACTTTCCAAAAAGAGCCCCCCAAACATTTAGCTTTAACAGTATACAGGGAACAGGTTTGTGGGAAAATATTGGGTCTTTAAGGAGAACCAGTGTTTGCTAACATTTAGACCAATGTCATTCTTAGTAATCTACATTGTAATTCTGTAATGCTAATATAATTTTATATTTTACTATGATTAGTTTAAAAACTAATTGATTATTTACACAATCCCCAACTCTTGATTCAGAAAACCAGGTTAATATTTTCTTAGAGAGAGAAAGCTGTGGGAGTCTAATTCCACAAAATCCATTAAAATCTCTAAACAGTGAAGAAATATTAACTCACTTTTTTAAACCATATTTTTATTCTATTTAGTAAACAACTATAAGACAGACAAAAAAAAAAAAGCAATTTTAGTTCATGCAAATGCAGTCCAGCCAAACAATCTTATTAGGTAAGATAGAAAAACAAGAGATCAACATTTGATTATATTCCTGAATTACACACATTACATAGTACATTCAGACAAACTAAAAAAAAGAAAAGAAATGAAACCACCTTAGAGACAGTAAGAAATCCACTCCCACAACTGTCCCTTAATTTTACCACCTAAATCTTTTCTTCCTTTGGGATTTTTTCACTAAAAGAAGTGAGGGGGAAAAAAATTAATCACAACATGATTTCACCATAAAACAGTTGTAAAACATTTAAGACATTCTAAAACACAATTAATGATGCAATTGCATTATGGGTTCATCTAATCCAAAATGTTCTTACAAGCTCCTTTGTCTTCCTCTGCTGTGCTTAGTACCCAGTACTGGTATATTTCTTCTTCTGACCCTTTAGCATGTTAAAATGAATAATATTAAATAATAGATTTTTTTTTTGTTGTTAAAGGCAAATATTACATTAAGAAGGATGCTTACAGTTAAATATACAAGCACCAACATAATAGGATGTTATAGTTTGTGTTATCTTAAATCGTAAATATTAGGTATGGACCTTTTTTGCCCAGGTTCCGCAAGGTCCTCGCTCTGAGAGAGAGCTGCTTCATTTTCTCTGGACACAAAAACTCTTGTGCATGGTCTGTCCCAGATCCTGAGTTATCCATCTCCACCTGTCTGTGTCGCCGTGATTTGGAAGCCTATAATCAAATTATCACACAAAACCAAAAATTACCCAAAGCAGAACATCTAAGCAGTCAAGAGGAACACAAGTGTTGAAAACAATATGCAGTTAATGCAATAAAAATATCTAGTCACCTCAGTAAAAGAAATATACTCAGCTTAAAATACAGCCACTGTAAATTTGTAAATACGAGACAAACCGTTGCTAGATGCCCATAAGACTTTGACTTTATTGTAGCCAGTACATCTGCCCTTGTTGAGCACTGGGAGAAAATTCAAAGGAAAAAGAGAATCTGCTTCACTCATGTTTGGGATTCTTTGGTTGATTCATGTATCAACAGTCTTAAAACAGATTCTCGTTGATGAACACAGCTGGACCCACCTCTAGTGACTCAGTGCTTTTCTTTGCTTCTGTGTCAAAGTTTTTATTCTGTTTCTGGAAAGAGAGCAAAAACTATCAAACTCCAATATTTAGCAGCCACATGCAATGTTAATGTATTCTGATAATAGATATGCTGTACAGATGTGTAAATGACTGCAAGTCTTAAGTCTCCACACTCACTTTGATATTTTCCTGCCACTGCTGAAACTCAAGTGTACATTTCTGAAGTTGTGCAGTCAGGTTGACTGGAGTCACACTGATCAAAGCGGACACATCAAGAGCCTGCTTAATCCGCTCATAATGTGCCTGCACATTTGAAATTTCCTGCAAGAACGCACAAGAATTAACATATATTGTCAGTATTCCCAGAAACATAAAAAAAAAATCTTAGAAGGTTTATGGGTATGGATACATATACTTTCAGCCATTTTTTGAAAGAGAAATTCTCTGTTGTGGGATTCTACATAAAGATAGAATCATTTCCTGGGATATAGTATTTCTCAATCAGACTTGATGCATTTCTATTTTCAAATCTTGTATTCCAAATACAATTAAGACAGATTTCATTTACAAGGATTTCTCTATTTAGAAAACCTTTTCATTTACCTCCAGTGTAACTTTATTAACCAGCTCTGTCACTCTGGCTGGCCAGTCATGGAACATCTCATTAGTTTTCTTGTTTTTAAAACGGCGCTTGGCATCAAATGTGAGCTGATGGTAAGACAAAATATGTGGTTTACTGATAGCCTGTTAGGACCTGTTTAATTAATCTCTGGAAAAAAAAAAAATCACTTTACACACCATGAGTAAAATGGTACGAACATTTTACTGGCATTATTTCAAGATTACGGTTTTGGGTGTATATGATACTGACTTACAATGAGTATGAAAATTAAATGACATCCAGTATTTTTCTGCTTGGCTATTTGAACTACCATAATATTTAAGGAACAGGATTGTTGTACTGCACCTGACTGGGCATGGCAGTATGAAAAAACGCCTTTTCGGAAACAAGCTTCCTGTAGACATATACAACATCCAGGTGTTGACAGCTGACAGCATCCAAGACGAACGTCTGTATACACATCCAGTCCTTCAGTGCAATCCAGATCTGCAAAGGGATTAAAGATGCGCATAAATTCACACTAACAAGGAGACAGGGATTACGATGATGATGTCGGTCACAGCACCTTTTCCCTTGGCCAGGTAGGCTGTGCAAAGTAAAGGCCGTAGAACATGTAGAGTGCCCCCACTCGGATCTGAAAGCTGTAAGGGGCCAAGAAGTATTCGTACACTGTGGTAAAGACCAGCCGACTGAAGGGTCTTTTCTCATGGTTTGTAGTCATTCCACTAGAGGGTGAGAGTGAGAAAAGAAAAGAGGATTATACAAATCATACTAGTCCCTGTAAATGATTTCCATCAAAGGACAAATAAACTATATGGCCAAAAGTATGTGGACACCTGACTGTTGCACCAGTATTTGCTTCTTCTTTGAAACACAAAAACGTAAAATGTGGATGTTTTTGTGTAGAGAAGCTTTACATTTTGTTGTATTCACTCAAACCGGTTCCACCTTTGGAACGCTTTCTTTGGAAGAAGACATTGTTCGGAGGTTTAGACTGAAAGAACTTGAGTGTCCTGTACAGAGCACCGACTTCAACCCCACTGAACATCAATGGGATGAACCAGTCACCTGACCTCACTAATGCTTTTGCAGCAGAATGAAATCAAATTTCCAAAACCACACATCCGAAATCTTGGGAAATGCCTTTGCAGGGGGAAAAACAACAACAACAACAGCGAATTAATATAATAGGAACAGGAGATTAATTGTTGACTAGGATGTTCAACAAGCAAACAGGGGTGTGAAAGTCAGGTGTCCACAAAATACCTAAACCTGTATTATGGTGCATTATGGTCAAGATTGTAGAACTACAATCAACACCTTATTTCAGTCAGTATGGACTGAAGTCACGTGGTAAATGTTTGTTCATTTTCATTCGTAGTTTAAATGCAAGCCTCGGCATTATCTAAAAGACCATTCAGCTAGGCCTTACTAAAACACACTGGAGAAGTCCATGGCTCTCCATATGGCCGCGAACTCGTTATACCGAACCGACTCTGTCTGTTGAAAGCGTCTCAGCAACTCCTCACAGTCGGTTTTAAACGGAATCCAGTGGACATCAATCGTTTTTTGTGGCAGCTAAAAAAGAAAAAAAAATTTAAAATACATTGTTATAACATCAAAGCATTTAAAAGGCAGCAAGTAGAACTTCTAAATCACCCACCGCCATCCTGACTGAGACCCGACAAGTGGGCGGAGCTTAAGAGTGACTTCATTAATTATTTAAATTAAGCTTCACAAATTTGAGGTGTGGGCGGAGCTTAACGGCTAAATTCACCAACAAACAATCGTTGATCCTGTGAATGAAAAACTGTCTACAAGATTCTCATATACTTGTAGCACCTCCAGGTTGTGTCTAAGATGGTCTCCCTGTCCTGAACTAACCCAACACAGGATAAAGGTACATTACACCTCTCCTGTACTGGTTGGTACAGAGGAGTTTCCACTCTGAGTCATGTTGGTGATGGTGGTGAACTCACCTGTTTTCTGTTGGGCATCAGGCTTCTTTAATTGGAGGTTAAATTTTAAACTATCCAATAAGCAGAAATTAGAAGACCTGTATGTTTTCAAAATTCAAGATTCAAAGAACTTAAATTTAAAGCTGTATTTAAAGGTGGCATTTTTTGCTTAAAATTTCATTAAAAAAACATATCACATTTTGGATGCAGCAATAGAATGTAGGGTAGGGTAAACCTCATACAGCAATTGCTTATAATGAAATCATATCTGGCCTAATGAATGCACCTGCTTTATATATATATATATATATATATATATATATATATATATATATATATATATATATAGTTTAAATAATATTGCATTGCTGTATTATATATTATATTAGTGCTAATTATTATTAATAAATATTATTTCATATTTATTTATATTATTTCTTATATATAGTGCTTTTTTTAATATACAGTATGCTTACAGTATATTCTGCATATATATTCATTAATATTTATAACGCCACTAGGGAGCAGAATAGGGCTTTTTTTCTTCTGTTGCCATGATGACTTGTGCTATCTGCGTTCCATTGATAAGAGCTTTATATTTCCTTTTGCACACCATTAACTCACGTTTAACTTGACTCAGAGTTCATTCATTAATTCATCTTCTATACTGCGTATTGTGTGTACAGGGACATGGGGCCCTGGAGCTTATCCCTGAACTACACACATGGACAAAATTGATGGTACCCTTTGGTCAATGAAAGAAAAACTCACAATGGTCACAGAAATAACTTTAATCTGACAAAAGTAATAATTTTAAAAAATTCTATGAATGTTAACCAGTGAAAGTCAGACATTGCTTTTCAACCCATGGCCGCACACTAGGCCTCTTCACCTACCATCAGAGCTTTACCTCTCTATTACTGAAAAGCATACAGGTGTAATGGTGACAATTGCTTGAATGGTTGTTCATTGTAAAAAGCATGAAAAATAAAATAATTTACAGAACACTGGCATTTATTATATTTTTGCAATCATTTTTACTAAAGCAATAAGCCACTGGGTGGCAGATATTACTTTGGGTAAAGGGGTTTTTATTTCTGATAAAATACAGTGCACGGTAAACAAAAAAACAAAAACACTTTTAGCTTTGCTTATAGCACAAAATGTTAGGGTTAGGGTCAATGTTATCAGTTCAAGTATGAAAATGATTCCTCATACTCTCAGAACCGCTCTTTGAGTGCTGGAATATTCTTACGCCATCAGGGAATAAAAACTCAATAGATGTGATGACCTGGTCATTTAGTCAATTCAGGTCATCAGCTAACTTCATTTTATTTCCACATTATTATAACATTGCTGAGTCTAGACCAGACCAGCTGAAGACACCCCAGATCATAACCAGCCTCCAGAGGCCTGTACAGCCAGTGGCCACTATGCATAATGGGTGCATCGCTTCTTGCTGTTATCCTCATTCCCACTGATCTGTAATAGGCTCAGTCTGAACTCACCAGACTACATGACCTTTTTCATTGCTCCAATCTTTATGCTCCCTAGCAAATTAAAGCCTTTTTTCTAATTAGTCTAACAAGTGTTTTTCTTATGAACACACAACTGTTTAGTCCCATTATCACACTGTGTGTATGGAAATACTCATACTTTCACTAATAAACAGCTATAGCTTTTAATTGTCAATTTTTTAAACCATTACACTTAATGTGTTTACGTGATCTCCAATCATAATTCTTTTCTGACTACATTTCTTCCACAAAGTTAATGGTTCAGGACAATCCTTCCATGAATTGATAGTGTTCCTGTAATCAAATAACCTTAGTTGTTTTCTTTGCTTAATACAGCCCAATAATGTGATTAATTAATAACTCTGATTAACTGATTAATTTGTTGATGTTTTTGGCTAGGCAGTGTATCTATAACACATGCACACTCGTAGCTAAGAAATTGCTTTATGATGTAATTAGTTAATGCTCTACAAGGTCAAACCATAAATACCTTCTAATACATACTGACAAAAATTGCTAGCCATTTCTTTAAAATCATCTAATAAAACAAGTAACAGAAAAAATTCTGGTCCACAATTATCCTTTAATGATTATGCAATAAACAGTACATTTAGTGTTAAGGAAATGTGCGTGTACAAACTGCCAAAATGAACAGAAGTGTACAACCACCACAAAAGCAAATGTTCATCCTACTGCAAAAACATAATAAAATAAAAGTAGATGCAGGACAAAGTCAACTTAGGAAAGCACAAGGAAAACATCTTTATCTGCGCAGTAATGTTCTATATACCATTAGACACCTGAATAACTGATATCGGCTTTGCATGGTTGCGCTACATTATGCTTCAAAAGCATAATATTGAAATCTACCCTGGTCGCTGAGATTTGACAAGCATGTATTATGACAGAAAAAACGTCTAAAAATATAAAAATTTATCAAATAATTAAACTCGATTCAGCCTCTTTGAGACAGGATTTAAAAATCCCATGTTACAGACATTTGCACATCGCTGAAAATGTCACAATTTCAATTATTTTGAAAACAATTGTGAGAACTGCTTTAACCCGTGTACAGAGGGCTGATAAACTGCAAAAGTTTCTCCATAGCAATAAGAATATCTGCTTGGAGCTAATGAATGAGCAAAATGCTCTTAAATATAACCGTTTATAAACAAAAATGATAAACATGAGAAAAGCAACAGACTGAAAAAATATGGTTATAATAATTGATAAAAGTACATATTTGTGTAAAAAAAAGAAAAAGAAAAAGTTTTCTATATTGCATGAGCTGCTGGTATTCTATCTTACGAAAATAGTTTATTGTGCGACTTTAGCTACAATACAAAATGCTTGGGGAATAGATAGACAAAAACAGAAGGGATATAGAGAGTGTGGGACAATATCTGTGTTTAAAGAAGTGTGCGTTTATCAATAAGGCTCTTGATTTTGCTGTTGGTCATAGTGGAGGCTACACTCCTTTACATTGCCTGGCAAGAGAAAAAATAACCAATTATCATTAAGGTTTTGGCCTCCAGGCCACTGGTATTTGGGATGCCCACTGAGGGCGATGGAATATTTAGGGGAAAAGTCAGCAGACAATGAACAGGTGGGGTGATGGTTCTACTTTTGAAGGTATTGTCGGGTAGGGGAGAAGTATACAAAGGGATACAGTGTCCGGAATCGCTAAGCAAGCTAGACTCCATTAACTTGGTCCAGAGCACGCAGCAGCTCCTCGCCCTGCAGCAGGGGATGGCGGTCCTGAATTGGGGCGTTGACCTCGCAGTCGTAGCGCGTCAGTTGTGGTAATCCTCCACTGCTCTCAAATGAGCTGCTCAGTAAACGACTGGCCAAATCTTCAAAGGAAGGGAAAAAAAAATATTTTTTAAAACAGCAAATAAAATGCAAAGCATGACAATGATACATCTATCAATATAACATATATAGAGCTTCTGTTTAATATTGAGTGAAAAAGCTTCTGTTTAATGAGGGCAGTAAGGGATAAATGATTACTTTGTGGTTCTTGTCACTTACCAGATGGTAGAATCAGAATGGTTTTGTTGCCCCCAAGCAAGCTTGAACCTTTAACCTCCAACACCTTGGCCCTCTTTCCAGGCTCGACAACATCATCCACGGATTGGAGCAAGGCATCCTGTAATATTATAAAGTATTATTATATAACTTTTAGTATTACAGAATGCAAAGTTTACTGAATGTATATCACTGTTTTAATTTACAATAATCAGAACTGATAATTATAGTTAAGCATTTTAGGATTATACATAATGCACTAAGAAAACAACAAATATTGTTAGAAAAAAAAAAAAAATTAAATGTACAATATTTTTTACAAGCCAACAAATCACTTATGCTATTTTTAAAACATTATTTTCAGACTTTCAGAAATACAATTTTCTGATAATAAAATTCTGCTTTGACATCATGGGGAGAAATTAAATTAGAGGAAATAAAATGTTAGAGCGGTAGACTGACCAGCCCGACAGCCTGAGATAGAGAAGTAATCTCCAGTTTCCTCTTCCGCTGGCCATTCTGGACGGTTAAAACCTTTGAGGCAAATTCGTCGTCGTCCACTTGCATTCTGGAAAATAGTTTTTATTTATTATTGTTGTTAAATATAATTCTTGTAACATCCTGTTACACAAACATAACATCTCAGACAACTGTAAAATGTCAGAACATTTAATTAGTTTTGTATTTGCCTGACCGATTTAGCATGGGTTAAGATTTTAAATACAGTCTAGATATTAAGCAGTGTTTATTAATTTTATTAATTAAAAACTAAAGGGTTTATCTCTAAATCTCGCCAATATTTTCTCTAAAAGTTACAAATCACAAATGCAGTATTTATCAGGTTTAATAAAAAAAACATTTTTTTTTTAAAGAATTTATTTCATTGTGGTCCACAAAAATCTCCATACATAGGAAAATGATCATAGTTTAGTATAATTATTTTATATAAGCCTTTATTGTCTTTTAATAAAAGAAGAAGAATGTTTTAAAATCATTTATCAAATCATTTACCATGTATCAGAAGATATGGCAAGACCTGTTTAAATAAAAAATTTAAATTAAATTTCGATTTACTTACAGAACACCAGGTGTATTAACAGAGAAGGCAATCATGTAAAGAACATCTTGCATTACATTTTGCTAAAAATGTTTTGCTCTATATGGAGACTTTTGGGACACCCTGTGCATTAGCGGCACATAGGTGACTTTTTTATCATAAAAAAAGTCATGAACATTTTTTGTCTTAATTTCTATCAAAATGATTAACACTGTAACACAGACTGGGGAGAAAATGTACCTCTTGGCCAGTGGGATGCCTGGCTCGGGGCTGTTGTCCAAGGTTTGGGAGACCTCATTGAAGGGTGTGACAAAGATGCTGCTCAATTCCTGCAGCAGGTGGAGGGGAGAGGGCACATGGGAGGGTGGCTCCGGTTTTAGAGAAGTGCTGGATGTTGAAGATGGACAAGGAGGTGACCGTTGAAAGATGGAGTTAATGGCAGAACCAGTTTGAGGACCAGAAGGGAGTGGGTCCAGGGAAGATGGGATATGCAGCTGGAAGTCATCATCCATTGGAATATATGGAGCGAGCATCTCAAGGTCAAGATCGCCCATTTCCTTCAAGGCAGAAAATGAGACTTTAAACTGTGCATTATATTTAGAGAACTTGTATATTTAGGTGTTGAATGTACAGTGGCAAATGGAAAATGTCGTTCAGTCTTACATCTGTGTTAAAGTCAGAGTTCGACTCGGTGTCAGTAGCAAACATTTTCTCGACCAAATCCAGTTTAAATTCAGAGTTGATATCTGAATCCACATGGAAGTAATGTGATGGACTGCTGGCCTGCAGGGAGAGCAGGAAAAACAGTTTTAGCATCACATTGTGACAGTTTCAATTGTACTGCAATCAATATGACCATTAGTAACTGAGAACCCAAAAGTAAACTTGTGCACAAATAGGTCTGTGAAAGAAATCTGATAATTCTGATTCATGCTTCATGTTTGATTCTGTAAAATGCTAGGCAACAATGTCCACTGTTAAAAGCACTATACAAATAAAATTGAATTGAATTGATCATACGATGCATTTACCTCTGAGGAACTGGTGGAGCTGGGAGGAGTACTGGCAGTGTCTGGAGTGAGACGTGATGTAGATGAGATGGAAAATTCCTCTCCTCCAGGCTCCATTTTAACCAAAGCTGGAGAGGAATCGCTGGGAGCCAGTGGTGACAGAGGCAAAGGGAGTTTCTCACTGGTGGAGGGCAGCATGACATCATTGTAAAGGGGCACCTCCTTCAGAACTTGCATGTCAGAGTCTGAAATAAGTCAGAGATTTTGTTGCTGTTGTAATTTTCTTAATGGTGTTCAATGCGACTTCAGCTCATAAACTTTACAGCTTAATTGAAACAATTTATTTTTACAGAGAAGTTATGGTTTAACATTTACGTATCAAATGGCTATTAAAATCACTTCATCAAGGCTACTGACATCTGACATTGTTGAATATGCACTATATGACCAAAGTTTTATGGACACCTGATCAACACACCCATCTGTGCTTTTAAAAACACTCCATTATTCATTATAATCATTTACAGTCTTCTGAGAAGGCACACCACTAGATTTTGGTGCATATCTGTAGGAATTTGCCATTTAAGTCACCCAAGCATTAGTGAAAGGAAGTCGGAGGCTCAGTCACCATTCCGGTTCTTCCCAAAGGTGTTAAGTGGAACCAAAGTCATGACTCTGTGACGGACACTCCAGTTCTTTCACCCGAACCTTGGTAAACAATACATGTTCACGGACTACATGCTTTACGCACATAGTTCTAGTGAACTGTAATGCTATAGCATACAACACAGAGACATCTTATAAAATAGGTGCTTATAACTTTGGAATGTGATGGTCAGGTGTCCACATACCTTGAGTCATATAACATTCTTATACTGTGCTTATTAACCTGGGCTGTCAAAATCAAGGGAAACAAAGGTGTCCCCTGGAGCTGGAGCCAGAACGGTGAGGGCCTCTGGCTCATCCTTAAGGGTGTCATACAGGCTCTTGGGGCTCTCCACAGAGCATGACAGGTGGTCCTTCTTGAAAAGTTTCATCATGTCCATAACTGAACTGTCCTCGTGCTCTATTTGCAGCTCCTCCTCCTTCTCCTCAGTCTTCTCAGGCAGAGTCTGTTGCAGGGAAAGAACTGTGTCCTCCTCCACAATTCCACTGTAAGACACATCATAAGCATTACATTTGACTGCAATATGATTGCAAACAGAGTGAAGAGACAACACACTGGTAAAAACTGGTCATGGATACACTGGATAAAGTGAAATGAGGTCTACCTGAGAACATAGTTGACACAAACAATGCATTGTGGCTGGGAGTTCTTGGGGTTGTAAATGACTGTGGCTTGAGTTTCGACCCACACATAGCCTGCTTTCTTGGCCAGCATGCGATATTGACCTGTGGTAGCCTGGCCCTTTGCAAATACTGAGAAAAGGAAATGTAGTCAGGCAAATTCTTTTGACAGAAAAACAACTTCTTTTTTGAGAACATGTTTGGTAGTTAATAGGCAATTAATGTGCAAGAAAACCTTTAATCATTGCAGTCATGTAGTTATTGGTGTCATAATTACAAGAGAAACTACAGTGTCACCAAATAGTGACACAAAACCTAAAGAAACTTACAGTTATGATGCGTCTTGTTGAGGTGGTCAGAATCCAGGGCATGGTAGTATTCATACACAGACCTATTTAGCAGGTCATCTGGCTCATGTCCCATCAGCTCTGTAATTCTGATAGACAAAGAATGACATTGTTCTCATTCAGGCCCAAGAGAAATAGCAATTAATGTCTGAAACATACATAGAGTAGACGGCATTACTGTCGTTCTAGCCATATATGAACTTCCACTAAAAGGAAACAGCTTTTTCCAACGTATTAATCAATATATTACGAAAGACCATATCATTATTAGATGCAAAGCAATCACAACAAAATATCTGGGCATGTTCACAGTACTATGGCCTTCACCACTGTAGAGACAATTACAAAAAAAAAAAAAAACACACACACACCACTAGGTGGTGATAAATTCTAAGATTCCCCTCAGCTTATTCTAAATCCTTAGTTGCCAACAGAGGAATTTGAGGTTTAACACGATCACTTGAAACCTCATAAATGCCCAAATGGTTTAAAAATAGCCGTGGGAGATGAGAAGAGAAAACACAGCCCCAGAATACAATTCCATATATAAAAAAGTATTTTTCATGTGCCACTGGTATATGAAATAATTGTGGAAATTAAATCATTAGATTTAGTAAAGCTTTAGTACAGTATGATTAACTTTTATCACCTTTCATCACAGTATGAGAACTTCATGTCCAAAGTATGGCGGCTTAGGAAGGTTTTGCTATCCAGAGGCACCTCGATGTTGGAGGGGTGAGGGATGGGCTCACAGATCAAGACCAGATAGGTATCGGAGGGCTCTTTGAATCCGCCTTCTCCTGAACCGTCACTGTGCTCCTGAACACGTACGTGTCCTGTGCAGTGAAGAACCTGGAACACAAGTCAGAACAGAATTACCACAAATGAGAAAGGATAATTATTTCATATTCTCACTAAAAGTAAAACTGCCTCAAGTACTGACAAGCCAATAGAGGGTAAAGTACCGTTCTGTTAGGTGAGCCAAATAAAAATTATTGAGAAAACTTCTCCCTTTTTTTTTTGCTGATGCACGCCTGTACTAGTTCAGATGTAATTTCAGATGCACAATGGGATTTAGGCCACAAGTCTGATGTGGTTTACTTTGTGCCCGACAATGCCTATACCATATTAAAGTATGGAGTAATAAACATAGAGCCTTACTTTCCAAGTAGCAGACTTGATGTTGACAGTGCGTCCTCTACTAGTCAGTGTGCACTTCATGCGCAGGAAGAAACTTCGCTCTGTGTTTTGCACTTTGGTTTTCTTGGACCCTATATAATAAGTAAATGACCCAAGATCATTAGCTAAACCCTACTTAATTAGAACCAAGAACAATCTTTTAATTAGCTTTCATATAATGACTAATATATAAACAAGTGAAGTGAAGGACTTACCAGGTCTGTGCACCAGCATCTCCCTGACTTCCTCAAGATCACAGGGATGTGCAAAGTCAAAAATACTGTGGCCGATCAAATCAAACTGATAGACAAAGAGAGGAACAAACAGCATTACACAAACAAAATCTGAGGACATAAAAGCTAAATGAAGTGGGTAAATATGTACCTGTGTGAGGCCCATGCATTTGCAGACATTTTCAGAAAGATAGACCATGTCTCCATCCTCAGATAACACCATTAGGAAGCCATCCAGGGCCTTCAGGTAGAAGCTATTGAGCTGGCTCTCCAGCTCTGACTCATTCTCTTCTTCATCTAAAACAAAAACAACAACAAAAAAAAGTTCAGTTCAGTCTGACTACTTTCCTCATTTACCAGCAAACTTGGTCTTTTTGCATGTGACTTAAGAAATTCCCCATGAAATCATTATTGAAGGCAGTGTTGGATTGCTTAAAAAGAAACTATACCAAAACTTTTTATACCTAATGCTAGGAGATGGTCTTCTTTTATTCACTTTCACAGGAAAGCTAGTTAAGCAATCTAGAAAAGAAAATGCTCACATATGCAAATATGCACCCAGCATACATCCAAAGGAAAAAAAGATTGACAACATTAGTGTAACAGCACACTGGAACTTACCTGCAACACTGGCAAATTATGATGTACATAGATTTAAACAACCCCCTTTAAATCATATGTGGTTTTGTGGCAAAATATAATACAAATCATCTGTTCATTATGGGTTTTAAGTACCCCAATGATTCAACTGCTTGTAGATCCACCTTTAATTTGAAGAAATCGTTTCCTGATTGCCTATCAGTCTCACACTGATGTGAACGAACGTTGGTTTATTCTTCTTTACAACATTGTTTCAGTTTATTGAGGTTTTTGGGAATTTGCTTATGCGCGGCTCTCTTAAGGTTCCACCTCAGTATTTCGATTGGGTCGGACTTTGACTAGGCCATTCCAAAACTATGATTCTTTTATTTTTCAGCTATTCTATTCTGAAGTAGATTTGCTCCATGTGACTTTTCATTCTAAGGTGATATCATCTCATGGTGTGTGCAATCACACGACTACTAATTAATTGTTGATGTGATGAGTCTGTATTAGAATTTGCATGTTATGGCGTTATACCTCAGGTGTGTTTTTTCATTTTCACTTTCCTTACAGAGCAATTGTTTATAAAGCTGTCTTACCTCTGCCTTGGGTGTGTCAATTACTGAGCAAGGTAATAACTTTGCATCCCTAGTTTTAACAGCTTTGCTTGTCAAAAACCCCCTAAGGACATTTTGCTTAATGGAGGAAGCACAGCAGTAAAATGATTATTCATATCAATTGACCCTTAGACTGACCTGAGTTCAGCAGTTTTCTCATGCGCAGGTAGCTGATGATGAGCCTCATGATGGAGGCTTTGTCCAGGTGAGAGGTGACATTGTGAGGCAGGGGCAGCTGCTGAGCGAGCTCGTAGAACACCTCAGACTCCTTGCCCCTGCGGCATCGGGCAGCATCCCTGGACTTCTCCTTCCTGCGCTCCGAGCTCACCCTGGAAAAGACAAGGAGGGAATTATTTTAACAATGCACCTGCTACATTCCTGGAGTCAGGGGACAGGGGAAGTAAATGCATGGTCATTTCAATTTTGTCTTTTTATCCCACCAAAAACAAACAAGGGTTAAGTTGCCGTTCGGCTCGTTCACACAGCCTATTCGAGGTGGACATCTTGCACCATCATTCTGCCTTGTGATGCGGTATGAAAGATCATAAAGTCAGTGAGGTATTGAGAAGGGGGGCGGGGGGTGGTTGGGTAGTGATGGAGTTGGGTAACCTGCATAAAAGGAAGAGTCTGACATCTCGAGACGTGTGGGCGAGACACCATCTTATACACTAACTTATAAAATAGACACGCAATGCACTTTCTACAAAATTACACTGAAATTGTACATTGGTTTTTAATGCATTTAATTATGTGAGTCGTTTTAAGTATGTCACACTAGAGACCCTGACGCTGTTGCGTTACACACCACACCTCTCCTTAGTCTGGAATGCCGGCATACCCTTAAAAACACACACTCCCAGCTAGCATCTGACACATGGGTTCAGTGTGAATTAGCAGATTTATACATTATAGCATGATTTCTAAGTCAAAATTAAATTTATTTAATTAAATTTTATTTATGAAGCGCTTTTAACAATGATCACTGTTGCAAAGCAGCTCAAGAGAAATCCCTAAAAAGCTATACAAAAAAAAAAAAGATCGAATTGAATTAAGAGAATCAAAAGACAATTAGGAAATGAGTATGAAATGTCTGAGAAGACAAAAGGTTGGCGAGTTATGGCCACAGTCAGTTTCCAATATGTACAGAGAATAAAAAAGCATTATGCAATGGAAGTGAAAGGAGAAGTCTTCACAAGATCATCTTGTCAGTTCTCTTGTTCCTCACTCACACGATAATAAAGCCATCTCTTTAAAGCATAACCGTACCAAACGTTCGTATTCTTGAGAAAACAACAAAATTTCAATGCAGTGGAATTTAAGTAAAATTGTTATTTACATTGCAAAATATCAAATCCCTTTAACCCAAAACTTCAGGACAAGATTCAATAAAAGGTGTTTCACAAAAGCCTGTACTGACTTGTCCAAAATCTTCTGTTTGGCTTCCATTATAAAACATTTTCTACAGTAAAAGGAAATGGTTTGCATGCACCACCCACATGCTCAACTTCTGCAAGTGACCATGTGGAATAAAAGCATACCATCTTTAAAAATAGTTATGTTACTCGTTTGTCAGCTTTATAGACTAAAGCAGAAAACATGTTCACCCAAGACCTTCCCGAAACTGTGGCACAGAATAACTGAATCAATCCCAAATCGGCCTCAAGTGTCCCAGGGAAAAAGAGAAGGAAAAAAATCAACCATTTTAAGGTTTCATAACACAATGACAATCTAACGAGGACTTTTGCCATGTTTAACAAGACAGTTTAGCTATCAAGCACCTAGATGTTAATACAAACAAGCAAGCTGATGTTTACGCAACATTGCAGACCACCACAGTGTGTATATATTTTTTTGTAATAAAGCAGAAGTAAAGCATTCCATCTGGAAAGAAAGTACCAGCAGCTTTACATTGTTTTATGTTTGTGTAATCTTCAAACATTTTTCCCAGAATTGTTTTTAATTCAAAACTCCTTGACAAAAGTTTTTTTCCAGCACATCCTCCTGTGTGTACTCACAACAGCACTCACTAGGCCATGTTTAAAGATTCAAGTATGATACAACGCAGAGGCAAGATTTGCAAGACACAAAATATTCACTGCCCACATACTGTAGATATCATAATATCTTCCAGTCACAATGATCTCAAACAGCCTAAAACTACAGTATGGTGTGTACAGGATGGCTGCTGTCATGTGAGTGCAGGTTAAAACGCAGCTCCCTGAAGTTCTCCCAAAGTAACAATCAACAGTGTTCCTACCTCTTTAATAGTTCATAAAACTTTTTTTTTTTTTAAATAGGTGTAGCCACAGTCCACAGTGCTAAGTAAAATTTCCCCCAATTTTTTAGGGTGGCCCATCCAGCAAAGGAAAAAAATGCAAAAGAGTAAAAAACAAACAAACAAAAAAAAAAGGTCTGTGTTACAAGCAGTGACATGTGAGATTACTCTCACATATTTCGTTCACACTAGAAAGGGCCAGTTACTGGACCTGAAGCTAGCTAACAGGAGTTCTTTGTTCTGGACGCTTAGTTTTGTTTGGATAGTTAGCTTCATCTTCCCTGTTAATTTTATTATTTTAAATTCCACAAGAGACCATATTTTGTGTGCATCTCAATGGACATATTATTATTGTGTGCATGTAGTAAACCAAATCATTACTTTTAAACAATATCAAAATGGGATCACTGAAAGATGTTAATACATAAGATTTACTTGGAAATAGTCATCAACTTCTATGTCGTTGACAAACAAAGAGTCAGAAGAAGGAGACTGCGGGCATTTATAACAACTAATTAAAGAAGGAGAGATCTCCTGATACGATATCATCACAATACCCAGATGCAGATTCAATTTGTATTACAATTCCATAAGTAGTGCAATTTCATAAATAACCAGATTTTATAACTTTTTTTTCTTTTTTACAATTCTAAACAAAAAAAAAACATTTTTAAATCTAGCAAATAATTTGCTCCTACCAAAAAAGATGCTGTACTGCCTAATAATGTGTGAACAGTTTAGAGCGCAGCATCTGTAGGATTATACAGGATCTACCACTTTAAATGCAAACATCTAAAAAATGCAAAAGATATTTTAGAAAATTGATTGTGGGATTTTTTTTTTTTGGGGGGGGGGGGGGGGGGGGGGGGGGATCAGTGTGGCGATAAATTAATTGACAAACAAAAGAATCATGATATGCCACTGAAGTGGCAAACACCCACCCACCCCATCGCTACGCATAAGTGTACTCAGTCTGCTTAAAATATAATGTCACTTTGCAGTTATCACACCATTTCACTTAATTTTGCTCTCTTTTTACTCCTGCCCACAGATGGCACTGAAGATTTAAATTGTTTTTTCCTGCCCCTTGGGAGCCTAGGACATGTGTTTCACTTCTTTTTCTAATGTTCTGTCATTCAGAACAGCTGTGTTTCTAACTCTTCACTTGGGGACTGCAACTGAGGTATAAATCAGCTTTGCTTTCAAAAGACTTTTTCCCAGCTGGGAGCTACATGCAAATAGTACTGCAATAAAAATACAATGCATGACGGTCACACAGGTG
This sequence comes from Clarias fuscus, assembly GCA_030347435.1. Lineage (NCBI taxonomy): Eukaryota > Metazoa > Chordata > Actinopteri > Siluriformes > Clariidae > Clarias > Clarias fuscus. The sequence goes on along the minus strand of CM059229.1, from coordinate 16,114,137 downwards.
ACACAAAAAATCCACACAAACTTAAGGCGGAATAATTAATCATTCACTGTGTCAATATTAACAGTCCTAATTAATTAACTTGTTCATGAGTTTCTTCAATCAAAACAGTCAAGTCTTCTGTCTATCTTCTGAGTTAATTCATGAGAGACAAGCACCAACCTGCGTCACCATTGCAAGTAATCATCATAACTCATAGGAAAGGTCACACTACGACATCAGTTGTAGTGCGTGTTGCCACAGGCAACTAGGTAAGGCAGATCAGCAATTGTGCCGTTGCTATAATCAAGGCAGAACATATATTTAAACTCGGATACTGTTTGCCAGAACATGCTAAGATCCAGTTGTTACATCAAAGTGCAAGTAGAATAAGTTCAAGGAATGCTTTTACAGTACATGCTTAAGCACAGATGCTGGTACCTCAAAGTTCAATACGCTTATGTAATATGAATGCTCCGTATTGTTCCTTGGCATGAAATGTACCAGTGCAAGTCCACTTGAAAAGCCATGAAAATAGGCCTCCGAGTAGCGCAGTGGTAAAGTGCTCGCCCTATCATCCGGAGATCGCTAGTTCGATTCCCGGGTGATGCTGTAACCTCTCGCAGCCGGAGGTCTAGAGAGAGCTGATTGGCCGAGCTCTCTTAGAGGGGAGGGATGAGAGGTACTTAGTGCTTTCACGTTAATCATGGCTCTACAGCCAATCAGGGGCGTCTGTGATCTCATGCAAGTGGAAGGAGCAAATAGTGCTGTCCTCCGAGTGTTACTCCGCCCCCAACAGTGCTTGAGCAAGCAGTTCGAAAAGTCGGCTGGCGTCACATGGTTCGGAGGAAACACGTGATTGTCTTCGGCCCTCCCGGCTGAGGGGTAGTAGTAGCCTTAATGTGGAGCCCCCTAGTTACGGGGAGGAATTGGACACGACTAAATTAGGGAGAAAATCGGGGGAAAATCCAAAAAAAAAACTGATTGATTAAATCTCACAGCTTTAAATATTACACACTCTATCTTACTCCTTGGTCACCATTTGCTTTGACTACACTTTAACTACCACATTCTCAATCTCTCACTTCTGATTGGCAGCCACATGTCTTTCAGCTTGGACACCATGATCTACTGCATGTCTGAGCAAGACATAGGACATACGAGGACAACTTCACTGCAGAACCAAAACCTAACCTGACACCCCTGACTCCAGATTCACAATAGCAAAGTGTGTAAAGCCAGGTGCCTCAGAGCAGGAGAGCAGCCAGTACAAGGCTGAATTCCAATTCCCTCTCTAACCCCGACCAAGGGCACTACATTGTGTATGGAACAAAAAAAGCCATAATATTAGACATAGAGCCAGGCTTGGCTTCTTTCTTCTCTTCTCTTTGTGTTTACTGGCAGCTCGCAAACCAACTAGGTGCATACTGCCACCTGCTGTTTAGGGGAGTGTAAATAATAATAATAATATTAATAATAATAATAATAATAAGGTGACAATAATAGTAATTTGAATGCTGTCCATTGAGGGAGTGGGTAGCAATGGTTTCTGGGGACGGTATGCTTTAATCGTCCCTAGTGTAAAAACAGTGTAATCACTACACATGAAAATTGCCATCACATTCCATGCACAAAGCCATACACAATGGATGCCGATGAATAACAATCATTCTAAACTGCTCTGCTTGTGCACAGTCCTACACATTTGAACAAAAACACCCCAAATCACCATGTATGGAAAATAATACTTGTTAGTGGACAGCATGGATTGTGATGAAGCCTCCAAGATGATTCAGTCCCCAACAGTAGTAGAAGTTGAGTTAAACATAAATGGTTTGGCACTTTTACAAGTAGCATGCAGAAAAACATTTGTACGATTTAATTACAGGTGTGCATTATATTGCCCTAATTACATTTAGAAAAACTAACACTGGGGAAGGAAGGGGAGGGAGATGAAACAGGGATGGAATTTCCCATGCAGAGGGGAATGAAAGAGAAAGTCGTTTTAAACCAGTGACAGTAAGAAGCTTTTTATGATTCCCAAGTGCTTCCACCATGGTTAGTTGTCCTATTTATATTACATGCAGAATAATAAAAAACTTGCCCCTTCAGACTTTAAGTTTCCTTGTTCTTACGGTAAGATCTAGAAAATCACATTTGCTAGAACAATACCACTGCAGGCTGTCGGTAGCCTTCAAGAAAAGGGAAGGAAGTGCGTCAATCTGCCTGCAAACTGAGAGGAAGCAAAACAGAAGGGATATTAATTAGAAAAGAAGCTACAATACAATGGTACAATAGTAAGAAGGACGTGACTGTGCTGTATATAATTTTGAAGTACACAACATTTTGATTTAGCTCTGGTTTACAAATTATTCCAAGATTCTGACAACAAGCTACTGTCTCTTCCTCTCCCTCTCTCTGTGGTCTATTCACCTGCCTCTGCACTGGAGGTGCAGAAACTGCCAACGTGTCAGCAAGCTATTCACCAGTAATTATAATCTGTGCTGTATAGATCAATCAAATATGTATCCAATAATAAATAAAGAAGCTTCTCAACATAGAAATCTAATTGATTATTTTAATTCAAATTACTTTGGAATGTTTTAGCTCTAGAAAAAAATCGATGTATATTATATAAAAAATGTCAGCTTTCACTTTGGCACAACACTTTTTGTGTGATATGTTCATTAGTCATGCTGTTTATATATATATATATAATAAAGGCAGAAGTTTACATACACATAGCTGGAGGTCATTCTTGAGAATTTTTTAACCACTCCATAGATTACATGTTAAACTATAGTTTTGGCAAAAATAGTTTTGTTTTTTCTAGATAGCTTATTTCACTTAAAATTCACTATATCACAATTCAAACGAGTGTCTACATATGCTCAGCTGACTGTGCCTTTAAACAGCTTCCAGAAAATGTCTTCATAGCTTTAGAAGCTTCTGACAGGTTAAGTGACCGCATTTGAGTCAATTGGGGTGTATCTCTGGGTGTTTTTTTTAACGCCTACCAAAAATCTCCATATCCACAGTAAAACAAGACCTATATTGACATAACCTGAAAGGGTGCTCAGGAAAGAAGACGCCTCAGTCCAAAGCTGATTTTTTTTTTTTTTAATGCCAGAATATGGTTTGCAGCTGCACATAGGGACAAAGATATTACTTTTGAGAAATTTATTCTAGTCTGATGACACAAAAATTTTACTGTTTTGCCATAATGACCATTGTTGTCTGGAGGAAAAAGGTGGAGGCCTGCAAACTGAAGAACATTCTTCCCAAACCTGAAGCACATGTGGGTGAAGGCATCATGCTGTGGGAGTGCTTTGCTCCTTGAGTGACTGGTAAACTTCACAAAATAGATAACATCATGATGAACGAAGATTATGTGGATATAATCTCAGCAAAATCTCAAGACATCAATTAGTTAGGAAGTTAAAGCTTGGTTTCAAATTGTTATTCCAAATGTTGTATAAACCCTAAACCCTAACACAATGTTGTTACCCCTAAATATACTTACAAAGTTGTGGCAAAATGGCTTAAAGACAAAGAAGTCAAGGTATTAGAGGTGCGCTCGATCCAACAGAATTTTTTTTTTGGGTAGAACTGAAAAAGCGTGGGTGACCTTACTCAGGTACACAAGTTCTCTCGGGACAAATGGGTTACAATTCCAGCAATTTATTATAAGAAAGTTCAACAATTTAAAGGCAATACAGTGGAACCTTGTATTACGAGCATAATTCGTTCCGGAAGTGGGCTCGTATTCCAAAACACTCTTAAACTAAGTCATCATTTCCCATAAGAAATAATGAAAACTCAAATTATTCGTTCCACAGCCCCCAAAAATAAATACATAAAAATAATTAATACAATCTATAAAATGAAAATAAAACAAATTAATCTGCACTTTACCTTTAAAAAAAGTACAAATAAATCCTGACAGATAAGTGTTTCCATTGGTGTGCGCACGCTCCGTGTGTGTGTGTGTGTGTGTGTGTGTGTGTGTGGAATTAGCCCCTTCCCTCGCCTCGTTTTACACAGTAACATTCCTCCTCCCTCTCCCCACCTCGCTTTTTCACAACAGTTTCACAACAAACACACGCACGCACACACACACACAACGGAAACACCGTTTTAACAGGAAAAAAAGAAATCTCTCTGAGACTGACATGAGCGTATATTAACAGACACACTTTTTAAGTTTTTCAACAAGCGCATAAACACAGCGGAAACACCGGTTTAACGGAAAAAAAGCGAGACTGGCACGAGCGCATACTAAAGGAATCACTTAAGTTTCACAACAAACGGACACACACACAAACACGGAAATACCGTTTTAACAGGAAAAAAAATGAAATCTCTCTGACCTGGCGTGAGCGCATACTAAGGGAATCACTGCTGTAAAGTAAAAAAAAAACAAAAAACAAAAGAACCAGCACCTTACCTTTGAAAAAAATCGCGACAGAGCAGAGTTTCTGTGTCTTTGTGAAGCCGGGAGGGGAGAAAAGGGGAGAGAGCGTCTGTGTGTATGTGTGTGTGTTTCAGTGTCAAATTGCGCACGCACGAGCAGAGTTTCTGTGTTTGCGAAGTCGTGGGGGGAGGGTGGGAGGGGGAAGGGGGAGGGGGGTGAGAGAGTGACTCTCGGTGTCAAAATAAGAGTCGCATGTGTGAAGCATGATACTCGGCGCTCGTAAACTAATACTTGCTCGGTTTCCGAATAAAAAATTATTTAAAATCTTTGCTCGGTTTGCGGAACACTCGTAAACCACGTTACTCGCAATCCGAGGTTCCACTCTATTAACAAATCCTAGGTGTATGCAAACTTGCACAAATGGGTCTTAAATAATTTTTTTAATAAAGTAGTGGTCCTAAATGACCTAATACAGTTACTGTTTACCAGGTCCAAATGTCAAGAATCATGAAAAATTTAATTTAATGTGTTGGGATAAGGAAACTTCTGGTTTCAATTGTATTTGTAAATGTGTTTTATGCACATAACAGTCTCCTAAACAACTTACACCTAAAGACTGCTGATGGATTTTACACCATTTTGTGGTATTGGTGTAACAACACTAGTCTAAACAATGACTCAGAATTCATTAGTTTAGCAACATGAAGTGAAATTTGCAAGAATGCACTAACGCTCAACAAATTTATTTTAAACGCAAAGTGTGCTCATTTTTTTTTTGTCCTGACACAAAATAAATATTTTATATTTTATAAATACATGTCTGTCTACTTCTCATGGGTCGCAAGTAAAACAAATCCTTAACTCATTATCAAAGCCAAAAAATAAAAAGGAACACAAGAAACAGATAATGTTTCCTCTTGAAGTCTTGCTTAACTATGCCATGTCACATGCCTAAAACAACCGTACAAGAATACATTTTCGCCACTGCATCCTTGTGACAGAAAGTAGAAAAAATCAGTTATAGTTATTGGCTCTAGATGTCAGAATAATAATTTACTGATCAGCTACTAAAATCTCCAATGCAAAATTTAAGATGCATTGTTCTACTAGTCAGCCAGCTTAAGTCTAGCTATTATGACTTAGCAGGTTTTTGGTCTGTAATAAAAGTTCTAGAAGATATGTTAAAATTCATTCACACTTTTTTTATATTATTATTATTTAGGCAAACCTACAAACATTAAACTTGCTAAACTTGACAAGTTCCACAATTTCTTTACATTTTGGTTGCATCTTCTTCTTCCTCTTTTGGGTTTGTGCAATACTACCAGCTACTGGATTGCCATTAGCAAAAAAAATGTAAAATAAAGCGAGCCATGTCAATTAAATAGGGAACACCGCCAGCTAAACAGCTTTTTATGTTTAAATACTTTAAGTAGCAAATTTAGACAGGCTACTTCCAAGTAGCTTTTAATCAATCAAAAACAAAAACTATATTAAAAAAAATTCTTGAGACAAATCTCATTGAGACAAATCAGACAGCAATAATTTATGTTGGTCTTGGCCAATTCCTACCCCTCTGTCTGCTACCAACCAGGGAGGCTGAAACACCTGACAAGATGCAAGAAACCAGCCAACAGTATCTTTTCTAACAGCTGCTCCTAAAAACCAGCATAAAAACTCAAGAAAAAGTTGTCTATTGTCTTATACATAAATGAGCTCACAAATGCCCAAGATTGCCTGGGGTTGCTGTGTCTCATACCTCTGCACGTCCTAGCCTCAACATTGTCTGAATTTGAACTTCCGATGAATAAAGTGCAATCATCATTAAAGCCTCAGGCCAGTAGCATAAGTGTTCATTTTGCATTCACACATCTTGTGTGAAAATAATGATGCTAGCCTTGACTTGAATATTATCTTTTGTGCTTGTCAAAAGCTCATAGCGAAATGTTGGCCAACAACTTCTCGACTGCACTGCATTAGACATACAGAAAAGGAGATAATGATACGATTACACGTTGCATTCTGAATTGGCTTCCCTTTGTATGTATTAATGCACTTTTCTAGCAAACCATCATTATGACATCAAGTTAACTCACACTTTTTAAGCTCAGGCAAAAGATTCACATGACTGGGCATGACACGGAAGCTTTCTCATGCCTGGTACACCAGACTATAATTAATCTCAAGCGACAAAAGGTGAAAAATAAAAAAGGAAATAATGGGCATAAAACAAAGCATGTCTGGCAAACAGTAGCAGAATTATCCATCAGTACAAGACACCATCCTTCAAGTGTTAAAAACTTTCACTTGTCTGTTAAGTGGCTTAGGAGATTACTGATAATTATGTTAATCACCTAGTCGTCAATGAGACCACCATAAAAAAAAGCATCACACCTGATATATGTGTGGCTACAATAATCCTGACAGTACACAAAACTGTGTGTCCAAATATCCTCTTCTCATCAGTGGATGTGTGTACTGTGCCAAAGTGTTTATTGCATTATCTTGTGTGGTGTTCAAAATGCTTACTGTATTGCTAAAAACCAACAACCAGGAAAAATAAGTAGGTCGATAATCAATTATTTACTATAACTTTTCTTGAATTGACCTTTCACCCACAAAAACATTGAGTAAATAGGAAGTATTACAAACAAGATACCAGATTTCCTGGTAGAGATCAGACCAAATTCTTGCCACAAGCCTAAGCAGGAAATCCCATTGACGTCAAAGCCTAGGTTGAGTAAGATCTGAGTGAAAAGCAGGACCAAACTGAAGTCTTCTTTGCAAAGCGCCATAAACTGAACTACAATTAGGGTTTGAAATTAGTAAGTTTTTGAGAAAGTCACTTATTTATAAAAAACACAAGTATTAAAGGATAATTAAAGCCATCACTTATTACATTCAGTCAACCTTCCAGAGTGACTAACATACGATAATAACAATATATTTACTATAAAATACTACTACTACAAATAATAATTATTATTATTATTGTTGTTTTTGTTAAGCCTATTATGTTATAGTTATTGTGAGTCCACACCAAATGATGCCACGCAGACAACCTTGCCTTCGTCTACAATCATTAAAGATTCATTTATTTAAAAAAAAAATACACTCGATTGTAAATTTAGTTTCAAGTTCTACATTTTTAAATAATAGCAAAATTACATTTTATCATATAATGTAATAGACTAATAAGGACCAAGCTATTACATTAGTTCATACAACGTAACGTAATGCCCGGTAGTTTCGTCTCCTCTATGTATTTTATTCCTATTGTTAAAATAAAAACTATTTTCCCCAAATAAAACATAATTGCACTTTAAATAATAACACATACATTTCATGTACAGACTGTCTCAATGCATCTTTAGTTGTTGTCTTGTGTGCAAAACTTCCTCCGGACCCTCTCGACACAAAATGGCGGCGACCCGGCTAAGGAGAAATGTTGTTTGCTCACTCTGTGTTAGCTCGAAGCGTCGTTGCTAACAGCGGCAGCGAAAGTGTTACTTAAATACCTGATATCACGTAGCATTTTAATCACCAAGGTGTGAGACGACCATGGGAAAAAAAAACGACTCTACCTTTTCTTTTCGGTGACAACTCCAGTATCCATTCCTGGGTGAAACCTCTCAATGTGTAAGGTTTTACCCCGATCCACCGCCGCAACAAAACCACTGGCTAAGCTAACTGGTTCCCAAGGCCCGAAGAATGAAGGACGTGTCCGAGTGTCTTTACAAAAAATGACACAAGACTTGCAAAAAAACTGAAGAAACACAACAGAAACAGTCTCTTATCCGGTATTCTGATGAGTCGAATGTGAGAGGGAGGTCGACCCTCGAAATGCCTGAAGGTCAAAACATTTGTATTCAGTTTTCTTCGGCACGCAGTTACAGCGAGACGACGGCACCGCGTTTACAACTACACTCTATGAGGCGCGTTCATGATAACGGGAACGCGCAAATCACATGCCTCCCTGGCATGGAGACAAGAAACGTCACTGCAAGCTCTTACTGCAGCTCCCTCCACATGCTCTGTGCACGCTAAAGATAGCCAGAAAATGTGAATAGGATAAAAGACATGTCAACACAGTCTCACTATCGACCCAGTAGTGACATTCACCTGATAGTCCCATGGAGTGTGAGTGCTCATATACAGGTATCTGCTCCTTCATGGCCTCTTTACACTGATGGAAACAGTACAGAGCTCCTGACAGGGGACAGCATGTATGTACAGTATGTTTGCCTGCATTGCAAAAACATTGTGAAATATCTTGAATATAGTCAAAATCGTTAAATATAATATTTCTTATTATAAGAATACATATAGCTGCAATAAGTTTAGTCTTAAAATATTTGTACAGGTTTATCTTTATACTTTACTCGAAGTGTGTGTGTATATATAAAGAATAGAATAGATAGAAATGAGTGAAATGTTTTGATGTAGCAAGTATTGATTATTAATCCTGCTACATCAAAACATTTTACTTATTTCTATCTCAAAAATGATACACACACTGGTTATAGTAAAACTTCTTATCAGCGCTTAAACCTACTGTCTACCTAGTCAGGTGTGAACGTGTTACATCAGTTAATTTGTAACTATGGTGAAATGGACAGAAATGGATGCCCTACTTATGAGTTGCATGAAATAAGAGCAGCATGATCCCAAATAATGGAGTGATTAATTTCTTTGCGGTCTAAGGGTGTACCCGGTGCTGAAACAACTCTTGGAAGAGCATGAACATAAGCGTTTGGATATCGGCAAGCGAAAATCTAAGTAAGGTGAAAGCTTCTTTAAGAAGATCAAAGAAAAAGTTAAAAAGTCAACCATCACCTGGGAAATTGATGCGTACAGTTTTCTGGGATTCTTAAGGGCCAGTGTTGGACCATTATCAGGAAAAAGGTTTATCAATCAACTGTGCTCGTTACAGTGAGATGCTTATTTAAGAGCTGAAGCCTAAAATAAGATAAGATTCTTTGGAATAAATACAGAGGACTAATATCCAAGTGCGTGATCTTGCATGACAATGCACATCCGTACATTTCTTCCCACACTGGTAAGACTTTGTTTTGAGGTGCTAAAGCATCCTCGCTATAGTCCTGATCTTGCTCCATTGGACTTTCACCTGTTTACACCTCTAAAAGCAGCCCTACAAAGATGAATTTTCACTTCTGAAGAAGAATTGACGACAGCGGTGCATTCATGGCCTGCAGCTCAGCCTAAAACATTTATTTAATAAGGGAATATAAAAGCTTGTATTCAGATGGGCAAAGTGTATTGAAAAGCAAGGAGATTATCTGGAAAATTATGTATTTGTCTTTTCTAAAGTTAATTAAAACAATTTCTACAGCCAGAATACAGATAATTCTTGACTCTTGTTGATTCTGTTTATTCTATTGTTATTCTCTCTTATATATAGAGCAAGATAAATTATCTTTTTAGAAATAAATGCTTAACATTCCCAAAATTATGTGGCAGCAGAAACATAATTTTTTAAAAACAAAAATTTAAAACGACCATAATATGGAAATGTTAGCATATTTATTGAGCTCCTATAATAGATCATTGTTAATAAAATGGAATATGGTCAATATATTTCCACTTGCTGTCATTTTTAGAGTTATACCAAGCAACGCACAGCTGAGACAGGATATGACTGTGCAATTAAAGCTTGGAGATATTGCTTAAGCACCTATCAGTGGCAGCTAGGTTAGACTGTAATTTTAACTTGTCACCATTTGATGAACTGCCCTTAACTCCTAAGCCACCATTTTCTCCCAAAATGAAAATGATCGAAAGTTCCTATTCTCTCGTTGAAAGTCAAAAACTTTGCATACAGTGCATTAAAACCTTCATTGGGTGTTATGTGTGTGTGTTTTCATTTAACATACATTTACCATATATCTAAAGCAACTTATAGTTAAACTGAGCAGATAAGGGTAAAGGTTTTTACTAAAGGAGGCAACATTCGACACCTGGCAGGTCCAACATTAGACAAGGTCATGACTGTCACGACAATCTACACTGAAGTCATCTATCAGTAAAGGCGATTGTCTATGTGTGCCAAGCTGACTTGACAAATGTTTCTGCTCCAATCCAGTATGTCCTTCGTTTTGAACATGCCCCCACCTGTGTAATACCATCCTCTTAGAAGTTCACATGCTGCACATCAGTCATTAAGGTTGCTTGAGCCGTCAGAGAGAAAGATGAAGTGAGTTATGTGAACAGATTTGTTTACAAAGGTCAACACATTTGATCCATTTGTCAACAGTGTTATGCTTGTAAATTAAACCATGACCTTCGCATACTGTATTTCAATGACATTCACAGGACAAAATATTTTGTGCAAATTTAGAATAAAAATTTTTACTTTTTACAATATATTAATTTTAAACATGTTTTTAAAAAGTTTCTTAGCAGAAATACACTAACCTCAGCAATTTTGCCAGCCTTTCTTCTTCTTTTCTACACTATTTTGGTCCCATATACTCTAAAAACCAGTAATCAAGGGCTGTAGAGCATTAACTATCTGCTTTAAATAAGGAGGTAGACCAGTAGTGCAGACTGATTGCGGGCTTTAAAATCCTGGTTGCAACTGTATAAGGGAATCATTATTTTAGACACTTTTTCCTAGCACTGATGTTAGTGGTATGAATGACAATGTACAGAAGAAATGACTAGTCCCATTCTACTCAATTCCTTGTGACCTACTTGAATAAAGACAGACTTTACCACACTGATATTTCTAGGATTATTATAGACTATTCAATAATTCTGTAACTGGAAATCTAAAACCATGATATCACAGTGTCACTGAATTGATATGATGGAAACGAGTGCATATACACAACTAAAAAACAATTAAAATCAAATCAAATGTCTGATCATTGAGAGTGCAAGTACAAATTTTCATTGCTTATTAATTTCTTTATTAAAAACATTGCCCATGGCAAGAGCACGAAAAGAAAACATGTGCCTAAATGGAGATGGCAAAGAGTAAAAAGTAGGCCAAAACAATAATTTAAGAATGATGCTTTCATTTTAAGTACTCTGGAATCTCTATACTATAAATGTATGTTTATTTGCAATGCAAAAATATTAACAACAGTATGTCAAAATCAGACTCAGGCACCAATGCAATTAAAATCCTTTATAATCCAACCTTTATTGTTATAATTACGATTTTGTTGAAGCCAGTTGCACAACCATAGTCCTTATAAGTCTTGTATCTGCTCTTGTTTTACTGTCCATAAATTGATTTCCACCAGTGACCTCTCTAAAGGTACTAACAATATTTATTGCACCCTGCTGAGTCATAAACAACGCTGCAGCAACAGTTAATAGGGAATTCATTTTCATATTAGTCAAAGCATGGTAAGACCCCTCCCACTGTTCACATGGCGATAGGTAAATGGATCAGATTATGGCTTTGTTTGTCTTTAAAAACACATTCTGTCTTGTGTTTATTCCTAATTATATGGTAGCCAGTGCTACTAATCATATAACCCTACTGATTCAGTATAGGCGGTTTCCATAAACGTTATCAGTGATGATTTGGACATCATAGGGTCAGGCATGCAGAGTCAGGCATGCAAATATAGGCTAGGATTACAAGGGAAATAAAGAGGGAAATAAAAAAACAAAGTCTATAACCTGATGAAAAGTTAACCTGACAATCAGATTTACTTTAAAAACAAAGCTTATTTTTCACCAGCTAATAAATATCCATATAATACGTACATTATTAAAACTACAAGTTCCTACTGTATATGGTGACATATTTTGGCAGTTTGCTAGGATCATGGCTTCACATCCTATCCTTTCAGCTAGTTGCAAACTGTACCAGGTCCCTTTAAAGCCCGAAGGACAGACACAGGTTATAAATAGGATGTAATACAGGATATAGAATAACCAGCATTTGAGCTATGAATATCTCATTGTTATGTAAAGAAGTTAAGCTACACACAAAGACTGAGGTGCTTCTAAAGACTTATTCATTGAAAAAAAAAAAAAAGTTTTAATATGTAAAACCCGCTTCAGAAAATCAAACTGCTTGAAAATTCCAGATGCCTACTTCTGTGAAGAACCCAGTGAACTTCTCGGCAATTCAGTGACTCAGTGCACTTTTTCACACAGACACGATTCAACCAGAATGGAGTAGTTTTTGGCAGTCACACTGCTTGCTGTGGAAAACGTCAGCGCTACTGAGCGCATGGTTAAACTTCCTTTCATTAGCAGCACAAGACTATTTCTTGGCTAAGGCTCAGGAGAAGACCAATTTTTCATTTATTCAACAAACAAGGGGATTCTACTGAGAGTTTCTCATTGCTTTTTGGTGATCCTGACTTAATTTCTCATTATATAATTATTATATTGCCAAATTGCCCATTCCTACCAGACTGTCTCAGAAATGTTATTCAGTAAATAAGGATTCTCCTAAACCAGCTAGTAACAACAAATGTGTGTGAAATTCTTTAGAAAGCAACTGCATGAGAATAATCATTGATCTAGGGGTCTAAGTGTCTAACATCCTTTACCGAGATATGACACCTTGCTGTCTGCAGCTAACCCTATATTTAGGGCTGCAGGTTGTAGGAAGTAAGAGCTCCTGCTTCCTGCCACCATATTTTAAGGACGTTGGAAGCATGGGCGGTCAGGCTGCTACAACTTTACAGTTCCATTAACAGGAACAGCTGAAACAACATCAGCACCATGTACAGTAAATAACATGTCACATGACTGCTCCTTCAAATTCCAGAATTGTAAATGTACAATACCTTCCCCCAGGCTGACCAGATATAGTTTCAAGACCTTGAAGCATCTATTATCAAGACTTTAATGCAATTAAGTGATCCATCATTTTGTCCCTACATATCTTACGATCTGACTGATCCTGATATAATTACCTAGGAAGTATCAATAATGTGTACTGTACCTAAAAATATTCAAGTAAGAAATCATTTGAAAATACTGAAACAAAATAGTTCAAAATTGTTATTAGCAAGATTCTGTGGAAAAGATGCCATAATATCTAATCTGCAATTTTAAATGTAATAATAAAATACATTTATATTACATTTGCAGTGGGTTCTTACATTTGTGGGAAGGTCAAAAAACTTTTCAGCTTTTAAAATTGTGATAGCTTCCCAGAATTATAATATCACATTGTGGGGTTATTACATTTAAAGCTGCCTTTGTGGTTTTTGATGATTTGCCGACGTATTACCTTGGAATTACGTGGGTAATACACTGGAAATGGTTACACATGCTCTAAATTTCTTTTCTTTTTTTTCATCCGCACAGGATTTTATGCCTCTAACTCTCAGGTTAATGTATCGCTGAAGTTTGCCAATATAATTTTTATTAATAAACAATATATTGTACTTTTTACCATTCATATTTACCTTAAATGTTTCAGAACATGTGTGAGACATACTGTTATCACTTACATTATAGCAGCTGTAAAGCTTTTTGCACAGCATTCACTCTTTTTCTCTCTCACCCTTAAAGATAATACGACACAAATCACAGCTTGTCATGCTGTCAAGAAACTGGAAAACACAACCTGATCTGACCTGACGTCTGATTGGCAGACTGCTATAAATAAAATAAAACTACAATTACAGTAAGCTTCAGAATATGAATAATTAATTGTTTCACTTTTTACATAAGGCCTCAATATGAGCCTGTGCTGCTTGACCTATGGCCGTTAAGAGTACTGAAAGTGTTATTTGCTTCCAAATATGACTACCATCAAGTTGTGGTCAGTGAATTAAAGCGGCAATGTAAAAAAAAGGCAATATGATTTATTTAGTCTGTTTACACTAAGAGCACTTGATATGGCTTATCAGATCAGTATACATAAGACATCCAAGATCGTCAGTCAAGTTAAAACAAGCAGTCTTCATGAAGTCCTTTTTCCAGTTAAGATATAGTGTACAGTGCTAAGATCGTGACTCATAATAAGGAAGTGTATCCATTCTGGTGTTTACCAGTCCAGTGTTTCTAAGACATTTGCATGAAACTCAATTTCATTAACAGTGTGTATGAATTAAATCCACCTTAAATCCAGACTCACAGTGCATGTTGAAGGCTGAACAGACATGCAACATAAGCATGAACACGCACACATACACACACACACACACACACACATGCATAGGATTCACTGCAATTTATAGATATTATATAGACTCATAGAGAGCTATGTTTTGATGGATAATCCGTTTCCAAGCAATGTCTTTGATTATTTATTTCTCTTCTCTAAAACACTTCATCATAGTAAACTCTTCAGCTAGTCCTCTGACAGATGGCTTGTCCCAACAAGAAGAATGCTAAACCAGCCGTTCTTAATCCTACTCTTGGGAACTCTGCACTGGATATTATTTTACAATTTGATTGCATGTGTTAAAGCAGAGGAAACACAAAATCGGGGTTCTACAGGAACAGGATGGATTTAAATATGCAATATATGTCCTGGTGCGTTTGTACAGCAAAGTAAATCAAACTAGGCACAAATTTGCACTTTCAGATGCCAATAAACACATGCGGTGTTTGTAGGACTAATGTTTCACCATGTTTGAAGATAGTTCATGTATGACGCTAAGTATAAATTAGTACTATATACATATTTGTGTGTCAAACATGCAGATGGTCAGGAGCTGTGTATGAGAAGTCTTTAAAGTCATCCTGGTTCACAGGGATCAGTGCTTCTTCTATGGGGGTGAGCGTGGGTTCTTCCTGGGTGAAGTCAGGATCAAAATTGTTCACGTCCTCCGAAGATTTCTGCACAGCGCATGGCAAAAACAGGGCAGGGGTTATAAATAAAGCAGTGAACTATTTTAGTCCAGTTGGCTGCATAAAGCATACTCCTGTCACCATTAACACTTAAAGATGTTATGGCGTAGCACAGCTGTAAATAGTAATCCTGGTGATGTAATTAAAGAGGTGTAATTGTGCTGGCTGGCTTTACTTACTATTCGAGGTTTGAAGGGGGACTCCAACTCGCGCTTCAGCAGCTTCTCCCAGTCCAAGTCGCTAAAAAAAGGGTGAGCAGTGATCGCCCTTTCCCCTCCGTCCCGCTTTACACAGCCTAGTCGACGTGAAGCATCTCTGGTTAGGAACTGGAGGAGACCAATACATTATGTACTTGTTAGTAAATTCTGCAATCTATTCCGACTTCAGTTTATGTTTGGAGGCTCAGCGTGCTCTTTGGTAAACCACAGTGGCAGATAAAAGGGATGAACTATTTCCTAAAAGGTCAGCTAGGGTCAAACTCTTAACCTTTGCGCTGGCCCAAACATTTAGAAACAAGACATTTTATTACACACAGAAGGACAATAAAGAGACTGCCTCCTTCCCAGCCCTAAATCAAAGACGAAGCCTTGCGCAACTGCTTTCATACAGGATTACGGACGAAACTGAATCAAAGACATTGCACCACCCAGGAAAATTACTGTTTACTCTGTTGCTGGGATAGCTTGTGTTTCCCCCTACTAGAGCAATTAACTGCCATTGAAACAAGTCATTAGAATATTATACGTGTTCCAAGCCACAACTCTATTATTCCTTTTTAATTAACAGGACAGTTCTAGGTTGAACCCCAATAAATAAAATGTCTGGCCAACAAAAACCGCTCAAGGATTTAAACAGAAACAAAATGCAAAAGGAAACATTGTGTGGATTGAACCTACCCTCTAATTTTCTCTCCAGAGAGATACAGTCTCATGCTGCAGGGGATAATCCATGCATCCATGCAGGCACAGTTTTTTTTTTTTTTTAACCCTTACTAAAGTGGAATAGGATTAAATAACTATAGATTAAACTCACCCTGGCCAAGGGTCTTTATTTGATCTAGATCAAACCCTTACGGCCATAACTCTTATGGAATCATGGTCTCCTAGCAACTAATCATATAACTGGCTTAAAACAAAGCTCTTAACTACCATGTGCGGCTATTTCCTATAACTCATGGCCCCATATTAACGTAGTCAATATCATGGAATAGAATTGTTCTGTTAATAGAAATATTGAGCTGCAAGGTCTTTGACTTTGACCCACTTTTCTCCACCAGATGCCGGCCTTCATGGTGCAGCGTTGGTGTTAATCTTTACAACGTCATGATGTTGAGCTTATGTAAGAGGTTATGTAAATCAATCTTCTCCAGCAGCTGTCCGGTGTCCTCAGAACTGTAGTATGATACATAAGGTGGAGTCTAAATGTCTGAGAATATTTATATTCATGATTCTGCACTGAATCAGACAAGACAAGTTGTTGCCAATAATCTAATTCGTAATGCAAATTGTTGTATTGAATAAGAAAAGAATGCAAAGAGAAGTATTTTACTAGTTGTTTAAGCTTCCATTGTACTGTACATTACCTCAAGCTTCCTAAAAAGCTTCACACAATGACATAAAAAAAATTATCACATGCTTTTACACAAAGCAATTTACAATTTCTTCCTATTTAACATTTATACTGTAGGTACAGTATACTGCCTGTATCATACTGAACATTTTACAGTAGCCAGGGGTGTGGTGGATTCATAGATTAGACCAGAAACTGCAATGCCAGTCCATTGTCACAGCATTCACACACACATTCACACACGCAAAACCAAGTTCAGTTTGGAACAGAATAGTTAACTGTTCTATTATTCATAACATTAGCTGCCAGATTTAAAGAAGGGGGTTTCTGCATTGTTTCATTTGTACAGTATTTCAAAAGTAGAAGCCAGCACACACAACTGGAAGTAAAAGTAAACAAAAAAATAAAGACGTAATGTAGTGATTCCTGTAGACTGATAAGTGACACAAAGATGAAATGATAAGTCATTGGTTGTTTTTGAGATGAATTCAGACCTCCACACCCCACAACACATTCACCCACGCTTACTGGCAAGCTGAAACACTTGCTTGTCTCGACAGACTGGATGCTGCTAGTCTACATTATCATTATTTTTTCCACTCCTTTACAGGCGTCACATCCAACATGACTAAAAATGGTCTGACTAAATCATAAGCATATTGACCTTACATTCACAGTAGGAGTTTAACTTACCCCTCTGAGGATGTGCTCAGCCTCGTTGCTAAGCCAAGATGAATAAATCACCTCATCCCTGAGGATTGACTCAAACAGCTCATCCTCTGTCTCTGCCTCAAACGGTGCATGTCCACACAGCATCTCGAACAGTAGGATTCCCATAGCCCACCAGTCCACAGACACACCATACGGTTCCTCTAGGATGATCTAACACACACACACACACACACACACACACACACACACACACACACACACACACACACACACACACACACACACACACCAGAATTCAGAATTCAATATGCAAAACTGCACATCCATTACAAGCTATGTGCATGCGGATATATAAACAGACAGGAGATTATCATCACTTCTAATAAATATTTACTTCTGGCGCAATGTAGTCTGGTGTTCCACAGAAGGTGGAAGTCAGGCCTCCATCCGCCACCCCTTCCTTGCACATACCGAAGTCTGCCAGCTTACAGTGCCCATCTTTGTCCAGTAGTATGTTGTCCAGCTTCAGGTCCCTACACCAGTATATACAGTATACAGAAGTTTTATTGCATAATATGTGCAGATATATGAGTAATAATAAGGATTAGCCCGAGTTACTGTTAGGTTATAGCATAAGAATGATTGAAGTCCTTGTTCCAGGCACTGTATGATACTGCAAATAGAGCTATAGCACTTTGATGTGCAAGTGCAAACAGGATTGCTACTCATCCTTATCTTATTTTTGTCCAAAGGAATGCATTGTGATGTTCTCCATACAAAGTTTACAGGGAATATAGGGCAGTGGTGGTTCTAATACTGTTCAAGCCCCAATACTGCCAAGCTGTCACTGTTGGGCCCTTGAGTAGGGCTCTCCTTTAGTGGTGTTGTATCAATGATGACTCTGTGACTATTGAATATGTAGAGAAAAGAATTGTACTGGGCTATAATGTACTGAATATAAACCCATCTTCTTTAAAATATACCTTAAATGCACTCATAAGATTGTAAAGCAATAGCTGTGCAAGAATGATTCACTTCCTGTTTGCAAACTGACTGTATGTGTTTGAGTTCTACACATATTTCCGCAATATAGACAGAATAGAAAGCAGAAATTGGAATGCTTACAAAGGAAGGGCACATGAACACAAAATATCATTCTTATGACAGAATGACTACAGAGATTCTAAACAAAGATTGAAAATCAGAGATTCAAGGATATTCATGAGTAGTAACAGGATAATGTTCTAGCACAGTTGCACCTAGATAAGTGTACCCTATTATACCTCGTTGATCCCCCAGACAAGTTTGTGACTTGTCAGGACTTGTGACAAGTCAGGATTAGGAGACACAGCCAGCTCAGCAGATGCGGAAAAAAAATGTGGAAAGCTACAAAATGCCATGAAGGCCAAAACCGTGTAGTTTCTCACGTCTACAGTGGTGGACTGCTGGCATTGCAATGCTGTCTGGTAAAGTAACTATTCCCAGCATTAACCACAAACCAGAGGGAGACCAGAGACAAGGACAGGTCTCATCTAAAACAGCAATAATTAAATTTTTTTTTTTCAGTTATCTAGCCATCAAATAAACCAGTGCCCTACCAATACCTTATCCAATAATGCCAAGTAATTCCAGTTTGCAAAAGTGTTACCTGACATCATTTAATATAGTATAGCTCTGAGTATGATCTCTCATTTCAAGTAATACACTAAATAACACTGAAACAGACTTACATTCCAGTGATTAAATGGAAGGATAGCTTTTTTTTTTTACATGGAAGAATCAGTATGTAATATAAGCATTATAATATCCCTGTTCACTTATACATAACGTCACTATATTTGGATATCTCTTTAAGTGCATTCTTCTTTGTCATCCAAAGAAAACTCTAAAACTCTTAAAGCAAGCTCTGAACAAAGCAAGCACCAGGAGAATTATTAGTCCTCTTCCTGAGAGTAGATTAAAGACTGATTACCACTGGATTAAAGTGTGGTCCAATCGCAATCCAAGATCATTGGTTAGCAAGATGGGATGATCATATTTAACAAGGATAAAAGCAATGATTATTAGTTTTAAAATACTGTATTAATGTTTAAACAAGGAAAGACTATGCTGTAATAGGAAAAAAAAAATCAAATACAAATATTAACTTCAACTTCAAGAGCAGGATTATGATGCAATAGCGCTAGAAAGTGACTCATTTCCTGCCGGTCTTGTGGTGCAGAGGAGGGAGCAGGGGGTAGTGGCAACAGGGAGAGTACGTGTATCCTTTTTTAACAAGCAACACAAAAACCAAAGGCAATAAAGAGTCTTTATTATATAAAATATTTTCTTAACAAAAAGTTTAACAGGAGATCTAACATTAGTACAAATAATCAAATTTCTTTTGGAAAGTTACAGTATAATAGATTAATATGGGGAATTTCCTGAGTGAAAGCATAGCTTTTACTCTTAGTTATAGCATTCATCATTATCTGGAATCATCTGACTAGTCGTTTCATGTTTAGTCTATTACCGTTAAAAAAGGAAAGAAAGAAAAAAGGTAACTACAAGGATGATCAACTTGTAGACAAAAATGTCACAAGACTTGTAGACCAGTCCTAAAGTCTTCTCTGACAATGTATATATTTTCTTTGCATTTGGCAGTAATCCTGAGTATACTATAGGGAAAACAAAGGCTGATCATGAATGGAGTTCATAGCTGGTAGACTAAACCACAAATTACAGCATACATCCTATTTTCTAAAAAGACCTGTATATTCTACAGCGCTCCTGGATCATCTGTAGACAGGTGAGATATGCAGACAGATTGTGCACAGAAATATGCTTTGAAGTAAAAAACAACAACAGAACGGACAAGTTAGACTCAGTTGTACAGCACAATGATTGAATTTGCGGTTGCACTGCTGTGTCACATACATTCAGTAATGGATGAATGCCAGGAAATAGGTAGACTACGTTATCTACAACTCAAGCAGTCATGCAGAATGATCCGATCTAAAGTGTTTGTGGTGTTTGGTGCCTCCTCAGAGTGCTGTCTGGTCTAAACCAGGTTTTTTTATCTTGTGTATGTCGTACAAGAAATGCATTACCCAAGCACTGTATGACTGGTTGACAACTATGATGTTTTAAGTTCACAAATAATGATCATTCCCAAATTATGGACAATCTTGTTACCTGGTTTTATTGACTGGTTGAAAATTTAAAAAAATGATTTGTTGCAGTTTCTGTTTGTAACCACTAGGTGTAATAATAACGCTATGGAAGCTAATGCCTAGCTGCTGTGCACCCTTATGCTGTACTCTGAGGCAGACCGAGCCAACTGCATTGCATTTCCTGCTTCCTCCCTGCTTCCATTTTTGAACTGAGTTGAAAGTTGAACGAACGAGAGTTGAACTGTCCTCTCTCTTTTCTGCATCACAGTAATTTCAGTCAAACTAATTGCAACAAGATTCACTCAGTTTCATTGTTTGTAGTATACGTATAAAAGTGTATAAGTATAAATGTATAAGTATAAAAATGCTTTAATAATATAAATAATCACTGAAACATCATTAGTATTGCAAAACTGCAAAAACATTTGCCGCATTAACATTTCTAGTATAAAAGCCGGGGCTCAGACCAACCTGCCCTCTATGGAGGAGTTGCAACTGCATACCCCACTATAATTATCTCAATAATCATGACTCTACTATAATCATCACCCTAAAATGTTCCGTAGAAATTTCTATACCTCAATTCTTTTCATCGTGTTACAGTTGACATTGTGACAAGGTTACAGGTGTGCTGTACCTAAAGAATATGTTTTTACTGATAATAATTGGTTTCTTTTTAAATACACACTGCATACCCCAAGGCAACATTGCTAAGTTATTATGTTTTTTAGTAAAGATAGAGTAGGCTACTTGTTACTTGTTGCAGCTTGTTAACTTGTTGTTGTTAACTTTCAGAATTATAATGTCAGTCTGAAATGATGATGTGTGTAGATGTTAAAAGACACTGAGCGAGAAGAGAAATTAAAGGACAGAGACGGGACATAAAATAATATATTACATTGGATAATAAAAAAGTTTTTTTTTATTTATTCACATTTAAAACTCTTATATAGAAAGAGTTTTAGAAAAAAAAAAATTTTAATTCACATGTTTTGCCACAGCTCTAAGCTCCCCTGTCTGATCATGGGATTAGGTTACTGCTTTTGTGTGGGTATCCCCTGGGTTCTCTGGTTTCCTAACAGCCTGTTAAAAATGTGGGAGAAGTACTGGCTACTCTGAATATAATGTACTGGCTACTCTAAATTGCCCTAGGAAATGCGAGTGCAGTGGGCTGGCTGTTAATGTATGGTAATAAAAACATTCCAATGAAAGGTCAAGCTAACAATGTTGAAAGAGCAGGGTTTTTTTCAGAAAAATCTAGAGACAATCAACTGTCGTCTGCTCGGGCTTGTATTGTTGTGGTCTTTCAATTTGGACGAGTAGAAGCTAAGCACGTTCACGATGGAGCAAGTCACATGGAAGAGGTGAAAAAAGGAGTGTAGTTTACATGGCTACGTCTGAAACATCAGTTGGGGTGTGTCGATGCCAGTAAAATTTGTTAGAGACAGGTACAAACATAACCATGCTTAAACAAACAAGCAGGACAAATGACAAGGCTTCACCTGTAAATGAATAACTCGTGATGTACTGTTTGCACAAATAATCAAATTTCAGTGTTGCCTTATTTATTTATTTATTTATTTATTTATTCAGCCATTTATTTATTATGGACATTTTATGTCCATACTATAAGCTATAATTCAGAAATGTCAGATACGCACACTGAACCCATCTGGAAAATAAAACTGAAAGTTATGAAGAATCAGTATCCGACCTGTATATGATGCCTCTGGAATGGAGGAACATAAGAGCAGAGGTGATCTGAGCAGCATAGAACCGTGCTCGGGCCTCTTCAAACCGTCGAGACTTCTGGATGTGAAACATGAGGTCACCACCGTTCACAAATTCCATAACAAAGAACAAACGGTCCTGGCAAATAGGGAGAGTGACACAGGAACATTTAATGAGCCTATAACAATCAGGGAGGGAATAATTGTTTAAAACACACACTGCCCGGACAAAAAATGTCACAGCTTGGATTTAACTGAGCAAATAGTTAAGAGCCTTCCACTGCCCGTTTCAGCTGGCAACAAGTTTTTTAACTAACTGATGCAGTTACTTCTCATTTCTTAACAAACCATGTCAGAAGACCCATCCTGTGGTTATGGCAAATATGTTTCTTTTAGAATGGTAAAATTCCTTTTTTTTAATTATTAAAATTCGGTTAAGAACTGTCCAACGCATTATTAAAACCTAACCCAGCTTACTACCTTAACCTGATGATGCCAGGATTCATCGGTCTCAAATTGTGAAAAAGAGGTTCAAATGAGGCATCATTTTCACACATAGATTGGCCACCACATATTCCAGAGCTTAACCCCATCTAGAATCTGTGGGATGTGCTGGAGAAGACTTTACACAGTGCTCCCATCATAAATAAATGATCTGACATGGATAAGCTTATCTAAATGATGCCATAGTAATAATCAAAGTAAAAGATGATCCAATGAAATATTAGAGTGTGTGACTTTTTTTTTTGGCCGGCTATATACTAAAGCATATTTGGTCTGTATTTCCTTATTTTTTCAGTACTAGAGCAAAGTTAAAAGGCTTTTTATGATGATGACTTTGTGGTACTTCTCCGTCTTGTTATTTTAGTGTGGTTTGATAGTTCGATGACAATATGCTTACCGAGATGATATCAGTGTTTGTGACCTTTATCTTCCTCATTAGTTGCACAGTCTAGAACAGGCATGCTTAGCCTATCTATGTCTGGTATGCAGTGTGTCACATGCTGTTTACCAAGAAGAGAGGAATCTTACACCAGCTTGCACTGAAAATGTACAATGTGCTGCCATCTACTGACTAAACATGGTTGTCCATTTTTCAGTATGCGGAACACCTCAGAGCACATACCATTCATTATAAAACAATTCTCTCATGTATGTAATGCAGAATTGCTGCTATTACCAGTAAAGAAGTCACTAAGGTGATGACTGCCAGTAAGGAACTACCTTTGTTTACAGTAATTCCCCAGTGTTTTACAACCAGAATATACTGTATTTACAAGAGAGACTCGATGCGCTTCACTATCATGACAAATTATGCTTTCGTGAAAAGGTAGACAAAAATGTTGCCTACCTATGTGAGTGTAATTATGCAGACACACCAAAGTCCAAGCACATGTCTGATGAAGCCTCCACCAAAATCATAAAGTGAACTTACACTCCCTTACAGCTTGCCTTTGCCATGCCATTATTTTGACAATCTTATGCAATGTTTCAATATCATTCATCATGCTCCCAGAGCCGCTCATTCACTGTTAATGCACTGTAAATGGAATATGACTGTTCCATTCAAATATGCCTGTTCCACCCTGGTCATTTAGTTGGTCCAGGTCATCAGCTAACTTCATTTTATTTCCACATAACCTTGTTGAGCCTAGACCTGACTAACTGAAGCAACCCCTGATTATAACACTGCTTCCAGAGGCGTGTAATGTGGCCACTATGCATAAGAGTGCATCACTTTATGTGCTTCCTTTCTTACCCTGATGCACCCATCGCTCTAGATCAGAGTCAGTCTGAGCTCATTAGACCACATGACCTTTCTTCCATTGCTCTAAAGTTCAAACCTTATATATTGATGCAAAGTGTACCCATGTATAACTAACATGTGGTTTTCTTGGTTTCCTTATGGTCACACAGCTGTACATCTGCAATCCTGTGAGATCTCACCACATTATATGTGTGCACAAATGCTCTTACTTTTACTATTAATTTCTACTGAATTTTTCAGCATTTTTCACAAAAAATTTTTCTGACCCGATTAATTTTATTTAAACGAATACTATAGTAATTGTACTTTTACATCGGACAGAGTGTTTTGTACTCTTTCAACCACTGCAAATACTGTGGTCACTATGTGACTTTGTTGGTGATCACAGCATGCATGCATGCAAGACAGAGGGGTTAAACAGGGGTTACAGACTTCTGCATTTTCCATTCACCCTCACTTTAATTAGGCAGTTACTGTAATTGTCGAACCAAATGTGATGCATCGGTGTGGGGAAATTCTCAAACTGTTGTGCAGAATGTGTGTTTGACATTCGCTTGCTTTAGGCACTTACGGTAGTCTGGAAACAATAGTACAGATGTGTGAGGTACGGGTGATTGTGAGCTAGAGCCAACACTCGCTTCTCGATCATGGTGGACTCGACGTCATCGTCTTGGAGTATGACATCTTTCTTTAGCATCTTCACAGCATAGACTTGTTCCTCACCGTTCATTCGAGCCAGCATCACCTGTTCACATGTGCACACACAAATAGAAATACGAGATTAACACTTTTTGAACATTTTGTGTCTTGCTTTGATTTCTGGGCGTGAATTTTGAACATATCTGAATGTTTGTTGCAAGGTGTGCTCTTTGCATTTATAGAGGACAACAAAGGGGGACAACATTATAACAAAACTCCCAGTCATTAAAACATTAATGAACTTGACCCACATCTCAAATATCTCTTTGCAGTAATTAGTCAGTAACCAAAATCCATAATATTTTGCTCCACTAATTTGGCAGGTTATTTTATTATTGAAAAATGTACGTTTAGTAAATGAACAATAAGAATAAGGTTATGTTTGTTTACCTATATTGATTGATTTTTGATAATGTATATGTCTATTATGTATATTATAACTGTCACTACATTTTTAGTTAAACTTAGCTAACTGGATTTTGCTAACTAATTTTTATTTTTCGTAAAAAGCTCTTATCGGGAGAGGCTATATAAATTAAACAAGATAAAACATAACACACGCACGCACGCACGCACGCACGCACGCACGCACACACACACACACACACACACACACACACACACACACACACACACACACACACACACACACACACACACACACACACACACACACACACACACACACACACACACACGTGGACAAAATTGTTGGTACCCTTCGGTCAATGAAAGAAAAACTCACAATGGTCACAGAAATAACTTTAATCTGACAAAATTAATAATAAATAAGAATTCTATGAATGTTAACCAATGAAAGTCAGACATTGCTTTTCAACCATGCTTCAACGGAATTATTTAAAAAAATGAACTCATGGAACAGGCCTGGACAAAAATGATGGTACCCCTAATTTAATAGTTTGTTGCACAACCTTTTGAGGCAATCACTGCAATCAAACGATTCCTGTAACTGTCAATGAGACTTCTGCACCTCTCTGCAGGTATTTTGGCCCACTCCTCATGAGCAAGCTGCTCCAGTTGTTTCCGGTTTGAAGGGTGCCTTTTCCAGACAGCATGTTTCAGCTCCTTCCAAAGATGCTCAATAGGATTGAGGTCAGGGCTCATAGAAGGCCACTTTAGAATAGTCCAGTGTTTTCCTCTTAGCCATTCTTGGGTGTTTTTAGCTGTGTGTTTTGGGTCATTGTCCTGTTGCAAGACCCATGACCTGCGACTAAGACCCAGCTTTCTGACACTGGCCAGCACATTTCTCTCTAGAATCCCTTGATAGTCTTGAGATTTCATTGTACCCTGCACAGATTCAAGACACCCTGTGCCAGATGCAGCAAAGCAGCCCCAGAACATAACAGAGCCTCCTCCATGTCTCACAGTAGGGACAGTGTTCTTTTCTTCATATGCTTCATTTTTCCGTCTGTGAACATAGAGCTGATGTGCCTTGGCAAAAAGTTCCATTTTTGTCTCATCTGTCCATAGGACATTCTCCCAGAAGCTTTGTGGCTTGTCAACATGTAGTTTGGCATATTCCAGTCTGGCTTTTTTATGATTTGTTTTCAACAATGGTGTCCTCCTTGGTCGTCTCCCATGTAGTCCACTTTGGCTCAAACAATGACGGATGGTGCGATCTGACACTGATGTTCCTTGAGCATGAAGTTCACCTTGGATCTCTTTAGAAGTCTTTCTGGGCTCTTTTGTTACCATTCGGATTATCCGTCTCTTTGATTTGTCATCAATTTTCCTCCTGTGGCCACGTCCAGGGAGGTTGGCTACAGTCCCATGGATCTTAAATTTCTGAATAATATGTGCAACTGTAGTCACAGGAACATCTAGCTGCTTGGAAATGGTCTTATAGCCTTTACCTTTAACATGCTTGTCTATAATTTTCTTTCGAATCTCCTAAGACAACTCTTTCCTTCGCTTCCTCTGGTCCATGTTGAGTGTGGTACATACCATGTCACCAAACAACACAGTGACTACC
The DNA here is from genome assembly GCA_030347435.1 of Clarias fuscus. Taxonomy (NCBI): domain Eukaryota; kingdom Metazoa; phylum Chordata; class Actinopteri; order Siluriformes; family Clariidae; genus Clarias; species Clarias fuscus. The sequence goes on along the minus strand of CM059229.1, from coordinate 16,087,364 downwards.
TGGAGCCCTATATATAGGCCCACTGACTGATTACAAGATTGTAGACACCTGTGATGCTAATTAGTGGACACACCTTGAATTAACATGTCCCTTTGGTCACATTATTTTCAGTATTTTCTAGGGGTACCGTCATTTTTGTCCAGGCCTGTTCCATGAGTTTATTTTTTTAAATAATTCTGTTGAAGCATGGTTGAAAAGCAATGTCTGACTTTCATTGGTTAACATTCATAGAATTCTTATTTATTATTACTTTTGTCAGATTAAAGTTATTTATGTGACCATTGTGAGTTTTTCTTTCATTGACCGAAGGGTACCAACAATTTTGTCCATGTGTGTATGTACCTCAGTGTATAGACACCTGGGCTGCCCTAATTTCGAAAACCACCAGCCACTGGCCAATATATAAATAAGTATTATTAAATAATTATTAATTGTAAATTAATGATCATGATATTTTCTCCAGAATAAAGTGATGTACACTGTATTCTATAAGTATAGTATGTAGTAGCGGAAGTATCTGTGTTTTCACGGTTTGTAGAAATAATTAAAATGTTAATAATAAGCTGATCAGCTTTAATGTAATGTAAAGTGATATTATTATTTCAGGTTTATGCCCACGTACATGTCTGTCTGTCTTGAATAAGTAGATTCAGTTTTGTCTTAAAATGACTCATTCAGACCTTCATCGCTGTTATTTTAATGGTGAAAATAATAACTATTCCCAGTAAAATCATTTAGTTTTGAATTTCTAATTAATTTCTATTGGTGCAGGTGTTGGCTTACATTGTGCAAACAGCTTATTAGAGGCGTAGATTATTAAATTTGCGGTTTCTAATGTGGCATGTATCTGCTCAGAACTTCATCTCGTCTCGCTTTTTGATTTCATTAATGTTTAGCTTCAGGCAAATAAAAATCCTGCCAGAGTTTCTTCACATTATGTCCAGCCAGTTTTGCGTGATGCTGTGGCAAAATCTGGCTGGACAGACAATCGACAGATAGGATAAACAGTAATCCATAAACAGAATCAATATTTGTTTTGTCAGGTATAATTTGAGCCATTTTATAAAGACATTATCTACGTAATAAATTTTACTGAGCATCCTGCAAAACCACGCACAGTTTTTTCAGACTCTTGCATGCAAAACCCAGCAGCTTTTATTTTGTTTTTTGTATATGCTGCTTTCTTTTCTGGCATACAAATATTCTTCTGTAACTTTCATTAATGTCATAAATGTTTTTGTATTGAATCAATAATAAGTTCATAACCTAATTTTAAAAAAAATCAATAACAAAGTATATACCAAAAACATGGGCAACTAAGACTTTTGCACAGTACTGTCTTTAGCATTTACACAGTAAAGTTGGATAAGTAGTGTTGTGTCTAGGTATGTAGCTTAATAAACGCCTTAAACCTCTTTCATGTAACCTGATATTACAGATTCTCTCAAGTATAACATCTTACATTATGCCTGACATGTCTGTTATAAATCTGAGAGATATCATATGCCTTATAAAAATCAGGCTTGAAACAATATTTCTGAATATTTCTTGAAACAATATTCTTGGACTTTGGTTGTAGGATAAACTTTTTTTTAATACCATAAATTCTATTTGATGATCTGTTAAATAGAAGTATATGTAATCTTATGTGTATAAAGTTGAATGCATCTCACCTTGCCAAAGCTGCCTTTTCCCAGGACCTGAAGGAATGTAAAATCCTCAAGGCCCACCTTCATACCCTCCTCCATAGTCATATCAGACTGCCCTAGACTTTGAACACTAGACCTTGAAGACTTCCCTGAGGATGCGCTTATCTGTGGGAAAGGCAAATAAATACACATGGACTCATTTTACTTGGTTTCATGGTCTACTGGTGGCTGATGTTTTCACAATACTGCTGATGCTCTACCGTTGACTGGCGTTTGCTGAGTCTCCCTGCCTCCAAGCCAATCTCTGCCAACTTGCTGGCCAGCTCTGCACTGTTCACCCCACAATTGGGAGCAACATTTTTTTCGCAACGAATGTGCACGTTCATCTTACAACCTGAACATAATTTACAAAGGGTTTAGAAACAATGCTAGTTTTTAATAAGTTAGTTAATACATTGCACAAACAGTTTATAAAGCATGGAGCTACTACTATCAAGGATTTTCATGTTGTCTCCCACCTCTTAAGAACCTGCCCATTGATGGACTGGCTAATATATGTTGCTCCCTATTATTAATGTGTGAGTGTCGACTCTTCTTCTTTCTTTCATATAATGACAACTACACATAAAATATGACAAAAACCTCACCCAAAACTTCACATATAGCTGTTCAGCACTGACTTAATTCATATTTAAACAGTGTTTATGAATGTGTTATAAAGGCCCTGTTTAGTTACCTTTCAAATACAGTGTTATTGAATCTGAACACAGTCTGTGACATTTTGTTGTTACCTTTGCATTGAAGACCCTGTTTCATCAGACCATACAGGAGTGATCCACAGTGGTTACAGTAAGTGGGCACTTTATAATTGTGTATATGAAATCGATGAGGTAAGTTAATGCTAAAACCTTGACTTGTACCCTACAAGAAAGAGCAGATTTGGAACGTCAGACTTATTATACATATATTTATTATACAGATAAAATTACAGAAACAAAATGACCTTACCTCATTTTCCTTTTTTTTCATCTTTGGACACTCAGTGACAACCAGATGGTGGCATTTCTTATGGACCACACAGGTACAAACTGACATTTTGAAACAATAATTAATACGGGTTAAGAATCCAGAGTCTAATGACAATGTTTTCCAGTCACGATGGTGAGTAGGGTATTTTAACAATCTGAACAATTCTAAAGACGTTTACCTTGACACTGGTAACCCTGCTTCCCGAAAACGCCCCTAGAGAGAGATAACAGATAAACATTCAGGATGTTTGACGTTCAGCCAGATTATGGTTTTAAATCGCTGTCTAAATTACAAGACTGGTGGAGTTTAAATTTACAGCCAGACACAAGTTGCAGAGAATGTAGAAGGTAAGACGTACACTGTCCTTGAGTACATTTTCACTGTCATTGCCATATTTGTTTACATGTAGGTTTATAAACATGATTCTTGCTAATTATAACCGTTAAAGTACATTTATTGGTTTTCTTTTGTGAATTTGTCTTCAGTACTGAATTTCTCAACTAACAACCAAATTACATTCACTGAGCACTTTATTAGGAACAACTATACACCTGCACATTCATTCAATGATATGACTAGGCAATTATGTACCAGCAGGGCAATAAATTCAATCCTGCAGATGTGTGTGAGGAGCTTCAAGTAATATTCACATCAGAATAGGAAATTCAGTAATGTAGAAACAGAAGGACTGGTTTGAGTGTTTCTGTAATTCCTGACATTTTGGGATTTTCACACATGACGGTCTGTAGAGTTTATTCTTTAAAATTGTGCAACACCGAAAAAATCATTCAGTGAGCAACAGTTTCATGGATGGAAAGAAAGGTCAACAGAGATCGGCCAGATACAGTATGCCACACCTTAAGTCGGATGGGTTGCAACAGCAGATGTCCACATGGGGCTTTAGTTTGTCAGCCAAGAAAAAAAAGCTAGTGCCTCAGTGAACTGCACAGATGAATACTGGAAAAATATAGTCTGGTTTGATCATAGGGTCAGAATTTGGCAAGTCATTGCCAATGAACAGTGAAGTAATGGTATGAAAAAAAATGTCTTGGCACACATTAGGCCTTTAAATCCCCATCAGTCATCACTGATTATGTGCATCACTTCCTGGCAATAATTTATAATCTTCCAAGGCCTAATTCCTGCATAATAATGCACCATAATCGCAATGCAAAAGCTGTCCCAAACTGGGTTCATGAACAAGACAATGCGTTCAGTGGTCTTCAGCTTTAATAGTCACTGGATCCGAATCCAGTAAAACACCTTTGGGGCTGTGGTACAGTAGAAGGTGCAGGAATTGCATGAATCAATAGTGTAAATATGGACCAAAATATCAAAGTAGTATTTGAATTCCATGAATAATTAAGGGGGTTTCGAAAAGCAAAAGTATGCCTTATCCAGTATTAGTATAGTGTTCATAATAAAATAAAAATAATAATAAATAACAATAAAAATCAAGGGTGTTAAATTTGTTTTAAGTAAAATTTAGCTTTTTTTTATTCCATATGATCCAAAACCTTATTAGTACTGAGTACATTGACCGAATAACATGACACACAGAGAGAAACAGGTTCTCTTTTTTTAGTTTCTGTTAGTTGTGACGGAGTAATCTGGGACATTTAACTATATATACAGTATCACTCTGTATCACATGTCAGCATGGGTGCAGTCAGTAGGGTCTGCTGTACTGGAAAGAGGGGAAAGCAGCTGCCCTCAGAGAAGAGGAATGGCAACTTTGATGACAGGGAAGGCAAGGGAGTTGGTTGGCATGATGCAGAGAAGGAAGGTGGATATACTGTGTGTCCAGGAGACCAGGAGACCAGGTGGAAAGGTAGCAAGGCTAGAAGCTTATGAGCAGGGTTCAAGTTGTTTTACCATGGGGTGGACTGGAAAAGGAGGAGTTATCTTGAAAGAGGAGTTTGTAAGGAATGTTCTGGAGGTAAAAAGAGTATCGGAGTGGTTGGTGTGCAAAGTTGTTTGGTGTTCAGGACAGGAACGTAGAAGAGCAAAAGGTGGAGGACTTTGCAAAGAGGATGGAAATTGCAGTAGTGAATACTTTCTTCCAGAAGAGACAGGAACACAGGGTGACATAAAAGATCAGAGGCAGGAGCACTCAGGTGGACGACATTTTGTGTCGACGTTGTAATCTGCAGGAGATCAGTGACTACAAATTATTGGTAGGGGAGAGTGTAGCCAGACAACACAGGGTGATGGTGTGTAAAATGACCCTGGTGGTGAGGAAGGTGAAGAGGACAAAGGCAGAGCAGAAGACAAAGTGGTGGAAGTTGAAAAAGGAAGAATGTTGTTCAGTTTTCAAGGAGGAGTTGAGACAGGCTCTGGGTTGTCAGGCAAAGAAATGAGGAGGAGAAGGATGTGCAGCATGTTAGAGTGATTAAAGATAGGGACGGAAATGCACAGACAGGTGCCAGGAGGGTGATGGGAAGATGGAAGGAGTACTTTGAAGAGTTGATGAATGAGGAGAAGAAAGAGTAGAAGAGATGACTGTTCCTGTGGAGCAGGAAGTAGCAAAAATCAGTAAAAATTACAACAGATGCGGTATTTGCGTTGAGGATGCTGATGGAGAAGTACCAAGAAAGTAATAGGCAGTTGCATTGTGTCTTTGTAGATTTAGAGAAAGTGTATGACAGGGTGCCGAGAGAGGAGAGAGATATTGTATGAGGAAGTCTGGAATGGCAGAGAAGTATGTTAGAGTGGTGCAGGACATGTATGAGAGCTGTAAGACAGTGGTGAGTTGTGCCTGAGGTGTAACAGAAGAGTTCAAGGTGGAGGTGGGTCTGCATCAAGGATCGGGTCTGAGCCCCTTTTTGTTTGCTATGGTGATGGACAGGGTAATAGATGAGGTTAGACAGAAGTCTCCATGGACAATGATGTCTGCAGATGACATTGTGCTTTGTAGCGAGAGCACCTCTAGAGATTGAGGTGGTTTGGACATGTTCAGAGGAGAGATTGTGAATATATTGGTAGAAGGATGCTGAGGTTGGAACTGCCAGGCAGGAGATTTATGGATGCAGTGAGAGAGGACATGAAGTTAGCTGGGGTTGAGAGAAGAGGACGCAGAGGATGCGGTTAGATAGAGGCAGATGATTCGCTGTGGCAACTCGTGAAAGGAAACAGCCGAAAGACAAAGAAGAAGATACGTATATTCTAAAGCAAAATAAGCAGAAATATAAAGTAAATATTGTAAACTTCTCAGGACTTTCCACTACTTTTGGCTACATAGTACCATAATTAAGAATTTAAAACTACTTTCGCCAGCTTTAATTTCGCTGTCGGTCATCACAGTTAGTTAGTTCAGCCATTCGCGGAAGGATACATGTTGGCTGAGCAAAAGCATAAAATGCTGATGGACTGTTTAATAAAATTCTTCGTAGATCCGTCCCTTGTATCTACGACCACATGACAGCCATGTTGAAATTCAGTACACCAGCACTCCCTCTCAGGTGATATTGTTTAAGTAAAGCCATATGTTTATAACTAACATACCTTTTGTGAAATATATATTAGAAATCATTGAAAGGCCTCATTTGTCACTCATAGGATGTGTTTTTATTAGATTTGTAAATACATCATGTTGGCATTAATCATGCTTGTTTTTTGTGTGTGTGTGTGTGTGTGTGTGTGTGTGTGTGTGTGTGTGTGTGTGTGTGTGTGTGTGTGTGTGTGTGTCATAAGATCACCATATAAAATTTTTGCAGTGGCAGCAAAATGTAGGTTGTCGTAGAAAAGTGGCCATGAACTTGTGTCCATTGACTTGGTGCACTTTCCTCCTCAAAGCTCGCTGTCGTTTCCTGCTTAACTGCTTGTGAGTCCTCCATCCATTAACAGCGGCATCATCTGAAATCAAAGACACAGTGCTAAAGACGTAATATCGTGTGTTTGACACGTACAAAATAAGCATTCAGCTGGAGGAAATGAGTATGCCGACAGTTCATAGTATAACTACAGATGTGGTAGAATAGAGAAGTTCTGCGAGGAAAGAGGAAGCAATATTATGTAAGATAATACTGTAAATGTCATAATGTCAAACGTGTAATATATAAAGGCATAGGTAGATATAAGAATGTATAGAAATTCAATGTAAATTGTATGAGCAGATCGAATAATATTAGCCAGAACTTTGCAGGTCATATTTTGTATAAACACCAGAAAAAATGTAAGATTAAGCAATATTATGTATATGGAAAAAAATTATGTTGGGTAAATTCCAATACATAGAGGGTGATCACACCTACATTATGAACTACAAAAAAATATTTGATGAATACTCTGTCAATATCAGTTACACCAAAATGTTTGGATGCAAAATACTATGGTAATAAAATAAACTTTTTTGCTTAAAAGTGGGTGTAGCTAATCAAAGCTTCCACAAACTAAAAGTTTAGTGAGATAACAAAACCTTACAATGGCGCAATGAGCAATGGTACAATATTGCCCCATATTGACCTGTAATATTTATGCCAAACAACGTGTTACATGTTATGTTTACATTTATGAGATTGAGTATTATTAAGTCTTTTTAGCACTCCATTCCTACTAGACCTTTGTACGGGTTGGTACTGCACTGTCCTTGTGTCCATCTGTTTTTATACATACACATGTGCACTTAATGATGTCTTGAGTTATAGTGAAATTTAGTTATGTATAATCTCATGTAGTTCTGTCTTGTTTTATGTAACACCTGGTCAAATGCAGAACTAATAGGCTCCTGAACTAGTAGGCTCTCTACAATACTCAGACAGAAACTAAATGCAATGTGTGAATTTTGATCAAATCAGTGGAGCACTACTGTGTGTTTCCGAGTAGTGTAACGGAATATCGGCCCTATTATCCCGCAAGATGGGGCGTTCAATTCCTCAGCCATCTGTAGCCAGTAGTCTAGAGAGCAGATTGGCCGTGCTCTCTCTGAGTTAATAATGGCATACCTGCTTTCCCACATCAATCATAGCAACACTAGCTAATCGAGGAGTCGAGGTCATGCAAGTACAGTAGATGAGGCAAGCGTGTTACGCCATCTCCCAAAATTGCTTGAGCAGCAGTTGGGAACGATGTGGCCGGAAGTATGTGACAGTCTTTACCATTCCTGGTTGGTAGCTGTCGTGCCTTGATGATAGAACACTCATATAGAGGGATAGGTGGGAATCAGCTATGGTGAAATTAGGGAGAAACTTGGGGGGCAAAAGAAGGAAAAGTGTTATAGTTCATATAATAATTGTTCAAATGTAAATACATGGCATTTTCTGTGCAAAAGTTGCATAAATGTTTAGAGGCCAACTGATTCAATGTGCTGTCTCTATGCCGGAATCCTACTCCCAGGATACAGCCTGAGAACAATGCTCCCTCCATTACAATCCCTTACATTCATGTCCGTCCTACTTATGCGCACCTGCGCCCAATCACAGTCACTTTCAAACACAGCATTAAAGCACCTTTACACCACAGTCACGTTACAAAGGATATGCTCTGTGTTTTGCATACCAATTGTTGTCAAGCCTTTGACCGTATATTGTCCCTCTGTTTTTGATCCTGTTTCTGGTTTCCATGTCTTGCCCTTGCTTACTCCTCTTCATGTTGTTTGTTAATTGCCTAACCATTGCCTGCACCCTGACATTGAGCTATGTCTTTGCCAAGTTTAATAAATCCCTGTCAAACTGCCCCTGCATCCGTACCTGCTTCATGACACAAAGAGACTCATGGGAAGTTTATCATGCACAAAGATAAACCCATTTATAAGTATTTAAAAGTATCTATAGCCACTACAGGCTGTCAGTAGGTATATGAAGAGTTCACATATATTTTTGGAGACTAGAGTGATTGGGTGAATAAGTGGTACAGTGGTATCTACGCACATAAATGAGGCACCTTTAAATTTTGCAAGAAATTAGCCGATCAAAACTTGTATGCGTCAGTGGTAAACCATTTTGGGCAAGATTTAGTGAAGACATAGCACCACGGATCTCAAGAATGTTAGCAAGAACGGCAGGAAGAAGAAAAGGGAGCCACTTTTAGTTTTGCCTTTAAACCAACTACTGCCAAAGAACAATCAAGGAATCAATAAATTAAAATTAAGTTAGTTTTAATGTCTATTTAGTTCATATTTTACTTTATTTACATTTCTTTGATTGCTTTTATATGCAAAAATATTATTATATTGTTGGAAATTGGTAGTATGATAATATTTTTTTTGTGCCGGAACGGATTATCTGCATTTACATTATTTCCTATGGGAAAATGCAGTTCTCAATAGGAAAATCCACTGGAATGGATTAAATTTGTATGCTGAGATACCACTGTAATTATTTCTACGGCCAGATCCCAAGACAAAAGAGCACTGCAAGACAAAATCCCAAGACAAAAAAGCACTGCAAATCAAGAGGAGTTTTTTGGGCCCTGTAGTATACAGCACTCACATTCAATAAAAATGTCTGAGCAGGTATAAACTCTTCTCTCACATCAGTGTGGGAAAGCAAATGCCCTCCCTCTACCAGCATGGTTATAACTGTGAATTAATGGAACCTGAACTTTGGTAAATTAATCACATGAGAGACCAAAGGCCGAGTGCCAAAGATATCAAAGCTGTGCCGATATACAATACAACTACGACCTCGAGTGTGATATTGCTTTTATATATCAACTCTACAAACACCATTTATTATCAACAGATTCTGATTTGTTTATTTAATCTGTTATTTGGCTATTTGGCTCTGCCAACACAAGCTTTTTATGGTCGTGGGTGGCCTGGAGAATATCCCAGGACACGAGGTGGGGAACATGCTGGACAGGGTGCCAAGCCATCCCAGGGCACACACATATACACACTGACATGCTAATTCACACTCTACAGACAATTTAGAACGCCAATTAGACTAATCTGCATGTATTTGAACTGCAGAATGAAACCGGAGCACCTGGAGGAAACCCACCAAGCCCAGGGATAACATACAAACTCCACACACACATCCCCATGATGGGAATCAAACCCAGACCCTGGAGGTGCAAGGTGACAGTGCTAATCACTAAGCCACTGTGCTGCCTTGGTTGGAATTAAGTGTTGGTTATATATATGGTAATGTGTAAAAGTGAATGCTCTCATTTTAATTCTATGTGCTTTTGCGTAAAAACATAAAAATCATGTCCTCGGTATTAGGCAAAAACATCAGCATATAACATTTTTCACTGTGCCATTATTTCCCAGAAAAGTTCCTGAAATGTGCAAGCGGTGTTTGTGAATGATATGGACACATGCATAACTTCTGTAAAGTAATTTGACAATTTAACAATATAAAGGATCAGGCATTCCACTTGCTGAATGTCCAAGGGAACAACTGCAGTGGGAAGTGAGCTGTCATTCTCAGATGTATGGCCTTCTTAAAACATTTGCACCATTCAAATGTTTTACTGAGTCTCATCACTGTACTATGCTTGAAATCTGTAAAGTCAATCAACTGTATACCTTCATTTACCAGAAACAAGCCCATAAGTCCCGGTTTGACTTGAACGTTCCCTTTATATACACCTTAAAATATTGACCTTAAAAAAAAAAAATAAATAAAATAAAAAAAAAAATATATATATATATATACATCGCTATGCTTTTAATCAGTCAATATGTATATAAATTCAGGTAAAATATTTTTTGTTTGTAATCTATTAACATTTTCAAATATCTTTAAAACCTAGATATTTAACAATAAATCTCCACAGTAACTGGAGGCACATTTATTTATGTAATTAAATATGTATGTTAAAATATTTATGGGATATGTATGGGATATTTATGTTTCTTATATAGTTGAAAACCTCATAAATATGTTATTGAGTATAGTGACATTATATGATAGAACAAGTGAGATAGACAAAGAATAAGCAAGTGGGTACATGAGAGTACATGTATTGGTGATGGTGAGACTGAGCATCTTACAAGTGTGTTAGAAGTCATGAGGTAATCTAACGCCTGCCAAACCAACATTATTGCCTTTATTCTAAGCCTAGAATCAAACCACAGACTGACGTCAGACCTATTTTCTGCATAATTACATCATTGACTATAGGAGTGGCCACACTGAGGGAGTGAAAATTTAGATGTGTGAATATGTGTACACCTATATATATATAGAAGCAGCAGGTACTTACCATCTGTAAAGCTGCCTGCAAGACTGATGCAGATGTAGACCTTACCCTCTGGTTCCAGGTTAACCTGGTGAAAGGGATACAAAACAAAGGACAATCTCAATCTCACCAGTGCATTGCTTAGTTTGGCTTAGGAAGTCACAACTGATTTCTGGTTAATTTTATATATACTGTTTGTAATTGGTGTTATATAAAAGGAAACTCCTTAATCATTGTGAATTTACTCCTAAATCATTTACTTCTATAAATGTAAGTTGGTCTGACAAATATATCAATAAATATGGAGTATTGTTGCCTGTGTGTGTGTGTGTGTGTGTGTGTGTGTGTGTGTGTGTGTGTGTGTGTGTGTGTGTGTGTGTGTGTGTGTGTGTGTGCTGGAACTACCCAGGGTGTGTTCTCATTTCGCACCCAGTCTTTCCTACGCAGGTTCCAGATTCAAAACATGGATAATAATATGGGTTTTAGTGACACCAAGCTAGCTTGCTCTGCCACTGTTACATTAAGACCTGGCATTTTACAAGCTGACATTTCTGTTCTGAAAGTAGGATGTGGTCATAACTTGGGTGAGGAGTAGATAAAATGCTGCGAGTCTGCGGCTTTGAAACAGGTAGCAAAGCCTGGCCTTTTATGCTAAAGACTCTAACAGTTCCTATACCCAACACACTTTCATTCTGTCTCTTTAACTATCTGAACAAGCAGCAATGTGGGGTTGAACTAGACAGACCTGTTCGATGGCTCTCTGCTTCACCCAACACTCCTAAGCTACATCAGCAACATAATAATGAACTATGTTCCGAACTGGAAAAAGCATTCTCAAGCACAAAACATGGACTTGACTTCCTATTCACGCTACTCTAAAGACTAAAAGCAGGAAATTTAAGACCAGCCAAGGACTGCTGGCCAGCTTAAAGGCAGAGCAGTTGTTGTCTGTTCAGGAAATACTTCATTCCTAATTAACAATAACCTATTATGCCTATTAGTCATGCTAATTCGTTACCCCATAATCATTTGTCATCGGCATAACCAATTTTTTTACATAAGAGGGAAAAAAACAACGAATTAAGCAGCTGGCATTTAAATCTATTGTTTTTTTTTTTTTTCTGGACAGGTAAGAGTGCTGTAAAAATCAAGTACTTAGGTACTCTTAAGTGAGCTGAAATCTCCATAGTAGTATAAACTGTTATTGTTTATATACAAACTAATAAAGGACATTTTGTTTCATGATAGTATTGATAGCATGATGCCAAACTAATGATAATATAATATAATATAATATAATATAATATAATATAATATAATATAATATAAATTACTTATCACTCTTCACAGCAACCTTTACACTGTAATTTCACATCAGTTGCCTACTAACCAAAAACATTTAACAGTTTTGGCATTTTAGTAGTTGTAAGTCATTGAGAAGCCCTAAGACAAGGTGGGAAATTAGATCACAAGTCCATAGTGATTTATCTTGTTCGTAAGTGTTGGTTAGTATTTACATTCTCACATTCTTTCAGTATTCTCATTCAAATTTCAAATGGTTATCATAATGATCTAATCGTGTCCTCTGTTGCACCTATTGTATAGGGTGGTCTGGATTGAAAAGCATGTGGTTCTGTGAGATAGATAGAAAAAAAAATAGGAATCCAGTAGGGTTAGTTCAACTACATACCACTGCTGATGATAACAGAGTCTGACATCTTTGCCTACTAACTCGGCACACACCTTTACCTTTAACATCAGCACATACAGTTATCTATCCATTTTCTGTACTGGTTGTCCAAACTGTGGTAGGAGACACCTTGTCACACACCTCTTCTTACACTACAGGTGATTTGGAAACAGTCTACATTGCAGGTCTTTGGACTGTGGGAGAAAACCGGAATAACCAGAATAAACCCACCGAGCAGAGAGATAGAAAATGTACACACTGCAAGAACGCAGACCAGGACAACACTAAGCCACCATGCCTCCTTCTGTGCATTTATCTTATCAGCTAATCATGTGTCTGATGTGCAATGCAAATTATTTTTCAGATATAAAGAGTTTCAGTTATCATCACAGTTCAGTGTTTACAACACAGATCAGAATATGAAAAAAAGTGATCTCTTTGACTTGTACTGATTAATTTAACTTCATCTTTAACTGACTAGATGGGTTGGTTTGAGTCGTTCAGATCTACTGCTCTCATGTGAGTAACAGTCTCTACCCAGCTGATAAACAACTAATTCAGACCTTACTATTTACTGTAGGTGCATTTTAGTCAGTTGGCCAGGTAACTATAACCTGACCAACATTGACAGCAAACCCCATATAATCGATTGTTGTTACAACAAACAATGTACTGATCTGCACAGTCACCTCAAAGTTGAATATTTACTGAGATGGTCTTCTGCTCAGCACGGTTATAAAAAGTAACTACATGAATGACTACATCCTTCCTGGCAGCCTAAACCAAATGGGTATGTGAATGGGTAAGAAATGGATGTGAATATTTGAATCATTACGCCACTCACCATGTGATTGTGATAACCCTTACAAGTTCCCATATGTATTATAGTAAAATGAGCTAGGGAAACTCTGGATCAGATACGGAATTTCTTCATGAACATCTGACGTCCATTAGCCATTCTCAAAGACACACATATAATAATATTCTAATGATTTGCATGGTCTATTCTCTTTTCTTGTTAAATGTAACTGATAATATTATTCTGTCAGATGATAACTGGAAAACTAGACACACTAAGATAGCTAATGATAGACAAAGATGATTGTGGGGATAAAAGACAAGCACTACTAAAAAAGGGAAAGTAGATTTGTGCTTCACAAATTAGGTTATACAATACACAAAATCCATCCAAAGCAAGCATGATATCTCACTGTGGCTGAAGAATGCAGAGTTTCCATGACGCGTACTGGGGTTGCAGCTCTGTGGTTTTGTGCAAGGCCTAGTTAATGCATGAACATTGCTCTGAAGACCCTTACAGAGGAAGCAGAAGCAAAAGTCTATAAGAAACAATAGCAGTTTGCTGTATAGGTACTGTATGGCCAAAAAAAACCAACTTTTTTTTTTAAATCTCTGTGTAGAATACACATGATATGCTGTCAATATGCCAGGGTACTAAATCAAGTCAGGGAAACAAAAAAGTGTATGTGCATCAGTTTTACTTAGGACCTGACATATTATGTGTTTAATGAGGCCTTGGCTTAAAGTCATTCTTAATGGATAAGCTATTGTTATCCATTTAGAAAACAGTTTATCCGATATTTCGCTTCCAGCCATCTGCTTGTAGAAATAGACTTACATATAATTATATATTATATATTATAATTTTGCACATGGTAAAACCCACTAAACATAGCAAATGGCAAATGACTATTGTATTGAAATCTATTAAGAACAGTGGGACAATATATGCAATGAAATTCCATGGACCTATTTATTTTAACATAAGCCCCTTACATGTGTAGTCATCATTCATTTTTAGCTAAATTTAGGCAACATTAGGATAATTGGGACATATTTTCTATTTTATTCAGGTAATTGGAAAATAAGTGATTATAGATTATTATTTAAGATCAATTCAGTAGGAGCAGTTTAAACGAACTGGTCAGTAAAATGTCCAAATCCAATTCTTAGTAAACCACATCAGAGCAATTTTATTTTATTTAAATTTTCTACTGAAACTTGATTCTAAGTACTATTATATATATTACATAATAAAAACATTATTATTATTATTATTATTATTATTATTATTATTATAAATGTAAATATGTTTTAATGCCCTCCATCATACTTGCTCAGATTGTTATGAGACTTAAAATGCAATGCACAGTTGGAGGTCTGCATGCTATGTGGGCTTTAGAACAAATTGATTACATTTTGTTCTACTCCGGTGTAATGACAGGCATGATTTATTTATTTATTCTGCCGATGCTATTGCTCCCATCATTTGGAATTGTAATGCATTTAGTGCAGTTCAACCCCTGTAAATGGTCCCTAACCTAGTGGACCTGGGTAGTCAAAATCATAATTAAATAATATAATTCTAAGGTCTGTATATAAACAATCAGCATATTGCAATCACCAATATATGAACACACTTTTGTTTTCTTATGGGCAACTTTAGAACGTACACTAGACAGTCAGATTGTCTGCCATACTTGAATGAAACAAAGCCATTTAAACCTAATATACTCAATACAACATTTTCAGCTCACACTTCATCATTTGTAGTGAACATTTAAACGGCCCTTCATATGAACGCATTTTGCTCCTGTTTTACTGCTCCCAGACTTTAGTATAAAAACGGAAATTTGAGTGGTTACTGAATTGGTTTATGAAAAACCAGTGTGATTTTTCCATTCCTAAATATAACACATTGTATTTCATATGGTAAGGACTACAATGCTGAGTACTCTAACCACAGGACACATAGGTATAAGTTTCCACAGTAGTAAACCGAGCTTTTTTTCCCCTTACTATGCTGACTGGCAAAATACACCATACAGTGCAATAGATCCTTATTGTCTAAAACAAACAAACAAAACAATCTACTACTACTACTAATACTCATACTACTCATAATAATAATAGGTGTTACATTATGGTGGCTTATGTGTTCGTATATGTATATAGGGCAGGGGTAACTCAGGGGTAACTAAAGCATTGGACCACCAATCAGAAGGCTAAAGCCCTACCACTGCCAAGTTACCCCTGTTGGGGCCTTGAGCAAAGCCCTTCATCTCTCCTGCTCACATGAATAATGAGATGGAAAAAGTCGCTCTGCATAAGGGCATCTGCCAATAATGTAAATGTAAATATATAAGACTACTGATTCAGAACGTCTTAGGTTCAAACCCTAGTACCAACAAGTTCCCACTGTTGGGCTCTTGTGCAGACCCTTAATGTGTCAATGCTCTGGATAGGTCTGCCAAATGCCATGTCCACCTAATACAAGCTTCAGTTCATTCATTCAGTTAAACATACAGTATCTAGCAGTCTTTAAGTCACATAAATATCAGTAGGACCTAGTACATTTAGACTACAGAATGTGCCTTCAATAAAGCCCCAAAGGTATATAGTCTGTTAGTATGTAATGACTTTGTGTAAGTATGAGAACTATTCCTCACCCATCCCTCAAAAGTCTGTCTGCTGCTGGATGACGTTAGCAGGTTGTCCAGCTTCATGGTGCAGTTCGCTACGAAGTCATCGTATCCAATCGGTGTGTCGTGGAAAACTGCCACTTCTAGCTCCTTGCCCTCGCATATATACGGGCAGAATTCCTCATCGAAGAAGGGATTGTTCGTCTTGGACTTGATGGCTGTCTGACCCACCTTAAAATTGTCTACTTTGACCACGATGTAGGGATCCAGCTGTGGGATCTTCCTGGTGAAAGTGTGGCGCGTGGAGAAAGTGGTGGGCTTCAGCTCGTGCGCTTCCCGGATGCGCAGTCTCATGTAGCCGGTGAACTTCATCTTTCAGAACGCAGTGTTTCGGCGCGATGCTGGAGCTTCCTCCCGGTGTTCACACGCAGCATGAATGAGTCGAACGAAACGAAAGTACGGCAGCAACGACGAAAAGACACTGACAAGCCAACGACACGCTCATATCGCCGGACTGAGAAAAGGGTCGGCACTAAGTATAAACGCACGAAAGTTTCCGAAGCAGACGAAGCGCGGTGGTTAAGGTGAGAGCACTGACTCACACAGAGACCTGAAGCGCCAGGAGATCCTGACTGCGACGTGAATTCTTC
Source organism: Clarias fuscus (assembly GCA_030347435.1). Classification (NCBI taxonomy): domain Eukaryota; kingdom Metazoa; phylum Chordata; class Actinopteri; order Siluriformes; family Clariidae; genus Clarias; species Clarias fuscus. Next base: position 16,070,779 of record CM059229.1, on the reverse strand, counting down.
TGTTCAGGGTGTTCAAGTTCCGCAATCACAAACGTGCTAGATCATTGCATTCCTTTCACCAGGATCTTTCCTTCAGCGCGTAAACAATGCGTAACACACACACACACACACACAGTCATTAGACGGGAGGGAAAAATATGTACTTTGAGTCGGGATTTTTTTTTTAATGCATTGTGAATTGATGTATATTAGAACATGACGTACAGGAGCACTGATTTTCATTTTCTTAAATATAAATAAAAATACAACTCAAGAGCTTGTGGTGTTTGACAAGAGTAACAAGTAATCAGAATTGACAGGTACCTGAACACAATCACAAAACAGACAAAAGAATCCAAAATGTAAAACAGTAATCATTAAATTTAAAATAAATCTATACTTTAATATATATATATATATTAAAGTAATAAACATTACACAACTCACTAAATATAAAGGGACACATTACAAAGCTTTATTGCTGTATATAGAAATTTCATTTATGTGACATACACCATATGGGCAAAAGTATTTAAGTCTTATCACCCATAAAGGGTGATCTTAATGTTTCAGCATATCAAGACATCTTGGACAATGCTATGCTTCCAACCTTGTGGCAACAGTTTGGGGAAGGCCGTCTCCTATTCCAACATGTGCCCAAGTGCACAAAGCAAGAACCATTAAGACATGGTTTGATGAGTTCAGTGTAGAAGTCCCTGACTTCAACCCCATCGAAGACCTTTGGGATGAACTGGAACGGAGATTGCGAGTCAGGCCATCTCATCTAACATCATTGCCTAACCTCATAAATGCTCTGCAGAATGAATGGGCACGAATTCCCACAGAAACACTTCAAGCTCTTGTGCAGAACCTGCAAAGAAGAGTGGAAACTGTTATGGCTGCAAAATGGGGACCAACTCCATATTGAAGTATATGAATTTGGATACAATGTCATTTCAGGTTTGGCCAAATACTTATCCATATAGTGTACTATAAATGTGTGTGGTTGGCATTTCTAAAAAAAAATTGTAAAAAAAAAAAAAAAAAAAAAAAATTAACCACAGAATTCTTGGGTCAATTAAAAAGTAAATTAAAATACAATAAGTTGAGAAAGGAATAGTGTATAATGTATAACCTAAGCATATAATGGATGTATGAAACATCCCACAGCTGGGCTAGTGCAAGAAATAAATTATAAATAGGACTGAGATTTGTACTCAATATTGTCCTACTGAAGTTTAGAAAAGATTAATTATGAATTATTATAATTATGATTTTTTTAACCACGCTAATATTTTAATTTCTATAATAAATACATTTTAAAATGTATTATGTATTTATGTATATATCACGGCCAACATTTAGGGCAACATGTTAACATGAATAGTTTGTTTATTTAGACTATAGCGTAATCTAATATAATCTAATCTAAACAAATTTCTTTACTCTAAATAGACAACACCTTGCTATAAATGTGTTGAAGTATTTACATTCTTAATAGAAAGAAAGCTTAGACAGGTCAGAAACTCCAAAACTGAATATATATTTCACCTTCACCCTAAATGTCAGAATGAACACCAACCAGATCCATATTAAATATTGACAGCACATGTTTTAAACACCATCAATTTTTTGTAAATTATGTATTTACAAAATATGTAAATTATTATTGTTTGGCAACCCTACAGTCCCAGATTTTTTATAAATAAAATATATTTTTCATTTATGGTAAATAGCATGCTATATGATTTCTACCTGTAGAGGGAGACACGTTGACAGTTCATACAGACATAGAACAGCACTAGGCCTGATGGGGAAATTTGGGGCATGAGGTTAATAAGGTGAATACTGGTAAAATGGGTCAGTTGATATCGATCCTGTGTGTCTTCACTTGTACATTCATCAGTTATTTCTTCACTTTTCCCCATTTGAACCTAGTATTTTTCCAGGAAAGGTGTCTTGTGAAGCCAAAGGAAAACTGAAAAAAAGACAGTGACAACTCTTTACCAATGTTCAGCCTGGCATAACTAGACAAACTCCAACCATTTTATGAGGAATACCTGTACACACAAGACTTACTGGCCAGTCAAATATTGGAAGAATGTTGCCTCCAGTCACCTGTTAATTTTGAATGAGTCTGGCCCACTGTTGCCTTAGAGCTCTGTTCTAGACTCAAAGATATAAAACCACATGTGATATTCTGCCGATGTACACCAGTCACATCAGAATTCTATTTGGTGAGTATTCTGTGAGGCTTTTCTGCTCTCCATGGCTGCATGGAATAGTTATTTGCGTATTTGAGTTACCAAAGCCTTCCTGTCATCTTAAACCAGTCTTGTCATTTTTATCCAATCTCTCTCATCAACAAGGTGTTTCTGCCCACAGAACTTCCACTCATGCAATGCTTTTTCTTCCTTGTTTCTCTGCAGTTTGTTTGGTTGCTATTGTAAATGATTTGGGGTCAACTTTAGACACTTCAGTAGACATATTTGAACATCCCAGTAGTTTCTGAAACGCACAACCCAGCCCATCTGACACCAATAACCATGCCAATGTCAGAGTCACTGATATGACATTTTAATCTTCTTCCTGATGTTCCGACATCTGCATTGTTCTACTGCCCCATGGTTGTTTGGCTGTATAATTGCATAAAGGAACAGGAATACAGGTCATCCTAAAGTGGAAGGTAAATTTTAGTACCTGTGTTATTTTATGAAATTGTTTAATTATTCATTTTCAGTAAAAATTTTATTTCAGAATTTCTCACCAACAATTCATATTAGATCTATATTTTATTACATTACTTTATTTATATACCTATTTGTTTTTGAGTTATTGGGGTTTGAATTAAAGCTATTCATTACTAATGATTACTAATGTAACTACGTAAATTAAAGGATCACAATCTCCCATAACACACTTCATAGACCTCTGGAGTTCCAATAACCAGATTTGAAAACCAGTACTCTTTAAAATAAGTAATGCTCATTGACTTATTCATTCAGTGTTCTATTAATTTGCCATCTGCTTTTCCATTTGGAATAAGATTTAAAATAATTTCATTGGTATCCGTTCCAATATAAATGACCATACAATACATTGAAACTTTCATTACCAGAGAAATAGTAGAATGAAGTTGATTTTGGGAAACCACTAGATGTCCTCGTCCTTTCAAAAAAGAAGAGGCCCCCTGTAAGGTCTGGGTTTATGGCCAGCTGCTTAAGGAGGAAACCTTTCCGTCAGAACTGAACCATATCCACTCCTTCACTTCACTTTCCCTTACTTTCAGTTAATCCCTCATCTCTCTTCTGCATCTGTTCTCTTTAGTGAAGGCTGTAGTTCCCAGTTGATCAGTTCTCTGTTCTTGCAGGGGAAAGGTGTTGGAATATCTGGAATGAACAATACCAAGCCTGTTTGGATGACACGCAGAAAAAACATGGATGAGCTTTTAACATGACAACAAAGCAGAGAGCTGTGGACGAGTGTGACGCAAAGCGTAAAGAAAGAAAAACAGCACCTGCTCTGCAATTGCAGTCCCTGCAATGTGACCCCTGAATGTCAGCTGCTCGGCTACTGAGTTACTATATTGGCAGACAGGCGAGTCAGCGCCCGACAGCAGGCAGCACCTCGTTCATCATGCACTATAGGAACACATATATCATAACTAGCTGCACAAAATAGTCCCTTTTGTTGACTAAAATGTCCTACGTTATGCACATTCCAATTTACTGGCACTTTATCGCATAGACCTTATGGATCAAGGATTCTATAATGTACCGTCATATGCAGACTGTTAGCTGAGATGTACTGTATACACCACAGCCATTTACCATTCAAAGGTAAAGATCTTTGGTAGCCAACCTAACAGAATTATAAAGAGCTCTCGAAGCAAAGTGTTTCCTTTTGAAAGCTATTGACTTAATCTTTGAAGCAACCATAGTTCTATTTTAGGGTGAGGAAAAACATCAGCTGAGATCTGAATTAGGAAATAAAGGTAACACTCCAGCCTCCCAACTGGGGACTCACTAAAGACTATCCTCTTCAAGGGGTGTGTGTGTGTGTGTGCATGTGTGGGTGTGTTTGAGAGAGAGAAAGAGCGAGAGAGAGAGGGAGAGGAGAAAGGAAAAGACGGAGAGCAAGTAGAGTGGTCTGATCAAATTAGAGATCTGAAAAGGTTCTCAGTCAATCCATGAATCGTGTAGACACCAGGAAGGAGCTTATGCGTTATGGCCTTTTGGTTTTAGAAGACACTAAAGACACACACACACGTGAAACCACTCACGGGCGCTCACATAAGTGCACTCAACCTAAATGATATATCCAAGACATGCGGCCTGCATTTACCTCCGTTGTTTGAGGCTCTGGTTTTGCTCCCTATAGCTGACATTATGGTCACAGCAAAACCAACAAATCTAACCAGCAAATTTCAAATTGTTTTGCTAGTTTCCTGAGGGGAAAGTGGTTAAGCATACATTAGAGGCCTGAAGTTTAGGGATAAACTCCAAACTACTGTAAAATATACCATGCAGCAAAGGGGTTCCCTAGTCAGTGAGAAATTAAAGCATTCGACACGCAACTCCACATTCCTGTTCCTCCGAGCTACGTTTTGTTTCTGCAGCATTACTCACGATTTCCATGCATGGACTAAGACGATGCCGTCTGCCAGCGACTGGGAAACGTTTGCCTTAGTGCTGCCTAATTCAACCCATCTGTGTGAACATACCACTCTGAGGATGATGCATTGGCGACTGCGCAGAGCTTCTTGAAGATCTTATGGGGGTGGAATCAGACCAAGACATCTTTTTTCTTCAACCCATGAACATCTCAATAAGCTTTTCCCTGAGTGATTCTGTAACACACATTTTGGAAACAATGTAATGTATATGCCATGTTGATTGTGCATAAGTATCAGATAAATGTTTTCATATCCTTAAAATGGACTTGAGAGCCTCAATCTAATCCTGCTCCGAGCTCATGCTTGACTTTAGTATGACAGATAGTGCCTGGAGGACTGGTCCTGACATAGTTTGATATTAATTAGGATTCAGTGCAACACTGGGGTAGATGATTTGGAATGATTTTACAGATTTATTGCAGGAAATGTCTCTCCCCGAAAATTTCACATCCAACCAGACATGAACATGAGCCATTCTGTGCTTTTCATTAAAACCAAGCTCCTGGGAGAAAGAAAAAAAAAACTTTCTTATTTATACAGATGTAATCAGACTTCATGCCACACTCTAAACCATGTTATCTCAATCCTGTATCTGAAATAAATTCTACATTCTAAATCCCAAATCAAACTTATTCTGTACAAGAAATGACAATCACCATTGGTATTGCCTTAACCATAATCTGTAGACCAGCAGGTTTTAGACCAATCTTGATCTCTTTCTGGCCGTACGTAAACATCTAACAGACATTAAACCATAATATACATTTTGGTAAAGTTAAACTGATTTACAGTACAGGTGGTATTTTCTTTTAGAATAACTTCTTTTTAAAAAGTCTAACCTGATCGTCAGAAAAACTAAAAATTCCTGACTAACTGAGAAATGACTTACTTATGGAAATTCATTGAGAATGAGGGTTTGGTTTAACAACAATCTTCAGGTGAATGGACGCTCGTAAGAGAGTCTAGGAATGTGGTAATCAGTTTAAGCTAAAATAAATAAAGTGCCGGCTCCAATAGTAATTCACTTTCCTGTAAGCGGTGACCTTGCCTCTTTTAAGAAAGGAATACCACAGCAGTGCATAACAAATCAAAACAAACAATCTGGATTTAAGCCAAAAGCGTTTTTGCCCATTATTGCAAGAGTGGGCCAGCAAGTTCAGGAAATCTCCCAGAAAGCCAGCAGTATTAGACTCCAGGCCTTGGCCGGATGTGCCTAAGCTTGGGGTTCAAGGCTTCTTTTCTGTTCCCCCACCAGCTGACAGAGAGAGAGAGAGAGAGAGAGAGAGAGAGAGCAACAAGGCATCCAAAATGTGTTCATTCTTGGAAAGTCTTTGTTCCATCCATTCATATGTCTTTATCAACATCAATTCTTGCCATGTCTCAGCTCAGGTCTGCATGGTAATGTCTGGCCTTTTAAACCCCCTCTCTCAAGAATTAAGCATTCATTCATCTTATTTTGGCAGGCCATAGAGCTTGGACTAAGCACCAATCCTACACCAGCATGGTTTAAAGAAGTAAAAGCTAACTGGAGTATGCGGAGGAAACGCATCACATGCAAAACACACAGACAAAACCCCATGTTCATGATCGAACTCCACACTGTGGAGCTGTGATGCAACAATCCTGAAATTCCTAACTAGCCTCAACGTTTTACAATTTTTTAAAACAGGTTTTATGTCAGTGCTTGAAACAGTAAGCTTTTCCCCTCCACAATTCCAAACAAGCTGTCCTTTCCTGACCCAATTCATCCAGATGCCGCTGTAAGTCAAGACCGGGTGGGTCCTTATTATTATCTCTTACCGCTGGATTTTATCAGCTGGAGCGTCGTGCAACACAGGCAAACTAAACCTGGTTTGGATTTAAAGGCTACGCTTGGATCATATTAGAATAACAAGACTGACATTAGCAACACACCCAGAGTGGACCTGGGGTAAAGAAAACAGCACTTTAGGAGCTTTTCTTTGTAAAACACTGTTGTATAAATGCAGTGCCAAATCAAACATCTAGTGCATTTTTAAAAATCTGATTCATCACTTCTCTTGTTTAGCACGAAGTAACTTCATCAACATCCTTCATGGAGAATTTATTGGCATACACTTGGGGCTGCAATTAACAACATTTATCCATGATGCTGCCAAGAATGTTGGAGTAAAATATACTAAACTTTGGAAGGAAAAAGAAATCACTAGTTAACAATAGCAACCACACTAGAAGGAAAATGCCTCCTCTCCAGCTCCTATACTCATAACAACAGAACTATAATTACACTCAATCAGCTCATCAACTTTAGCGTGGGTTAAGTGGTATTTACTCAACACTGCCTAATTGTTTGGCAGATGGTATGTGTGGTAAATAGAGGGGTAGAGGATTGTTTGTTGTTCGAACATTTGGGATAGGTTCGCTAAGGTTGCACCGAGGATTACCTGAGCTAATGATGTGGTCCCTTAGGGCAGGGAAGTGAGGCTTGAGAATTCCACTCAGTAGGGTTCCCTCCTTGCTGTGCTCCAGGCCACACAGCCCTCGCAACAATGTGGGGGGTATATTCTTACCAGAACAGGTCATACCAAAAGAGAAATGCCACATCATACATATTAAGCATATTAAGTAAACCAGATATTAAGGATATTTAATAAATAAGAGGCAGGAAGTACTATGAGTAATACTAATATTGCAATAAATAATAATGGCAATTGTAATAAAGATTACATTATGAAAATTTTGTTGAAACAATAAAAAAGCTATTTATAAAGGTTTTTGACATGAGCAATAACTGGTATAATCACAGAATATTTATACTTTTACACCAATGACACTTTTCCTTGTAACCAGCAGACTTTAAGGGGTAATGACTAGAAGTGTATATCAGCAGCTTGTCAGCATGGTGACATACAATACCTTTGAAGTCTCTCTCAAACTGTTTGTTTAGCTTCATCACCTCGGTTCCAAACCACTTTTAAGGGCAAAAATTCTAATTTCTATGCTTATCCTAAACAGGGTCGCGGGAGGCATGGAGCCTATTCCAAGGAACCCTGGGCACATGGCAGGGTACACCCTGGACAGCATGCCAATCACACACATACAAAGAATCATGCTTAATTTTTCTGGAACAAATCTTCTACATTTACATTCACATTTACATTTAGGCATTTGGCAGACACTGTTATCCAGAGCGACTTACAAAAGTGTTTTGTAGTTTCCATCACTGGATAGTTAATTCCATGGTGTTCCTGGATTTCTACATTGTAAAACAATGCAGAATGCATAAAAATATGCAATAATCTTCTTTTTTTCTTGTTTTCCTGGGAAGGTCTTCATGAGAGCCAGTTTTATCATGGTGCTTGACGGGTTTTGTAAATAACACTTGACAATACTGTTTATTCTCAAACTGTTCAAGAACACCTGACTGTGATCGTGTCTTAAAATAACACCTTCTGTTGTAGTTATTACTTATACGAGTAGACTTAGAAGAAGTGGCGGGGTCCACTCTGAATGGGGTGCCAATCTATCACAGGGCACAAACATTCACACGCTCATTCACACACTACAGATAATTTGGGAACGCCAATTAGCCTGATCTGCATGTTTTTGGACAAACACGTGGAGAACATGTAAACTCCACTCACAGACCCTGGAGGTGCAAGGTGACAGTACTAACCACTAAGCCATGGTGCCATCACAATGAAACAAGTAAAAATTTTAGATAAACTTTTTCCAATATAAGTGCTCATTATTTTAAAATATGCATTAGACAAATAATACTGATTTTAGTTAACCCAGTGATAGACATTTGTCCAGTTAGCACATGTGTGCACATGTAAATGAGCTATTTTTTGACCATTAAACACATATTAATACAGACAGTGGCAAAAAATGTACTGTTGATCAGGACCATCCTACCAACAAAATAAGGGAAGGTAAAGGAACTGAGTAAATTAATTTTAAATTCTGAACATGTTCGGTTGGTTACAAAGGAGTTTAGAGTAGAATGTCTTTACTGAGGACACGGTGACAGCTGTGAGCCTGCCAGTGTTGCCAGACAGCTCTGCAGCTGTCCCACTTGGTCAGAGTGGATTGGCTCACTGATCTTCCTCTAACTGGACAGATCCGGACACATCACCTGCTCGGCCTGGCATGTCCTACATAAGACAAACCTATCATAGGAGGAGTGGAGGAGTGAGGCCTGCTCTAGGGAGAGTGTGGGATCTGAGTTCTGCTGATTAGGCTCTTCCATACCGCAGACCTCAGTTATTACTGTACAATATTTACTACACAGGATTGCACTATTTACAGAACAAATACATCAGGGAAAATGAGTGTTCAGCAGTAGCAGTGGCCAGGTAGAAGGGTTAAGGACTGGTAAAGCTCTCTGCCTGTGCAGAACAATAGACCATTCTGCCCTTTCTGCAACATGATTTGCAAGATTCAGTATTTTCGATATTTTTTCTTAGTCAGCAAATGAATCTTATTATAATTTTTGATGACTGCAGAATAACACGATCTTTTTGTCTTTATGTGTGCCTCTAAGAAATTATAATAAACAAACATGGATTTTTTTATTGCTCTTTTCTCACCACACCTTTTAAACTCATTTAAACTGACCTCGCTTCACCTCACTGACCCTGGATAAACCTGTTATGTAAAGAAGTTCTGCTAAGGACAAAACTCAAAACTAAGCAAGGGATCAATGAGCTTTCCTTCTATCCTATATGGAATGCAATGGGTTATAGCCAGTTGGGATGCACAGTGATTGGGTTTAGATATATATAATCCAATATAGAGATGTTTTAAGGTGTATGTTTTATAATGCCTAATGCACAGTTAACACTTGGCAAACTCATAGTACCGGAAAAGATCAATGAGTATAGGAAACATAAAAGACCATCACTGTGGTCTTCTGGAAAATGATCTGCACTGACAGACAGACGTGCAACATGTGTGTATTCCACAGAATGATGAGTGGCTTAGCATTGGCTTGAAGGATGGAGCAACTCTAGTTAAGGCACACTGTGCTTTTGTACCTGTATGATGACTGAGAGCTGGTTATAGGGAACAATTATTTAACTGCCCTTCAGAAGGACAAAGGAAGGGTGAAAAAGGAGAGAGGCAGGAGGCAGGTGTGATGAAAGTGCTGATGTGCCAGGGCCACAAGGGTAAGACGAGAACAGCACGGTACAGCATAAACAGAGCTGGCACCATGCATAGGGGATGAGCTGGTTCTCAGTGTCTCATACTGTCTCTTTTGCATAGCTTTATCATGAACACACCATGGGAATCTTTTTTACTCTTTACTAAAACATTTTTTTATCTTCAATAAAGTGGCCATTTTTAGTTTCTTTAGCTCATTTATTAAAAAACCTGAAGAAACGTTCAAAAGCCTGAAAAGAAAAGAATAGGCAGTGCTTAGGATGTGAACATGGACATGCTATTCAGGCAAATTAATAAAAAGAAAAAAGGAAAACAAACTTTTTTGGACATAATAAGCAATTAAATTCTTAATTCTAAATCATAACATTTTCCCAGAAATACAGCTTGGAATATTTAAAACAACAAGGACAATGACAACAACAACAACAACAACAACAATAATAACAATAATAATAATAATAAGCTTATAATATGTAGAAATGCTGCAACATTTTGAGTGATAATACAAAATATACCGAACTTAAATATTAGGAAAGTAAAGGATGTCTGGTGGCCTGTGGATATTGATGGAGAAAGAGATATTAACTATTAACCTTTTTTATTTTACTTCTAAATTGATGATTAGTGCATCCTGGTGTGTGTAGATGCCAGTACAAACCCTTGGATTGTTTTCTGAACCTTTCAACGTTTATCAACGTTTATCATTTAACAATCCTGAGTTATTAAGCAGATATCAAAAACATGAACATATGCACTGGGAATGAACAGTATGTTTGACTTAATATCTCTATTATGATCATCAATATGAGACTAATTTGGCACACTGGACCCCACATGGTTCACCCTAAGCTGAGGGTTTACCTATCTAAAACCAGATACCATAATAACTGCTGAACAGCTAACCCTTGACCCCAAATCATGCTAATACTTCCTCTTGCTTGTGACAACAACCCTCAGCCCCTCAAAGCCACTATAGAGGTGCATGAAGGGAATTCCATAAACCTATACACATAACATTGTTGATTCCCACATGCGATCCACGTAGCTTCATTTTATGCGGGTGTGGATGATATTCTGTCTAGGAGAGAACTGCAGTGTATTGATTTGCTTGAATAATGCTCAGGGCTATTTTCATCCCCACTCCGACGGCTGTCCTTCCTGGTTTGATCCCCTAGGCAACCGATGTGGTCATTCCTTCCAGAAAATGGAGAGCTGTATGTAACCAAACACCAGCAGGGGCCCCTGAAAAAAAAAAAAAAACGAGAGAAGAGAGAGAGAGAGAGTATGTATATGTGGGTGGTTATATGTATTTATATACAGGAAAATCAATGGAAAAGAAATACAATTTCTAATGTTCTAGCCAACATGGTAAGAGGATTTGCCATGCGTGCCCGGGCAATAATCTGGCATTGCCTCATGTTGCAAATTCATAACACATCTTAGTTTGTAGGAAAACGTTACAACATTTAAGGTTTGAGTAAAGGATGTGGTTAGTGTTTGCATGTTTTCATTTATATAAAATGAAACTGTAGTGTCACATGACTTGTCTGACCACAAATTAAATTTATTTCAATAAATAAATAAATAAATAAAAAAGCATTAGTTACCTTCACATCAAGGATGACACTCGTCTTCTTTTGCCCAGTCAAAAAAAAAAAAATCCCACAATAATTTCATCTTTCCTTTCCTTTTATCTCCTTCTGTCCCTGATCTCTCACTCCTTCCCCACAAGGCTCCTTCCTTTCTCATCACTGCTTTTCACCCTTTTCTTTCTCTCCCCCAAGTCCCATTTCCTTCACACAGTCTGTGCCCTGCTTTGTAAGCCACCTTGAAACCCAAGCTGCCTCAAATAGCAACATCTTTCAGCGGCAGGTCCTTGCTAAAGCATTAGCTGCAACTCGATCTGGCCCTCAAACAGAGCTTTGTTATTGGGTAAATAAAGGGCAGCTGGAGAGCTGAGGGAATGAACATCCGAGCTGCCTACAGAGGGTGCTAAAGGAGTGGGAATTTACATACTAGTGTTTTGAAATGCTAGAGATAGACAGAGTGAGCAAATAATACTCTTAGTACATGCATTGTACGGATCAGAATAACAACATGGATGCAACCTTTTTTTTTTTAAATGTAAAAACAAAACTCGTATTTGTGTTACGGATCTAATCAGAAGCTGACCTCCTAAGATTCCCTCCTAACCGTCACACTGCTGTGTTCACTGAGCCATTAGTATCATAATAAAGATACAGATCAGTCCCATCCCATTCTGCCTGAATTCACCCAGGGCAAGGCATGCCGACAGTCTCGAAGGTGGTCAACAGTGAAAAAAAAAAAAAAAAACGAAACAAAACAAAATGAGAACAAAATGAGAACAATGCGTGACACTCACACAAGCCAGAAGATGACGTGGAAAAGAAAAGAGAATAAAATTGTGATGCTATAAAGTATCGTAGAGCTGAGAGTTGAAAAGTGAAAGAGTGTGAGGAGAGAGTCTGCTGAGAGGACGAGAGAATGTGTTTGTAGCTTTGAGAAAGAGAGAGAGAGAGAGGTACTCTCAGCAGGGCAGCTTCAGGTCCTCTCTCACATGTGTTCTGCATCAAGGCAATCAAAGGCTAAATCCCCCCCCCCCCCCCCTGCAGCCAGACCTGCCCTGCTGTAAAGAGCCATCAAACGAAAGTGTGACAGACTGAAGGGCCTGTAATGGGTATATGAGGGGAGAGGGTCCCGACGCACACACACACACACACACACACACATGCACACACACGTAGACACGCACAATTATAGACATGCATGTAGACATAAAATAGAGGAGTTTGTCTTCCCTCACTCTCACTCTCACTCTCCAGTGAAGGCAGAGGGCACAAGGGGGGGAAAAGGCACAAAGTTCTCCCTGCTGACTGGCCTTTTGTGATTGCCCCGAGTAATTAGTCAAAGTGTCTGTGTGAAGTAAAAACAGCAGGCATCTCACTCTCATTCGTCCAGTCCTACAAATGGCCAAGACTGACTAAATCATCTATGACTTACTCATTTAGCTAAAGCCATACTGCTTTGAGAGCAGCCGTTGTCATAAAGTCCGACTTCACAACAGACAACAGCTCCATTAGCAGCAACAACAGCAACAACTGGTGTCATCTGCTGTCAGTGTAGACCATTATGCTTGATGTTCCTCCTGAGGAAGCAATATGTAACATCTGCACTGCTTTGGCTCACCACTTGTGGGAACAGTTACGACTAGTATACTGTAGGTTAGAGCAGTATTGCATAGTTTATTACCATGCGGAAATAAAAAAGGTTCATAAAAGGTCTGTTTATTATGCTCTATGTATATGGTTTTCTCACTAAATCCCCAGTTTGCGTAATCCAGCTGTTCACAGCTTATTTCAAAATGATACTTTTACTAGTGCAGGCCAACATGTAGGCCTCTGATCCCACGAGCCAGAGGTGGATAGGTGACAGGGGATAAGAGAGGGGGGTTATGACTTTAGCTGGGCAGAGTTGGGCTGGGTTTTGGCTACAGTGTGAGGGATGAGTGCCACACCTGCTGGGTAATCTGTCATTACAGCTGGGGGACAGATCTCAGCTGCTCCCACTAATCACCCCTCTCCTGCTATTCCTTCCCTGAAAACACCTCCCACATTCCACACACAGCTCGGCTTACAGGCCTCGGTGTGTGTTAATGTGTGGGCCAGCACAGTCACATAAACTTTACACACTTTCATGGATGCGGGCCGAAGTTTATTTACAGAAACGAGACACGTGAAAGACACATGAACCCGTGCAATTGCGCACGTAAGGTGATTGCTTTGTGATTGCATTAGCATTATCCAATTAACTCTCGCAGTCCATTTGGAATTGAAAAATCATATATCCACTGAAAAAAAAGGATGAAATGCAATCAAGAGCAAGTAAACATTTTCCAGTTTCCTAGTCGCACATTGCACAGAAGCTCCTCAGTGCTTAGATTGGTGACAAAGGTTAAGCTCATTTGTCTGTCAGCAACAGGAAGTTTTGATGGGGTCATTTCCCCTACTGCTTCTCAGTGCTGATAGACCTGGATTTGTTGAGATTCTACAGATCTGATTTCACGAGCGAGAGAGGGCTGGAGAGATGATGTAACCCGAAGGATTTGTCTGGTGTTGCCCCTTGTAATGTTAAAAATGTGTTTAAAAAAAGCAAGTGAAAGAAACAACAACAGTTTCTGTGTGTGTGTGTGTGTGTTGTGACATCTATTGTGCCTAAGGACTGACCTGTGTAATTCAGCTTCCTGACTGAAAGAGTAATGAGTAATGGTTCGTCAAATCATTATAATCTCTGCATCAGCAGAAATATGTATCTGGCCTTTCCCGCATACCTCATGGCCACTTTACTGTGTGGTCATGTTCACATACATGTATTATTACTCACCGACCTTTTAAATAGGAACACCAGTACACTTCCTCAATCATGGTATGGCTGTATGGTATCACAGTGTGCTCAATACATGACAGTCCAAGAGATCAAGATCAAGAGCTTTAGTTAATGATTCCAGTAAGCATCAGAATGTGAAAAATTGTGACCTCAGTGATTTTTAACTGTGGCATGGTCATTGGTGCCAGAAAGACTGGTTTGAGTATATTAGAAACTGCTGATGTCCTGGGAACTTAACTTACAACAGTGTCTATAATTTATACAGAACAGTGCAAAATAAAACTAAACAACAACGAAAAAAATGTGAGCGGCAATTCTGCAGGCAGAAACGTACTGCTGATAACAAAGGTCAGAGAAAAATGGCCAGACTGGTTTGAGCTTAACAAATCAACAGGAAGTCAACAGGAACTCAAGCAACCAGTCTTTACAAACATGGGGACCAGAAAAACATCTCACAACATGTCAAACATTCAGGTGGATGAACAACGGCAACGTCAACACACCTGTTGAACGTTGCAAAAATATCTCCTGGAAATGTGCACATTTCTTGTTACGTTGCACATTTCTTGTTCTTGATTACACACTGCTCATTACACGTAAATACATACATAAACTACACTTTGGAACATGGACAACCACACCACGGCTAACACACATATCAGTACCATTCCATTTCATACTCCATGCTAATCATACTGCTGCTATCATACCCTCACAACATATATTTTTTTACACTTTTATACCACAGAGTTCATAATTTCTGTACAGTCTATAAATCCTGCATCATTTACACCCTTTTATTTGAATTCTATTTCATTTTGGTAATTTTTGTAAATATTGTAAATTCTCAGTATAAGTTTTTACTTTTCTTTTTTTTTTTTAGTTTTCTAATATTACCTTTATTGAAAAATTCTATTCAGTTGTAATTGTGGTCTCTAGTGCAGTTTATTTCATCATAGAGAAATCTTTCTTTTTAGGTCCTAGGCAGTCATATAAGCACTTCACTGCATATCATATTGTGTATAGTTCTGTACACTGTAATCCCTAATGCTCAAAGTAATTAAACATACAGAGTTCTGTTAACTTAAATAATTACAATTAGTTCAAATTAATAGACCTTGATGAGTATTTATAACTTTTTGGTATTTATGAGTTTGTAGAAGTGACACTTTTCAAGTTAGCTGAACAAATTTGATATTTTAAATAATTGTATGTACTTAAGTAACAGTAACTGTCACCTTAAAGTTTTACCAACTTAAAATCTTTCAGCCTTTTGTGCATTTTGTGTCTGATGTCATCAGGGCAATAGAACACTGGTGGCTCAGTGGTAGGTGTTTCGCCTGCCATGCGAAAGGCCCAACTGGATAAAGTGCCTGTCCCAAGCCCAGATAAAATGGGAGCGTTGCGTCAGGAAGGGCATCGGGCACCTGTGCCAAGCTTGTGTGTGGACCATAATGTCTGCTGTGGCGACCCATTGCCAGGAGCAGCCGAAAGACCAACAACAATTTATTTGATTTGCAACTAAAAAAAAAAAAAAAATGCTATTAAATAGTATGTGTTAGGCTACTCAATATTGCAAGTAAAGAATGATTAATATGAATGAGTACAACAAACTCAAAAACTGTTCTGTTTACTTAAAATTGGAAACCCTCCTTACTTTAAAATGTTTTATGTAACTAATTACCTCAAAGTAAGTGAGTTTTGCCAACTTATTTGGGTTTACAGTGTATGTGACAAATAAAATAAAAATTTTAGAATTTAGAATTTTGGTAATTTGTAATTATAGGCCATTGATGGTTCGGTAGTCGGTTTCTCACCTGCCATGCGGAAGTTCTAGGTCCAATTCTCAGCCAATGTCCAAACTCCAGCTCCTGGACACAGGTCCCAAGCCAAAATAAAATGAGAGGGCTGTGTCAGAAAGGACAACCGGCATAAAACCTATGCCAAGTTGAGTGGGATTGGATCGTATGGTGACCCATTGATGGAATAACCCGAAAGACGACAATAAAATTTTGCTAATCGTTAACTACCCAGTTTTGGTGTGCCTCTATGATTTACATAGATAACACAAAATAACACTGAAATGCTTAGAAGGTTTTCCAGTTTACTAGAATGTTTAATCCAATATAATGCTTGACTTATTATAGATCCACTGCATTGCATGTGATTTTATAATACATCAGTATTTTAATTAAAAACAAACAAACAAACAAACATTGATTGTATACAGTATATAGACCAGTAGAAAATACATACTGTATAGAGATGACAGAAGAATGATGACGCCTGTAAGCATGTGGCATGCCTAGTTGACTGACAGTTTGTATTTTGGGACTTAGGCGAAGTTATTTGGAGTAAGGGAGCTACCTGGTGACCTAACTGCTCTTTCAGTTGGTAAGTGACCACATCTCCCGAGGCATTTGTAATGAGAAACAGCAGCTCTTGCCCCTTTACAGACCTGGATGGAAACTTGATCTGGCGGCTTCCAGCTGCAGTGGATTTTGTGTTGTGGGGGAAGGTGACGTTGAGGGACTAAAAGAGAGACACTGGGGCAAAAGTGTGACAGAAGTACGAGTGTTCAAAATCAGGAACAACAGGGAAATGATGAATACACTAAAAATAGCTTTGTTATAGCATGGTTAAAAGAAAATGAAGTAAAGACATAGAAATGGCATGTTTAATGATGCAAGGGATGCAAAATACAGTACTCAAATATAGCACGTATAAATTAAAATAAACTGCCTCACTATTGTGTATTATCATCCCTGCAGATTCTAACACAACACAGGGTGCAAAAATGCCTCTGACCTTGGATTGAAATAAACAGCCCAATATGGCATGGTAACCCCCTTACTCACCCCTGCCTTCCTGCATTCCCCCTTTTCCTCCCCCACCTGCAAACAGTCCCCTGGCACATGCTCCTGATCCAGTGTTTACATGATCACTTCCATTGCAATGGCAATGCCTCCAGGACAAGAGTGATGGAGTGAGCTCCTGCTGGTCAATGACATAAACAAAGACAAAGTTTCACATACCGATGTGCAAACATATATGTATTGCATCTTGAAGAAAGACTATTTTGTACAGAAGGCCAAGATGTTAATTTGATAATAGACATACATCCTGTGCATAATAATACTAAAAGCTGAATGAATAGGAAAGAATGATGTGCAACTTCCTGTTAGTGATGTGAGGTCATTTACTAAACTAATAAAGATTAAAATAAGCATAATTAAAAAAAAATATTGTGATCTTTAGAGTTTTCATCCTAATTTGTGTCATCGTGACAGTAGTGGGAGGTAGGGAGGCAAGCACTCTAAACACCGCTCTGTGCTTTTTTCCTTCACCTTCATGAAGAGAGATGACTGCAAGCTGGATAAACGCAAAACAAAATGCTTTATTTCTACCACTAATTAAGCAATAATGGGAGAATGAGCCTATAGATTATTTTCCTGGTTGACATTTAATGAACAGAGCAGAGTCTCTATCCAGGATTAAATCATTTCTGTGCACTTTGCCAAAAGCAACTTTTTCTTTTTCTCCCTCTGTCTTTTTTATGTCAGCACTTGAATTTTTTCAAGTCATTTGAATAACAACAGCATGAACTCCTGCCCTTTCCACAGTTTTTCTTCCCCGTGATAAGACTACAGTCTGCCAAGACACACACGTACACACACGCACACTCAAACCTCATCTGTCAGTTATGTCCAGAAGTGCATACGTCTATAACTCTGTAAGTGTAGATGCATCATAGCAAATTCCCAGTCCAACACATCTACAAATATTAATGACTCACAGAATATTGATCTGTCTGGGAGACTTCCTGATCTTCACTAACACAAGTTTCTCTTCTGTGAGTCTGCAGGCAGAACACTCCCTCCTGCCTACCTATTTGGGCATAAACCATTTCAGAAATGATCTAGGTATTTATTTATTATTGCCATACTTATGAATCTCTTATATGAAATCTGGCAAACCACTAACATATTAAGGCAAAGTAAAATTCCAGTCACAACCTTAATATGATTTACGGCTGGCCCTTACTTTATTAAAAAAACATTTTCATAATGATTTCATAGAGTAGACTGGAATCCTTAACCCCCGAGCATTTCACTGTGCAAAATGTTCTCTTAGTTCTGACTCTGCATTTCTCACAGAGATGTCATATTTATACACCAGAGAGCTAATACTGATCTCAAGTTCAAGCTCCATTTTCGAAAAAGTAATATAGCAGAGTGTGATTTAGTATGTGGAGGCCCATGTGAGGCCCACACAGCTGTCTTATAAAAAGTCAAATTGAAAAAAACCCTCTAGTTTCTCATGCCTCTGAGATGACAAAATCAGCAGGATGGAACTCTCAATATTCATCAAGTCCTGTATGAGGAAAAGAGAGTAGCTACTACAAATTGGTTGCATGGCCAATAACTAATAAAATGAAGGCACAAATACATTCACTCACTCTTTCTCGATACCGCTTATATTGTACAGGGTTGCAGGAGGCCTGGAGCCTATCCCAGCAGACTCGGGTCCATGAGGCAGGGTACATCCTGGACAGGATGCCAATATATGCCACACACTCAAACACTAACTCGCATACTATGGGACATGTGAAAACACCAGTTAGCCCACCCTGCGTATCTTTGGACTGTGGAGGAAAATTAAGGCACCTGGAGAAAAACAAACAAGCACTGTTTTTACTTGGGAAGACTTATTGCTATCAAAAGGAGTTCCAAAAGTATATATACACTGGGGAAATGAACACATTATTTTTTCCTTTTACAAGACTTTGTAAACATGCACAGGTGGTCCCTCACACTCATCATGAACCTGTGTTAACATTTCTGATGTTATTGCCCAAAAACGTATTAAT
The DNA here is from genome assembly GCA_030347435.1 of Clarias fuscus. Lineage (NCBI taxonomy): Eukaryota > Metazoa > Chordata > Actinopteri > Siluriformes > Clariidae > Clarias > Clarias fuscus. The sequence goes on along the minus strand of CM059229.1, from coordinate 16,051,706 downwards.
TACCTCTATGTTAAGACTCTTCATGTATGATTTTGTAAGATTATTATGAATTAAATGTTTAAATATGTTTTCTGTTTTTAGATATTAGTGATGTTTACAAAGTACAAGATTAATTCTAGCTTAAAATGTCTAAAAATCTGTTTAATACTTCATATATTATATATAATAACAACAAGGTTCCATGAGTGTCAACCCATAGATCAACCCATAGTTGATCTCTGTTTAGTGATTCTGATGCAGTATTTTGGTTGGTGTTGTGGTTTTACTCTTATTGTAAGAAGTTAGGGATAGCAGACGGCTCCTAAAAATAAAAGAGTGACAACTTCTTTTGTCTTCATTTTCCAGGGATAAATGCAATAAAATTAAATGTAGACGTAATGGAGTGTGAATATGCTGCATTTAAAGTTCCAGAATGCAAATGCAGTTAAACGATGCATGTCTGTTCCAAGTTACATCAGCGACACGATGTTGGCATTAACAGCGGCATTAGAATAAAAGTCGAAGATTTAGAACCTGGTCTGCTTAAGCAGCATGTACAGATGTGAGAGATAATGTGAGAGACCTGGACAATCAAAGGACTCAAATGTTGCTGAAGAAGTCTCTTTAGTATCAGCATGTAGCATTGTGGGTAGGAAATATTAGTCACTGTAAAAATATACAAACATGATATACATGAAAAAAGGACTTAATTCTCATCAGAATTCAATTACAAATATTTGAAAAATATATTTCCTACCAACATTTTGACGTCACATAGGATATGCTTTGCCCTAAATGGAGTCTGAGGGAAGGTCAAACAGATAGGTAGAGTAAAAAAACTGACTACACAGGTGACGAGGTACGGACATTTCTTTTTCATTTGATGTAGTCCTATGGTCGCGCTAAATACAATTATTCTGCCATTTCCTTTCAGAGCACCTGTGAGCTACAGACATACTTACATTCCCCAATCGTGTGGTTGATATTGATATTCTCACCATATCTTTCGGCATGAGGGTTTTTTTTAAAGCCCTTTTCTTCTTTATAGATACAATCTCACTGTGTGAACACAAGTACATAGTGTGAACAGTCAAAAATAAACACCTGTGAAAGAAATGGGCCCATCGCCAGCTGTGGGGCTTACTTGTGGGGCAGGACTGTGCCAGTAAGAAGCAAAAAACCTGACAGTGCACACTTCTCAGCACTGAAGCATCAGCAGCAGCCCCTATGCACACACACACACACACACGCACGCACCCACGCACACACACACACACACACACACACACACACTCACACACACCTTGATAAGGTAAGATAAGAGTTCCCACATTCAATTCAGAGAGCCTGAAGGGAAAACCTGGGTGTATGCATCTCAACAAATACTTTAAACACTACTTATGGGCAAATTGGATGCGCAGGGAGAGCTCTGTAAAAAGGAAAAAGAGACAAATCAGGAGTAGGTGTTGATGTACTATCTGCAGCTCTGCCTCTTTGTCTGTCTCTTATCCATCTCTCTATCTTTCCATCATCCATCTATCTTTTTAAAGCTTGCCTGTCAGTAGAGCATTAGACTTGCAAACACAGCACAAGGCAAAGCTCTCGGCTCTCAGTTAAGACCCCTTGCTGAGCAAGACTGAGGCTTGTTTGAAAGTAATTACAAGAGACAACAAGAACCACAAAGAGCTCTTTATCCACAGTTTGCGTGTGTGTGCACGTGTGTGTGTGTGTGTGTGTGTGCGTGTGTGTGTGTGTACATGTGATAATATGTCATACTTAAATATTACAACATCATTAACATGTTATTGCCATCGTATGTATATTATAGATTGTGGAATTATATCCTACTTTATTTCAGACTATTTTATCATGATATGGTGTTTAATATGCCATTCTGATGCAATATGTATGTAGTATTCAGTGAAGGAGAATGTTGGAAATAAGAAACAAAACCTTCTGTAAAATAACTTTTATTTTTATGGTGCTTTTTATTGTATTTTTTTCACACAAGAGCAAGCGTTTTACATTTTAACACAGGTTTTCTATATTTTTTCTATATTTCTGTATTTGCATAATTTTTCTCTTATTTCATACTTCATATTCTTTATTTGAAAACTTTATTTTTAATATTTAGGTCATCAGCGGTCGTACAAGCATTTCATTGCATATCATACTGTGTATGAGTGTGTTTGGTGACAAATCAAATTTGAATTTGATTCTTAACCATCAAGTTCCATGAATAAAATAAAAGCACTGTGCCAGGCAAGGTTATTTTATTATAAGGGACAATATTAATATAAGTAATACAGTCAGCTGAGAAATTATTGGCGTTAGTCAAAATTTTATGTTTCTTTAAAAAATAGTGAAAAGTCAGAGAACATGCTTTTCTTTTTAAACAAAACATATTGCTAATTATTTGGTAGCAAGCAGTAAGGAAGGGGAAAATATACAGGATTAATTCCATTAATTCTATTATCATTCAAACAGCCATGCTGTACTTATTTATTGAGGTCTTTATTCATGTTAAAGCTTAGTAAAATACATGATTACATATATTCTGTCAAATCGTTGGAGAAACTATTTAGCTTTCCTTTAACTAAAATTAAGTTCTAATGAAACCCATTTGTATAAAATTGCTCTTATTTCCCCAAATATTTGTCATTCACAGCTATAGCGGAAAAGCAGTGTTAAACATAAAAGAGACAGATTGTTGTTGACCTTCACTAGTGAGGTAATTGATACGAACGATTAGTGAGCAACATTAAGGGTGTCATTAATCACAATCAGGGCCATGTTTTAAAATAAAGCCTGGATTTGCCATTAAGAAATGTGTAAACACACTACCTAGGGGCTCTTGTGAGGACTGATGGCATCACAGATTATCAATAAATATGAAAAAATATCATTGACGTTGCCAGATATTAACCTTAGACAAAGTTAATATCAAAAATATTATGACACTTGTGGGAAAACAAAATAAATGTTTCTCAAATGGCCATCTCATTGAAAAGCTGTAGTCTGAATTGAAGATGTAACAGACAAAAATAAGGATATAAAAACATTGAGAAAGCTCACAAAACTGTTGTTCTCTCAACATGATTTTTCAATAACTATACATTTTAAAACTAGAAATATAGTGTTTAACTTTTTTCAGGTGTAAAAACCCAAATAAAACCCTGTAACCAGTCACTGCATTTTATTTATTTTACATATTAACTATTGATAAATAATTAATGAAGACTGCATATACATTCATTTATCCTCAGTAACTGTTAATCCGGCTTAGGGTCATAGTACTGCAGGTCTGTATCTCAGGACCACTGTGAATGAGGTGGAGGAAAAATTATGCTATTTTATACTTTGGTTAAAATAAAAGACATGATTTAATAGAGCGTAAGTGTATTGATTATGAGATGTGATGTGAGATGATGTAATGCGATGTGATGAAGCTTTACTGTGAGAGACTATGTTGTTGACAATACACAGGGCAAAGACACACCCTGCACTGAGGGGCCTGGGAATGGAAGGTTTGTTGGCACTACAAAACACAGCATTGTCATCAAACCAAAGGTGACCTACCAAGAGGGAGGGACATAGAGTTTAGATGGACTACATTGATCTTTTTTTCTCAGAGCAATAATTTACATACATTTAAGAACTGAATTAATGTGGACTAATAAGTGTGTTTTATTAATGAATAATGTATATATTACCGTACTGCAACTTTCTAAATAATTATTTAAAAAGTTGATTATGTTTTGCATTGGTTCATAGGCAACTCCTTTACTCTAAAGGACTAATTTCCTTGAATACTATATACAGTAGGTAGAAAAACAAATGATAAAAGAGGAGGTGTTGTTTGACAGACAGCTCGGAAAGCACAATGAGAGATAATGATTAGTCCAAGCAGTCAGAAGGGTAACCATTCTGCAGTCAAAAACAAAAGCTCTGTATTCCAGGTAACACAGTTGTTCACAGTTGTCAATCACTTAAAGAGGTGGAGGGGGAGGGAGGGAGGGAGAGAGAGAGAGAAGGGAGGCAGTAGAGGAAGAGAGGGAGAGCTGAAGACTGTTTTTCCCTCTAGCAGTAAGTGACAGATAGATTAAGCACATGTCTTCTCTTCAGACCCTGAATCTAAAGTCATAGTATTAAGCTGACAGAAATCTGTGTGTGTGTGTGTGTGTGTGTGTGTGTGTGTGTGTGTGTGTGTGTGTGTGTGTGTGTGTGTGTGTGTGTGTGTGTGTGTGTGTGGGTGTGTGTGGGTGGGTGGGTGGAGGGGTCATATTGTGAGTATTTCATATAAGCAGGGGAAGTGCTATCAGGTCATATTGCATGATTACACCAGAGGTATAGACATTGTGTTAATAGTCAACAGAAGACACAACAGTCCAATTCTTAACAGACTCACCCACCCTGATGACTATGACAACTAAACAAAACATGGGTTTGGATGGTGAATAAGCCATCTGCTTTTCTCACTGTATTCGGAAAAGACTGTGAGTTCAGACATTTTATACTGACAGTTAATTTCTAAATGTTAAAATGCTTAAATGTTAAATGCAGAATATAGTATTTTAGACGTATAGAAGTATTTACTAAGGCAGAGCTTCCTTACTTTATGCCATGGATTTATAAATATAACCATAAAGTTCACTATATGATCAGGGCAGCCATTATTATAAACACCTTACCTTGGCGTTTCTGCTTACATTCCATCTGAAACTCAGCATCACACTCGCATCAACGGCATTTTGCACATTGATTGCGTCGATAACATTCTGACACTACAAGAGAAAGAAAAAAAAAGAAAGAAAAAAAAACTGGTGAAGACTGGTCAAACCAGACATAGGAGAAAACTGACAAAGACAACACACACACACATACACACACACGGTCAAAGAGCTGAGCTTTGAGTTTCTCTATAAGTTTACTAACAAGCTGCATGCAAGTTGCTTCTGTTGCTGTTCTGCCTCATCCACAAGCCCACCAGTCTTCACCCATATTGACTCGTCTACGCTTTGTGAAGAAGGCTCTTTGTTGTGGGTGAACTGGGGCAGGTGTTTAGTGGTAGCCCTCAGGCCCAGGTTGAGATGGATGGGGAACATATGGAGAAAAGGCTGAAGGTTGCACTGGGGTTGGGGACGGTCGTGGCTCTTTGCTGGCTGAACCACAATGAGCCCATTCATGGCTGTAGTGTTGGACATGTGGATATGCCAATAGCAATAAAACAGATACTCGTTGCAGAGAAGAAGAAAAAAATCACTGTCCAGCATGAATGTACATGTGAATGACTTGGCAACAGCTGTGAAGACCACATGTAAACATATAAAACACCTGTCCAGAAATTAGGACAAGCAAGAACAGCAGCGGATCTTCAACCTTCAATGTATTTATTGTTTTCTGGTTGTTTAGACTTGTTGTTAGTTATGTTCATAATCTTCCTTGATAGTCTGCATTGCTTACTCTGCTTAAAATCAAGTATGCCCTGCTTCCTGTGACCCCCCCCCCCTCCCTTTTTCACTCTGTTTCTTTCGCTCCAAAGACCCAGCTCATTTTTGACTTTTTGACAAATTTAGAACATGTGTTTTGGCTCATCCGTTGATCCTTTGGACAGCGCTGGGCATTGAGGGGAGCAGAATTGGCAAGAGCTTTCCTCACAATGCCTATAGCATAGTACAACTCACCACACCAACCCCTATTTCAGACATACTTTCAAAACCAAAAAAAAAGAAAAAAACCTCTTAAATTTCACAAACCTTGACAGCACTGCACTCACCTCAACACATCCACTGCCATTACTTAACACAATGAGATTATTCTATGCTTCTTTAAACACTTCACGGATGGTGTATATCACCGAATCACTGAAATCCTAAATGGATGCTCTAAGGAGTGATTGATATTCCATAACTGTGTTGTGCCTGTGCGTGTCAGTCAGGATGTTCTTATGACAGTGACTAATTGTTTAGAAATAATGGTGGTGGTCACCAGTGTACATGGCCTGAGGTATCTCTGCTCAGGGAGTGAAGCAACGATCCAATCGTTGCTTCACTCCCTGAGCAGAGATACCTCAGGCCATGTACACTGGTGACCACCACCATTCCCACCCCCGTATCAAAAAAAAAAAAAAACATGCGAATGGCTCTCAGTGCACAAAGCTGATGCCAGGTATGTGCAGCATTGCTGGGTTTAATTTTAGGAGACACTCGTGTCAAACTGTCCTCCGCTTTTTTTTTTTTTTTTTGCGAGAGGCTTCAAGGGGCTCCGTCAGCTGTTGCGGTTGCTGGCTCCTTCACAAGCCTTCAGTTTCCAGTAAACAGCAGGACAGAGTCAAACTAAAAAGGCCAATGAAGGGATGCATAGACAAAGAACAACAAAAAAAAAAGGTCTTTGGAGTCATGCATATTATATTCAGATAAATGTTCGGTTAAATTTAAAGTTTCATCAATCAGTTAATTGATTATTATAATTAAGCTATTTGGATTGGCATAACATTCCTGTAAAGGAGGTCTTCTCTGACCTGTATGAACAAGTTTGTGTATATAGAAGCGTGCCGACTTCTTGCTCACCTGAGCGCAGGTAGTCGCTGCGTTCAGACATCACGCTTGCTCCTGCGAGCGCAAACATTTGTCTCTCGATCTCACACGCTCCTCCCCCGCAGAGCTCGAGGCGGCCAATCGGCGGGCGTGCGACTGTTCGGACCCCCTTTCCCATACGGACTGCAGAGTTAAACTCGCGCTGGAGCTCTGAAACTAAGATCTTTATTCACTCTGCGCGGCGACCGGACACCTGATCGCGCTCGGATGGAGGGGTGAAACCCGATCTTCCGAATGTACTGCTGCCCCACGGAACCCGGAGGAGTGACTCACCACTAAGGACACGTGAAAAAAAAAAAAACATGTCTTCTTCCTCGAGTGAAGTGATTGGCGCCGATGAGATCAAGAGGGAGAGCTCGAGGGCACTGGAGACGCGGGGGAGTGTCAAGCTGGCCGCGCTCGATCCGGCCGGTTTGCCCATGGAGAACTCTGGATCTCCTGCGGTGGCAGTCGAATGCGCACCGGCATCTTTGGCATTCTCACCGGAACAAGTGGCGTGTGTGTGTGAGGCGCTGCTGCAGGGCGGCAACGTGGAGCGACTTGCCCGCTTCTTATGGTCGCTCCCGCAGAGTGAGCTGCTGCGCGGAAACGAGAGCATCCTCAAGGCGCAGGCCATAGTCGCGTTCCATCAGGCGCGCTACCAGGAGCTCTACTGCATCCTAGAGAACCACAACTTCAGCCCGTGCAACCACTCGTCCCTGCAGGACATGTGGTACAAGGCGCGTTACACCGAAGCGGAGAAGGCACGCGGCAGGCCGCTGGGCGCCGTCGACAAATACCGCCTGCGCAGGAAGTACCCGCTGCCGCGCACCATCTGGGACGGCGAAGAGACCGTGTACTGCTTCAAGGAGAGGTCGAGGAACGCGCTCAAGGACATGTACAAGCGCAACCGTTACCCGTCGCCGGCGGAGAAGCGGAACCTCGCCAAAATCACGGGGCTTTCTTTGACACAGGTCAGCAACTGGTTCAAAAACAGGAGACAGCGGGACCGGAATCCATCCGAAGCGCAGTCCAAAAGGTAAGAAGTGCATTTTTAAACAATTCTGCAACTTTCTCATCATTTTCAGTGGTAGCGCTCGCGTCCAGTCCTGTGTGATGGAGCTGAACACGCAGTGATTCTGTTCGTTTTGGTAGCCCTGCACTGGGATATAAAACACGCGCATCTTATCCGAGCGGTGGTCATGCTGAATGGTCACACACTTTCACATTGTTTTGAAATACGAAGCTTTGGCCGTTCAAGTGAGGTGCCGTTTTTAAGAATGACAGAGCGCGCGACCTGCTCAAGGGCAAAGAAACGGAAAAGCGTGCGCAAAAAAGATTCAGATAAGTTTCTATAAAGGCATACATTTCGATGTTCTCATTAATGTTAGATCAGAAATAGTATATATATATAATTTATTAATACCGATTTGGAATGTTTTAAATAATAAAAGCTGCCACTTATGAGCATTACTTTAACATTGCCATTGTGTGTGTGTTTTTCCAAGAAATATGTCATTACTTAAGTACACTCATTGTGTATGTTTGTTTGTGGATTTTAAACCCATTGTCTTCTTCTCCCTGGTTATCACTCAAGGAGATCTATCCATTAGGCCTTTATCTCTTGCTGTGGATACTCTATGTGTGTGTGTGTGTGTGTGTAAACTAACTACACATGAAACTCACTGGTGCACCTGGTTCCTGTGACATACTGACACCCAGGCTCATAACAAAAATAACTAATTTCTCCCTCCACCCATGCCCATGTCTTAGGTTGCTTTTATCTATGTACTATGTAATAGTACATAGTAGTATACAGTTTTGTAAATAAAGGAAGGTCAGATTTTTTCCGTGCGTGTCAGCAATGAGAAGACACAAATGTTCCACAATGAATAAACCATATGCACAGCAAAATCCGTAGGGCTAACCTGGGTTTAAATTCATTAAAAAAAAAATAATAATTAAAAAAAAAAGCTAATTTGTGTCTAGATGTGAATTTCACATTTTTACATTACAGTTTTCCAGCTATATTGTGTTTACATGGAAAAACGTATTCTACTCTGCCATGTAGTTGAAGATAATTAAATAGTTTGATGGTTGTACTTTGTGTATCCACAGCTGTCAGAGTCAGTAAAGATACTCCAAGGCTGCCAAATGCTCAACACTTTTTTATTTCTTTGCTGCCCCAAGGGCAAAAAGTCACTCTTAGAAGTTCCAAATGTTCAAAATTTATGGTCAACATTTTTTTTGGCAGAAGAGTGTTATTTCTAACATAAAGACAAACAATGAGCATCGCTTTAAATAGACAAGAACAAACTAATGTCAAACTATTTTCAAGAAAATTCATTATTTTTTCCCTTAATCCCCTTTGGGCTCGCCATGTGCCAATGTTCCAAAAGATGTATTTAGACAGAAATAATTAGGAGGTGTGGATCAATTATCAATTATTGAGGGGAATATAAGCCTCTACAAGAATAGAATAGACATTGTATTTATAAAGGAACCTGAAATGCTTATGTTATGTCGTACATTCCAGTAGTAGTTGTGTGAAATTTAGGCTCCCGGTACAGCAAATTGAGATTTAAAGGGAAACTTTAAAAAATCATCCTTTTCTCCCGTTCTGGCATGTATTGTGTACCAGCGCTTGAAAAAGAACAAGCCGCAAACTTAACACAAAGATAGAGCTAAAATAGAATAAATATGAATTTGTTCAAAAATTGCAAATACCATGGTGAATAAAAATTCACAGCAACAGCATTCACCACAGCACCTCTTTTGAATGCATTGTACCTGTTTAATATGAAAAATTTCTGTATGAATCTGTACTGCACTGTCACTGGACATTTTTTCAGGACTAAGCAAACATTTCAGCCTCTCAACCTTTGAATTGACTCTGTGTTATAAATTGCATGTTGCATTAAAAAAAACTTTCTTGTGTCTTTCAGTGAATCAGATGGCAATCATAGCACAGAGGATGAGTCAAGTAAGGGTCAGGAAGAGCTTTCTCCTCGCCCTCTCTCTAGTGGCTCTGCTGGTTCAGTTGCCCTTGGCACTAGCCCTGCTCTAGCATACTCCGATGGTACCCCCACTGTCATTCAACAGATTGGGGATACCAAAATGTCTCCACTTGCCACAGGAATGGGTTTCAATGGCGACTTGACAAACACCAATACTCACTATCTTAATGGTGGAGCATATGTTCAATCACACGGCAGCAACAGTCTCTTGAATGGACTTGGAAACACAAGTGGCCACTTCTTGACCTTTGATTCCCAGAGGGTCTCCCATGCCCAAGAAAGGTTACTGGGTGGCTCCTCTGTGTCTTATGCCTCTTATTCAATGGGAGCTCCTGAAACCACAGTTGGAAAACTAGATGGAATGCAGTCTCTGGTTTCACATTCAGAACATGGAGCAGTGCCTTCAGTCGTCACTTTCGCCACCACCACGTCCTCTTCCTCCTCTCAATCAGGACCTCCTCATCTCAGCAACTACAGCATGGTCAACCTTCCTGGGATTGAGAACAGCCTGGGTCTTCCTCCTTTATTGTTACCACCATCTTCTTCAGCACCCTCTCACGGTAGGAAAAAAATATTTTAGATCTTTACTCACTGCACAGGTATGTTGTGGGCAAATATACTAAATACTTTACACAGTTTTAGCCACTTTTAAGAATGCCTTACTCTGTTATGAGTTTCCAGACTATCTAATGCATAGGGATTTGAGTATAACACAGAATACAATAGAATAGAATATAGAATTATGTTTATGTGTATAATTATGCTTGCCTTGTAGAATTAAACACACTTGATAATAGTTAGAAAGAAGTGTGTAGGTCTGCTATTTCAGGAGCAGGGATGGGCACTATGATATACCACATCTATTCAATAGTGAAAGCGTATGTACAAAAGATCAATTCAGACATTAAGCTCCTTTGTTTCTTCTCTCCCCTGTGTCTTCACAACAGTTGGCACAGACTTCACACCAGACTAAACTAATTGCATCACTACTAGAAGTATATTATTTGGTCTTCATTGTTCTAACAACAGAAAAGGTACTTTGTTCTATACAGAAATCACTGGTTCAGTCAATCATAAAAAAAAGACTGTGAATCAGGAATAGGACCAGTGTATCGTGAATAAAATAAAGCAGGAATTGGGTGGGGGTCAGGTCAAGTTTGCGATGACTTCAGGATTGCAACAAATAACAGGCCTCAATGACATTATCTCCACCTCCTCTCCATGGCCCTAACCACACACTAATGGTTCTTTCCATGAATATTTTATAGCCACATCAATAACAGCAAGGCTGACTGGGTGCTGCTGCCCTCTCCCTACTACCCTCATCTTTTTTATCCTTTAATATGCAGTTTATGAGCCACATAAAAACAATCCCACCCCTGGCTGAACTTTTGATTTAAGAGAAAATGGTTGAGCCTAAATGATCCCCTAAAAAAAGACAATATTAAAATTGTTTAGCCAAAACCCCTCTTTTCTTCTGCCCATAATTTTGAGGCAATTCAATAAAATATGAATCAATAAAATGCTGGTTTTGATGTCCAGTGTTGCAAAACATATGACCCAGTCGTTTCAATTGCCTTTTCCATTTAACAGTATTTTAGTCTGTAACATAAAGACTTGTATATGAATAACAGAGCCTATTATAAAAAAGGAACATTCACTAATATAATCTAGTGCATAAACATATGTAGACTTGATAAACTTTATATAGGTATTGGGTTATGTTTTGATTTCTTCACATTTTGGCAACAAGAAACTTATTGAAAAAAAAAATGTGGTTCTTCCTGTAGTAACCGAGTTTGAGATTGTAAGAGGAGGGGGTTGGCACTGTGTGATTATTTATCAGACAATTCAGCAAGCCTAATGGAAGAAAATGTCCTGGCCAGATGCCAGTAGTCTATCACTCTTGGAGTAATGTGCCAAGAACGACATTCTAGAGTTACAAGGAAATCACATAGAATGTAACCGCAAACAGAAAATGAAAAAGGTGTTTCATTTTATATTTCACATAAGTTCTTTCAAAGATGGTGGTGTGACATGAGGAGGTAGGACTTGAGAGAGAGAAAGCAACACATGAATTATGCACTAAGATATATAAAAATACATAATCATGCAACGTAAAGAAATGTTAAGTCAGCATTCCACCTTCATTTTTTGTTTTACTCAGTGTCCAATAGTTATTTGCTTTGAAGCTAAAAAGGACTGGTTAGCATCTCCTACATGAACACAGTAGAGTTATCAGGAAAAGAGATCAGGGTGGGCAAATCTGGATTTAGGCCAGGGTGTGTACAGGGGATTAACCTGTGGTCAGCCTGGTCAGACAGGGCGTGGTGGCTAACTTAACAACATTGCCTAAGATTCTGTTTGTTGCCCCCAGCAGGCTCAGCTCCATTGGACGGGGTGGTCAGCAACTCATCCCAGCACTCAGGCCAACCACTGCTGTACACACTCAACCAACCCGTCAAACAGGAGCCTTTGGACATTGGGGTGGCCTACACATATCCATCTAGTGTACCCCTAGACCAAAGTGGTAACTTGGGCTACACAGCATCCCTCTTCCTCTCTACCAACCTCAGCCACTCACCCAACAACGGAGCCCCTCTGGGCCCTGCAGCCACGGCTGCTATCACCTCTGTGCTCTCCAGCACTGAGGGTCATTCTGGTCTGACTCACAACGCCCGCGGCCTCCAGGAAACTGGGGGAGCTCTGCCCTCCGACTACAGGGCACAGGAAGCACAGCTGCCCCTGTCTGACAATCTCGAGTCCCCTGCAGGTACTGGTGAGGGCCCTCCTGGAGTGTGCGGTGATCTGGACATGGAGGGAAAAGAGCTGGCCAAGCTGCAGACTGTTCAGATGGACGAGGACAGCAATGACCTTTGACCCCTGTAATCGCAACATCTGAAGAGCTGTATTTCATTAGGGGTTGATTTTCTTGCACTGCAGCATAACTATTACAGTCTCCTAAGCACACATCAAACTTTTTATACTTTGTCGCTTTTTACGATAATGTATGCAAGATGTGTGCAAATAGGTGGAACACATAAACAGTGCCTTTGAATCCCTAAATAAACGTAGCCTCACATGTCCTGACTTGCACTCGGATGGCTGCAGAATGTACTTGTTGATGCACTGACCCTGAACAAGATGTCTCAGCACTGTCTTTTCTCTCCTATTTGCAGTAATGGAGATTTTCATTAATTCAGAGTGAGATGGAGAGTGATAGAGCACAGTGGACTGAGAGAGAGAGTGAGAGAGAGTAGTAAAATAGCAGATGTGTTTGGTGAGTCTTGCAAATGTTTCTGCACTATCATTGCAGCTTCATACTGATTCTTTATTTTACTCTCCAAAATTTTAACAAAGCACAGATGTTTAAATTTTTTTGACGTTTGGTTTTTGTATTTAATTTTTTTGAAGTTTGAAATGGCAATGTGAACAAAGTTTTGTTATGTTTTGCTTTTTAAGCAAGTTGTGTTCAACAAGGAAGTAACCACAAATAAGAAATTCTTGTCCTCGATATGCACATACTGTATTATTGGGCATTCAACAACTGGTCTTGTGTACCTTTCTTGAAAAAATTAAATCCTTACAGTAGTAAATGATTTCAATTGTAAGAGAACAGGTTTTAGACCATGTTTTGCATTGTTTCTTTACTGTATAAAAAATAACACCCACTACAGTCTATTAAATGATTCTGCAGACTATAAACCTTAATGTATGACTTACAAACACAGCTAGCAATCACATGCTGTAAATGATTCTGAGACTTATGAGTTCAGTCCTGCACTCAGAAATGGAACCAACGTATTTTTATAAACCATTCACCTCTATTAAATCTTTATATTTATACATGCATAATGAATGGTGAATGGATTTTATGTGTCACTGACACCCATATTTCACACTGGAGTCCTGGGTTGACATTTGGATAATTCAAGAAAATGACATCACCTGGAATGAATCATACATTATTGGAAGCAGTAGGTAAGTTGGCTCTATGTTTTACCCAATACTGTGACGTCAGTGGCAAAGAAATACAAGACTCTATTTAACAAGATTAGGCTATGGCCTGGGCCTCTAGGACAGCTGGCTATGATGCTCAGACATTACTAATGCATGAATGTATGCATATGCAGCATAATGGAGATCATATTCTCATAAGCTCAAATTCTCACTATGGGTGTCCTCTGTGATCTTTTGCCAATGCTTGGCACTTGTCTGTGCCATGTCATTTTTTAAGTGCCATCCTAAAAGACAGTGTGTTTTTTGAAAAGCTGCATATGCTCATTGGATTTCTCAGACACAGAAAAAGGCTTCTGTCAAGCTTGAGTTGTTATTTGTTAGCACAAGATAAAAATCTTGTTTTGTTGGAACACTTTTATAACCTGAGCAAGATCACAATATAGTACATCCACATGTAAGTGCATGCAATAGAACATTTAATCAGATGTTGATTTATAAGAATACATGAAATTCTTTAGCAAATATATGGTCAAATAAGGGTGGAATGGGCTTCATGAATTGATCAGGCTTAAGCCTTAGCTGTATCGTGGGAACATTTTCTTCTTGTGACACCAGGGCATGTGAGTCCAAGCTAATTGAATGGCACCAAGGTAGGACTGGTTCACACACAAAGGGGAAAAATGCCCAGGTAAAGAATCTATTGTTACCTGTGCAAAGGTGACCCTGTCGCCTAGGGCAGCAGATTAGCTGATTGCTGGGTATCAAATGGCGCCTCCTGGAATATTGAAGAGTAAGAAAGCACTTTTGTTTGAGGCTTTTGAGCTAAGAACCAATGGCCATGGCGAATGGACATGTGTGTTTCGTGTCCCCCATTTCCCTTGGGCTGGCTGCGTGTCAGCCAGTGTGTGTAACGTGAGGTATCTTGTTGCCTTGTTGTATTGTTCAGATATGGACGTCAGAGCGTCTCCATGGGCAGTGAATGGGAAGACTTTTTGTGAAAACCTTTGTGAGCTTATCATGCCCTAGGACATAAGTAAAGCACAAAACAACAACAACAACAACAACAACAAAAAAACAGAGTGAACCTTCCTCTCTATCCAATCTCAGATTACACAGTAAATATGAGGTAAATGAGAAATACACAAATTTGGTAGATTAATATTAAGATACTAATAATTAAGATTGCATTCAAAAATATTCATAATATAGCCCCACCACTTCTATTTGCCCTTGTGTATATTTCCAAACCTGGCACAAGCACGTAAATGCTGGTTGAAGCAGACTGTAAAAAAAAAGAAAAAGAAAATAGGGAACTGTGTAGAAGTGGGCTTATTAAAGAAGCTGACCCCTGACTTTTGCATGCAATTTCAAAGCCTGACATTTAGTGTGCTGCCGTAGTCTGTGAGGCGCGGGTAACCTGAGCTGGAGCCCTGAGTGCCCCAACCCTACACACTGTGCTAATGTGAGGTCAGAGGCCAACTGGGTCTGTATGATTCACAGACCCACCACTTCACACGCATACACTGAGACACAAGCAAGCAAGTGGGAAAGCATAGAGAATTATTAATATACATGTTAAACATAATTATGTGTGATAGATAGTTGTAAAAATGTGTAATGGTACGTAGCAATGCAATCAGATTGATTTGGAGCTGCTTTTACAAATATTTAAGTTCATAATTATGTAGTCCTGAAAATACATCTGAGCAAGTCAATGTCATTAAGTGAGATGCGTAGAGAATTAATAAAACGCACACATTCTGTTACATTCTAACATATATGCATTGTATAAAAGACAATAGTACAACTGTATTCCCATGTCTGACAAAACCTTCTGAAGCAGAAACAGAATATTTGCCTGAAGGAGTTGAACGGTGGCCAAAAGCTAGACAAATTTTCTCCAGGGCAACAGAGGTCACTGTGGTTTATCTGTGTCCCATATAAATGATGTAAGGGAGATTCATAAACATGTCTGAAAGTACTGTGAATATATTTATTGCTGGCTATTTTCTAGACAGATGGCTAAGCTGCAAACAGCAACTGTAGATGGAAATTTATTTAACTTTAATTTTATTTAAAGTGTTCTGTCCATGCACATACAGAAAATAATTAATGCAGACAATAAAAAAAGAAATATAAATTAAATAAACAATAGAATTAGATAACTTGCATAAATGTTAAATATGAGGGGTTTTTTTTTTCGATTCGTTGGACTGGTATAAATTTAATCCATACCCGTCTCTCTCTCTCTCTCTCTCTCTCTCTCTCTCTCTCATACACACACACACACACACACACACACACTAAAAAGTGCACCTATCTATCTATCTATCTATCTATCTATCTATCTATCTATCTATCTATCTATCTATTGAAGGTATTACATGTGTAATAAATATGTTCTTTGTGAGTGTCGTATATGCTCGTTATTATTATTATAATAATAATTATTATTATTACTATTATTATTATTATTATTATTAGCAGTAGTAGTAGTAGTAGTAGTAGTAGTAGTAGTAGTATTGCTGTTGTTGTTGTTGACTACTAATGATTGTTGAACGATTTAGAAGAATGCCGCAAACATCAGTGAAGATTAGTTTTAAAATAAATAAATAAATAAATAAATAAATTAATTAATTAATCAAATTCAGTTACAATCGAAATTTTGGTATAAAAAATTATAATCTATTCGTAATATAGCATATATATTATATAATATATATATTCCCACAACGTAAAAACAATTAAGGTTAAATTTGTAACATAATTTAAATTAGAATAATAATTTCAAAATGGTTTTAGCTTGAAAATGTCTTATATAGTAATAAATCTTTTGTTACTAACGTATTATAATATAATAAACCGAGCAGTTTTCCAATACATCTTGTTGATGTCAAAGACACAGGGTTCTGTCATAGGTCTTGTCCTTCCCTAAATCCCTGTTTATTTAGGGATTAAATGAAATGCAGTTATTACACGTTCTCTCTCTCTCTCTCTCTCTCTCTCTCTCTCTCTCTCTCTCTCTCTCTCTCTCTCTCTCTCTCTCTCTCTCTCTCACTCTGTGTGTGTGTGTGTGTGTGTGTGGGTGTTGCTTTTCAGCGTTGTGGTCTCCTGCCCCTCGCCTTCAGGCTGTAAAAGAGCACATCTTGAAATGATCAGGGTCTAAAAGCGACCAGAGGATTTTCTGAGACGGGCGTCTCAGTGTAGAGGAGACATAAGGACAAGCAGAGCCGTCCATCACTGACCTGAGGGATGAAAAAGGTCTCCGGACCGGCTAATAAAAGACTACAAGTCGTTAAGTTTACGAAAGTCCCAAGTCACTGATTCTTATATGGCAAAAACTTACACTTAAAACAAGCAGTTAAAATATGTAAGGTCTGGGAAAGTTTGCGTAGAAGATCTGTGCAAACACATATTATATACGTGTGTTTAAAATACAATATTGTAATGAATTAAGAACAAGCAGCAATAATAGAATTTGCATTAATAATCACTTTGCGTCTTTGCTGAAACCAGCGTTCAAAAATAAAATGGAAATATTCACATAGGAAAAGAGACGTTTGATATTCTTTTGACCAGATGGATGGACCATCCTTACTAAGCTCCTCTTGCCGCCGACCCTCCAGAGACAGTGGGCAAAAATGTTTTCACAGGTGCCTGAATTGCCCTCTAAACCTAATTAAGTCCTTACTTTATCTTAGTGACCGAGGGCAGAATCTATAGGACAATCCAGTCAGCCTACAGGAGGGTAGGATAAGGAGTGCGTGGGCAAGTGAGTGGACTCTGTGGTCTTCTTGAAAATGGACGCCCCGTCTCCAATTAAATTATAAAGAGGTGCTCCATTCCGGGTGAGTGATCGTGAGCTCCGCGTCGCCCTGGTGTCATGTTGCAGATTTCAGCGCAGATAAAGAAATGCGATCTATTCCTTAAAACAGCGACTGGGTAGCAAAGAGCTCGACGAACACAGAACTCATTTACTAATGCACCGGTTTTCGGTTTCACTGTACAGAAGATGGGGAAAGAAAATAGAGGGGGAGATGGGAGGAATGGGGGAAAGACTTGCAAGCTGTTAAAGAAAAACAAATTACTCAACCGAGGAATCACACGCCTACGCTGCGCATATGAAAATTGATAGGCTTACATTTGTATTACATCTATCTATCTATCTATCTATCTATCTATCTATCTATCTATCTATCTATCTATCTATCTATCTTCATATGCCCAAAGTAGGCGCGTGATACCTCGGCTGAGTAATTTGTTTTCCTTCAACATCATGCAAGTTTTTATACATTTCTAATATCATGTTCAATTACTGTACCATTAACCTTTATCATAAGCCTATCAATAGGTTTGGTGCAGGAACTGGCCATGGGTATGTCTGATTCAAATTTAATCGGATGTACATATCCATGTAGCTCTGAAGTGGGTGTTTCAGCACTCCTAGGTTTAGAGCTTATCTCTTAGCAGCGTTCTGTTATCTCTCCACCTCTAGGGTTTGATTGTTTTTTAATGGGACGCTAAGTATCTAATCACCGTGTTGTGCGCCCTGGGACTTTACGCACCGCGTGTGCCTTCACAATAAACACCTGGCACACACACACACACACACACACACACACACACACACACACACACACACACAAAGAAAATGTGTGGCGATTACAGTAAATTAGCAATCTCAGATGGTCCACCCCTTTTTGCAATCTTGCTGTGTCATGTGTCTTTTTTATTTTTTATAAAATATCTAGGCCAGCCTAGAATATATTTGTTATTATATAAAATAAATTTATATATTTAGAATATACCTGCATGCTCGAACTGGAGAAATATTTCTTAAGTAGTCTGTTTAGATTTACCCCCATTCCTTTCCAGTTCACACATTGCACTGCATGTGTGCATGTTCGTTAATTCATTAATAATTTAATGGCTTTAAAGTTGGTTAAGTTAAATGTAAGATCGGTAAATGGGCAAAGTGGGCTTCAGCTGGGGATGAGAGTGAGCGTAGCCTTCGGAGACGCACTGTAATTGATTAGTATCGAGGTGCTCCACTCCCTCAGGTAAAACTGGAGACGGGAGATCTGGTTTCAGACCACCGAGTTCCCGAGGGAGGAAATGGCAGCAGAGCTCTTGCTTTAGCGCTGTTCGGATAGGGCGCATGGAGAGCCAATCAGCGCGCGCGCTGCGCTCTTTTAGCGCGACATCACTGGACGGGGAGCACAGCGTCTCCAACCAACGTCCAAAACTTCGGAGCTTGTTGACACGGACATCTCTAACCAAGGCATTTGGTAAACCCCATTCGAAGGCATTTCATTAGCAACAGCACGAACGCATCCGGATTGAAAAGTCCATTCCGCTCTTTCTTGCAGTCCAAAAACAGAGCGGTTTGGCCGACAGGAGTAACGCGCCCACCGTCGTCCGTCATGTCCATGTTGCCCTCGTTCGGCTTCACGCAGGAGCAGGTCGCGTGTGTGTGCGAGGTGCTGCAGCAGGGCGGGAACCTCGAGCGACTGGGCCGATTCCTGTGGTCCCTGCCGGCCTGCGACCACCTCCACAAGAATGAGAGTGTCCTCAAGGCCAAGGCTGTAGTGGCGTTCCACCGCGGCAACTTTAGGGAGCTGTACAAAATTCTGGAGAGCCACCAGTTTTCGCCACACAACCACCCCAAACTGCAGCAACTGTGGCTGAAAGCCCACTACATCGAGGCCGAAAAGCTGAGGGGGCGGCCGCTGGGCGCTGTGGGAAAATACCGAGTACGGAGGAAGTTTCCTTTACCACGCACCATATGGGACGGAGAGGAGACCAGCTACTGTTTCAAAGAGAAGAGCCGCGGCGTGTTGAGGGAGTGGTACACGCACAACCCATATCCCTCTCCACGAGAAAAAAGAGAGCTGGCTGAAGCCACAGGGCTCACAACCACACAAGTGAGCAATTGGTTTAAAAACAGGAGACAGAGAGATCGAGCCGCTGAGGCCAAAGAAAGGTAAACTACAGATCACGGAATTAAAACAATCATTTTAACTTAAAAATGATCAATCTGGTATAAACCTCTCAGAGCACAAGTTAGAATAAACATGGCTTGACAGAGTATCACGGATGACCGATAAAAGTGTTTAAAAATGTTGAATTATTCTCACAACTGTTCACATAAATCTATGTATTTATTTTTAATATTCGTTTTAAAATGATACGTTTAACTCATTTTAATATAGTCGACGTTAAAGTGGTTGTATATGCAACCAAAAAGTAGACCAGAGAAATGCATCAATATTGAATTAACACTTACCGAAATAATTAACGCACAGTTTGACTGGCTTTTCTAGGACTAGACTGAAAACCAGACGGGATCATTTATTACTGGTGAATTTGCAGTGTGTGAGAAATACTACCCGCAGAAATTGCCGTTTTAACATATTTCCGCAAGTATGCAGGGTCACACTCACGTGATGTATCAGGTTCACATTAAATATCAAAACAGGGAGGCACGAATAACTAAATTTCCTAATTAAGTAATTGCAGAATTTGTAGACTGATTAACTGGTAAACAATTTGACAGTTACATATTTGGTGAAAGCCTGTCATCGAGATATTACTTCACTGACAAAAGAATACATTGCGATATTTTATATTATAATTTATATTAAAAATCCAGAATAATACAGTAAATATTTAACAAATTAGGTATTAGTTATTGTTTTTTTATGCAAATTGCTTAGATCAATTTTAAAAAATCATACACAAATAAAACGTATGTGACTTGTGATCAAATAAGACATGTCTTATGATTTAAATTATTCAAACTTAAGACCGATATTAAAGCTTGAACTGTGACTTGTGTTTATTTTTGATTGCTTTTCTCTCAGAGAGCAGTATTACTACAAATAAATGTAATGTACAACACCAACCAGTTTATTTAACTGTGGTTTGATGAACCCTAGAACATAACATGTTATTCACTGATTAAATGATTAATAGACAAAAATGTAAACAATTATTTACATAGGCTTACCCTAAATTAGACTGATTACTTCCTTGATTAAACATTTTTAAAGAAATAATTATGGATGGATTTAAGCACATTTGATCGGCACATAAATATGCTTTTCTATGTCCCCTTATGAGATCAGGTACCGCACATACACAAAATCCTAGCATGGTTGCTTAATTGAAAAATCATGGTTATGACCAGACACTAAAATATACTAATACTAAACAAATATATTGTACTTTTTTGTTTGACAGAGAGAACAGCGAGAACAGCAATGCAGGCGCGAACAAACAGAACCAGCTGTCTCCGTTGGATGGCGGAAAGTCGCTCATGTCTAGCTCAGAAGACGACGAATTCTCTCCTCCACAGAGTCCCGAGCAGAACCCGGCTCTCCTGCTGCAGGCTAACATGAACCACCCCGCCTCCTCCTACAGCATGAGCGGCCTGGCAATGCAGAGCCACCCGCACCAGCACCAGCTCCACGACTCCATACTGGGACCTCTGACCTCCAGCTTGGTGGATCTGGGCTCTTAAGCCATTAAGACTGAAATTCTATTTATTTTGTTGTTGTTGATGTTTTATTTTGTACGGATCAATAGAGCGAGCTAATCTGCCACTTTACTGTAGATATAAACCTCGAAAGTTATAATGTGAACACCAGAATCTGTAGGTTTTTTTCCTGGTAAAGTTTCACTCTAGGTTTATACCGCAGTAGCAGGCTGATGGCCCCATGGACTGACATTTGCCAAGTCGTTAAACTGGACAGAGGACAAAACCATTATCAGTAAATAAAACCAGTCTTCATCACTCTCACGACGCCTTTCCACTGTTTGATTCTGCAGCGACTTTGTCTTACAGCTATTCATCTTCAAAGTTCAAGCATGAAACAAGTTTCGTTTTTTAAATGATACATTGTAACAGCAAGATGATCAAAAGGTTAAAAAACCCGCAGATTATATACTTTAGTAGTACCCTTGAAACAAACACACGATGTCCAACAATGCTTGACCGTATGAATATTCCGTAATAGCTTTATTTATTTTGTTATATTTAATAATTAGAATTTAATTTAATTTCATCTGAAGCTGATGAACATATGGTCAGTTCTTCCCCTGGAAGGCTTTCATGGTCTGGGTTAGAATTAATTTTAATACACGAATAATAAATTATTTATATGGATTTTTTTCATAAGGAAACAACATATAATAATAATAATAATAATAATAATAATAATAATACATTTTTGTTAATGTCTGGTTTGATTTACAAAAGATGTCATTGCAAAAGTGCTCGTGCACAGACACTGAGCTGGGTTGTTGACTTTCCTGAACCCCGGGTGGCGCGTGCTGCTTATCCGCTCGCAGCGCCTCGTTCCGTTCCTGTGACTCCTGTTTGCTTTGCGCTCTCTCACTGTTTGCTCTGGCGGTTCAGGGCCAAAGAGAAGACACTAGCAGCCTTAAGCGCGCTCACGCGCCCACATTCATAGGTTTTCATAAAAATAAAAGAATAAGTTGAATGCAAACAGTTAGGGCAAATTGGACTGCGTTGATTACTTAATGGTTTAATGCTGCTGCTTCTTATTTTTCATTATTATTATTATTATTATTATTATTATTATTATTATTATTATTTCATAAATGCTGTCTGCACAAGGTCTCCCAATATGAGACGTGTTACAAAAAGATTTGATCAATCTGACATTTTGTCATTAAATTTCCGTCATCCATTTATAGCTAATGCGTTTATGCAGTATGTCAAACATATACTGTAGCTATATGACGACATAAAATTAACTAGTAGAAAAAAAAAATCAAAAACACAGTTTTAAAAAATCAGTTGAAATCATGCATTATTTTTGTATGCAGCATGCAGCATATCCTGATATGTTGATGTTTGATTGATCCGTTTTTTTTTTTTTTTTTTTTTGCTGAACAAGGGACTATGCAGGGCATTTTCAGCTGAGTAGCACCCATTTGGACTTTTTGACCTTGGGCGTCAATCCCTTTTAAGCAAACATCACCGCGCCCATTTCAATAGCATCCATACGTTTCAGTAGAGCATGATAATAATTATATATGATTTTGAATAATAAAGTGTCAAATGTGCACATTATTTATTATTGTAGGCGGATTAAGACGTAGCCTGAAATATTCGGGTAGCACACTGAACAAACTGTGTTTATTATTTAGACGTGTAAAACTCTCTTTCCTTTTGTTTGCTTTAAAGTTTTGGTACCCCGCGGCCTCCCACCCAGCCCGGCGCGCGCATGTCACACTCAGTTTTGCGCAGAGAGCACCGCGGATTTCCGGCCGCTAATCAGAACCAGGCGCTGGAGCAGCACTGAGCAGCGTTAGAGAGCCAGCGCTGGCCATATACACAGTCCCTGTTACATTCCTTTCTGTTCAAGACCCGTGTGAAAATACTATAAGGAGGTATCCTGTATTGACGGTATTTGTAGTAAATCTTACACAAATGACATTTCAGTCATTCTTTCCGAAAAGACATAGGTTAGATTATTCGTTTTAGATTCAACCGGAAAAACAAATCCCTGCTGAAATCCAACTTGGTCTGACGGGCTACCAGCTGGCAAAACAGAGCTGGTATAAAACAGAGTCAAAGTGGTGGACCAGAATTGTTAGCTCGTAGATGGAAACTGATTTTTAGGTTTTTAAGGAAATAACACAACAGTAAAGCACCAAGAACTGATTAATATAATCAAGTAGAACTTAATAACGAGGCTGGAAAACACATGACCAGCTGGCTAAGCTTGACCAACTCAGCGCAGTCTTGGCAGCTAGCATCTACTCAGCTGTATTTTTTTTTTTTTTAGGTGTTTTTAAGTGATTTAACCCCTCATCTATGAACTTTAAATTTTCCCATTTTTATTGTTGCTTTAAAAATGTGCATTACAATCAACTCTGATTCGGCCTGCTTGCTGAGCTAATTTTCCAGTAGGCACATTATTATCAAAATTAATATTGCCATTTTAAAGCATTTCAAATATTTATTTTAATTAATTATGTCTCAGAAGACTCCCAACCATCGGTACCGCATAAAAAGTCATATAAAGACATTTGGCAAACGAAGACAGCATTTAAAAACATTGAGAAATTGCCTTTTAAAAAGGACATTATACTGTATGTAAACTGAACCTGTAATTGTAAAAGTTTAAGTTGAAATTATTACTTGCTAAAAAATATTACTTGCTTATATTCTAAAGGTTAAATTATTACTTGCAATTGACGTTAAACCATGGATGAACTTTTCAAATTAGCTTTTTGACTCCTGCACTTTCTCAGCTGAACCATTATTTAGTTATTGCCCGGAAAGCCAGTGGGCTTGGTACCAAAGTTTGGTGGTTGGCCAAGGCACCTTTTAAGACGGTTCAGGTTTCTCTTTCGTTGCTGCCTCCCAGAGCCAGCTTTCGGCTGCACCACTAAATCAAGGTGAGCACACAAAGCGTCAGTCTGTGCTAGATGTGAATAAGACATATAGGGAGTTTCTTCTGTGGGAAGAAAAGGTTCGGCTGTAATGTGAGCAGTCCCCGTGGGGGAGAGGTTGGGTGTACAAGTGAGTCCCATTCTCTTCACTTATAATGTGGAGAAGAAAAGTGCAGAAATAGAACAGGTGGGCCGCATATCACCCCCTTCCCCCTCTTACACCCTTACCTTCTGTCTCCTGGTCTTTTTTTCTGTCCATTATTGTCTGTTCTCAATTTTTTTTTTGACTCAGTGAGGCATCAGGGGACTACAAACCATGACTAATATTGAGACAAACAATACCATAAGAACAAAAAGTATCAGCCTAAATGACAGTTTATCTCAAATGCCTGCAGGGCTGCACATTATGGGAAGCTATTATGTACTAAAAATGAATAATAATAATAAAAAGTCTAAACATTAAACATTATTACTTATAACAGATTTGAGATTTAAGACTTTGTGATACAATTAAGACTTAAATGATGTATATCATCACAGCAAACTTGTTAACTGTTTTGTTCAGCAGCTAATTATGAGTTATTGTAGTGCTGGGAATAGGGTAGGCATTTTAAAAAGGTATGTTAAAGTAATTTTCCATATGGAGGTGCATCAAGGGGTTTGACCTTTTGGAGACATTTGAAATGCCAGAATGACTATATGGATTTTATGAACCCAAAGGAATAACAGCTTATTTTCGTGTTCTGAGCTAAGTTAAGTACTATGACTGGTACTAATTACTGAAAGTATAGCACTCATTTTTAAATGTAATTATAAATCAAGACAACTGAGGTTTTGAGCAATTTTGATTTTATGTAGAATTTCTCTACTTGCCCTTGATAGCAAATCAAGGCAGTTGAGTGGGAACAATGTAGCGTATCATATCAGTTTACAAGTATAATGACTGATGCTGTCATCACCAGGAGTTTATCACTTTTCAAGACCAACTTTGTCCATAACAAAACAAAATTAACATTTCTAGGCCTTTCTTGACAATATGATAATACGTAGGTGGCTCAAAAACATGGCACAATACAAATTGATCTTTAGTGTAGTACTTAATACTAAAATAAAAAAGATTGAACAGTGTTCAAAGGCACACACACACACACACACACATGAGCGCGCGCGCACGCACACACACACACACACACACACACACACACACACACACACACACACACACACACACACACACACACACACACACACACACACACACACACACACACACACACACAAAGCAAACACAACACAAAGGCACATGCATGAAAAGGAAGTACATTGGTCCCAGCTACACACCTGCCGCTCTATCTACACTCTCTTTTGCCTGTACAATAACCCCTAATTTCAGTAGCTGGTCATCTGCATGTCAGCTAGAGATGCTTTAAAAAAACAGCATGCATTGTACTACAATTTTCACCTCCCTTCATGTTCATAATGGTCAGGAGTGAGGGTCACACTCTCTTCCCCATAGTCTCTCTGGTCATGGCCGATTGGTTCAGTGCTGGATAATGGATTACAGCAAGGCGGTCACAGAGGCTTGGGTTTCAAAGTCCAGGCAGGCTGATAGACGAGCGGAGGCAGTTGTCTCACAAGCCGGGAGCTCTCAGTCAGCAAGGTTTAAGGTGATATAGCAGGGGTCTGCTCCGGCTCTCACCCTGCCTGGCGTCAGCCCCTTGCTGGGATCACACAGCAGGTATGTGTGGGTGATGACCGCAGAGCAACACTAGAGCAGGAGCACAACTGAGTGACACACACAGTGCACACAGCTGCACACACAAACATAACCTCAATTATTCTACTCAATAATAAACCATGCTAAAGGTTACCTTACTTTCTCTGTTAACTATAAATAAAAAAAAAACTAATTGAATAATATATTCAAGAATATATTACAAATATATTGCACATTATGCTTATATATTTAAATACACATTAACAAATGTGCACATTATGTAAAACTCCCAAATCATGAGAAATAATCCACAAACAAAGTACACATAAGTACTAATGATCCAATTTGTCTGCCTATCTGTCATAAAGTATCAACATTAATCATTTGGTTGTACAAGGATGCCAAAAACCTTGCTCAAAATTTAAATAATTGGAGTTATTATTATTATTATTATTATTATTATTATTATTATTATTATTATTATTATTATTATTATTATTATTTTACAAGTCAGCTTCAGTATTAGTTTGGATAAAACTTATTAAGCTTTGGAAAGTTATTCTGAAATTAAATATTTAAAGTGGTAAGCAACAACATGCAACAGCTTTTCTCAGACATGAGTGAATTTTGTGTGAATAGGTTTTTCTTTTTCTTTCTCAATACACTTCAGTATTCTTAGATTAAAAGAAGATGAGTACAACCTTTAGATTTTTTTTACTAGTAACAAGAAAGTTGTGAGTTTCAGTCCCAGGACTGCAACAAGAAAGCCACCAGTCAGACCTTGAGCAGGGTCCCAAAAGTTTCAACTGTATAGCCACTGGCAGAGTGGTATTTAGAAAAAAATTAAAAGGCCAACAAACCAAATATGAATTTTAAAAAATGAGTAGAGTAAGAGTGAGGCTGTTGTTAGTTATAAATTAAAAATGGATGGTGATATATTACAAAATGGCTTAATTAAGCTGAGAAAAACATGAAACCATACAATATTTTTATATACTTGTACTTTAAATTTACTGTGTGGCATGCTGCAAATTGCCATGGATTTCTTTATTTCACTGCCCTATAATTGCTGCTATTATTATTATTATTATTATTATTATTATTATTATTATTATTATTATTATTATAGAGCCCTGTGGTGTAGTGGTAAGCCCAGTGGCCTGTGTTTGATCTCCCTGTGCTTGGTGGGTTTTCTCTGGGTACTCCATTTTCCTCACACAGTCCAAGGACATGCAGAGTAGGCTAATTTGCATGTCGAAAAAATTGCCTGTAGTGTGTGAATGAGTGTGTGAGTGTATGTGCACGTGTGCCTTGTGATGGATCAGCACCCTGTCCAGAGTGTACCCTGTTTCATTCCCGAGGTTTCCTTGGATAGGCCCCAGGCTTTCCAAGACCCTCCACTGTATAAGCGGTATAAACAAATCTATAATAATAATAATAATAATAATAATATGTTAAAAGCTAAAATGTTCCCATAAGAAAAAAAAAGATTGTGCTTATCCTCTAGGTGTACAGTGACAGTAAATCCTGTAGAAACCAGAGCTAAAGACATGCATGAATTAACCAGGTGAATATGAGCATTGTGGAAGGAACCAATCTGGTAAGCACTGTACAGTCACTGTGCTTCAGACACAAAGAAGGAAAATGAAGCAGATATTATTTTGTTCAAAAGAATATTTTCTTCACTTTCCCTTTTACAAATTTGCAAGCACAGACCAAATAATTTGCAATGTGACTTGCATATAAGTTATTCGTTTCGTCATGTGAATATTATGACTTGTATATGTTTTGGAAAATGAAAGTATGCGAATCGTTGGAAGTGTACGCAAGCTTTCAGGTCTTAGCTATGAGAATACTGTTTGTCCATTGATAGCTGAGTGACAGCCCAGGTAACTTGAGTCCTGCTTCTCCCTCCCTCCATTTCAGTGTAATGGGCACTGATAAAACCCTGGATGTTCCCTCAAACATTTCAGGAAATGAAAGTTTGAAACACGATCCTGCTGAGCCAACAACCCTCCATCCCGGCCTCCCACCCCCACACCTACGCTGAAACAAAAGCTGCTCACAACCCAGCAAGTATTTTTCCCTACAAATGATGGAGAAAAGCGTGATGGGGTGAAAGAGGAAAAAACTGGAAGCATAAGAAATAAACCATAAAACCTTTTCAAAATATGAATGTTTTACTGACAAGCATAGAGACTGTAAGTAAGTAAATGCAAAAGCAAAACTAAAACAAAGTCAACATATAGAATCCATCCATCCGTCAACCAGATACAAACACGCACACACACACACACACACACACACACACACACACACACACACACACACACACACACACACACACACACACACACACACACACACACACACACACACACACACACACACACACACACACACACACACCTGCCCACTTTTCCTTGCTTTGAGGTGTGTGATATAGTCACTCAGGGCTTGACACCCTGGATCATGCTTCACTGAAGCACATCTGGCTAAAGTGAGGGAGAGACTGGATGAGTGGCAGCACAAAATCACAGGATGAAGCTAAAATACCTTTGATGTCTTTTGCATTTTCTAACTTGGAACAAATCCAGACACCCTTTCAGAAACAAATGACAATTTCCCTGTTAGTGCTACTTAATCATAGGCTGCAAACTCTGAGGACTCAGTTAGGTTTCATGCGGATGTTCATTTGTTAATTGGATCAGCAGCAGTTGTCTTTATGGAGGCCGTTCCTATGGGATTTCGGGAGATGGGCAAAAAAACCTTGGTGCTACTGACAGTACACTGCCTTCAGATCAAGAGACTGCTGTAGTGCTTTACACTCGTTAGCACCTGCTGCACATCTAAAGAGCCAGCAGGGGCTCTGCTGACACCAAGGGATCATGGGTACCAGGCAAGAGATTCAGTGGCTCAGCCTGCATCTGCCAAACTTCCGCCTCAATTACCAGGCCACCCAGGGCTTAAACACACCTTGACCATAATCCAGGTCATACAGCAAGACAAACTTCAATTTTGAAATAGAAGAAACAATTGAGCCCTAAAGATGCAATTTTATATATATGTATTATATAAAAGAATCAGCATAAGGAAAACCCTTCCTGGGGCGCAAACACCTAGCATAAATCTGGAACATATTGGAACATCCCACTGCCCAATGCAATATACACATCAACTGAGGCATAATATGGTTGACAGTAGTATATCGTTTAATAGGTGAAATAATTTGTTTTCAAAATCCAGAGCATGCAGTTATGCATAAAATAAAGTGAAGAGCAAAGCTATCACATGACTCATCAATCATCTTGCATCCAGGCATGTTAAACTTGACTTAATTTATCTACTCCTGATAGCAAATTTTTTTTAATGAATATAATCCTTATATTGATAGTGTTACACATGCTTTGTTTTCTTATTAAGAAACACAGTAAGTTCGCATCAACTCTGGGATGAATGTTTTAACTGCCAAAAGTTCACAAGGCCTTGTTGAGATTTTACCAAGCTCTCTCACGGTGCAAGGAACAGGAATCATCCACAGTAACAGCTGCAGTAACCAGAGACCGGAGTTATTTATAAGACCTCTGGCAGACTTTAAGGCAGTACCCTTTCTCAGATGTGCATGCTCATTTACTAGCACAACTAAAGTCTTAATATGTAGACCTGTTTTTTTTCCCATATATGCAGTTTCATGTCTCCCATATAATCTACTTGTTTAACCCTGAGTTGCAGGTAATTTAAAGGCAAGATGTTCTGAAGAAGATGCACTGATGGAGAGAGACGAAAGGAAAATTTGCACAAGATGTAAAATTATGTAAAAGGCAAAAAGAAAATGAAACAATATCCTTACTGATTATGTTGCCGCCCGGATGCGGATGAACTGCTGAATATTTCCACAAAAATGAGCTTTTAGTGACATTTAGTAAATAAACTATATACTTGTAATTTGATTAGGTGTGTTAACTGTGTGACTATTGGTAAAAAAAAAGAGAGAGAGAGAGAGAGCTTACAGAGGTCAGGTGCAAAGTATCAGACATGACAAAAATCGCCAAAACATAGCACAGCAGTGAAAAGTCCTTTAAAAAAAAACTTTTATTAGCTCGACAGTACAGTTCTTAGTTTTATCTTACAGAATGAGCTAAACACATACCCAACATTCTGATAGATTTAGATCATTATGAAAGCTTTTTAGAATAGTCATATCTCCAAATCATTTCACCAAAGAATGACTTATAAAAATGTAACTAAAACTAAAATCCTTTCATAAATGTAAACATACCGTTTCAGTGATAGTGCATAGTGGGGAAAAAGGCAACTCAGGAAGGGAAAAAGAAAAAATGTTAAATTCATATTTATCTTGCATTTCCAACAAAAATACTAAATACATGGTTTATTATAATGAGTATTATTTATAAACAATTATGATTTAAAGCTTTTTTTAAATTCAAACAATATTGATTCATTCTATTAAAAAATACTTTAAATGATTTAAACTATTTCCAGTACAAAGTATTTGGCTTATTGTACTCTTATAATAGGAATCTGCTAAAACATTGTTCATTGCAGTAGCTGATCCAAACTTTCCACTGTAGTCATATTTATTGTTAGTTTATTAGGGTGCCATCTGGAATAAAATTTCTTCTCTGTGATAAAACTGAGCAAGTTTATATCAACTTTTATTTTCTGGTTCATATTTTATCACACTGAGACAGACCATTTGCAAAGAGACCCAGTTCATCAGATTATAGTATGTCATGTTAATTCATGAGGAAAAAAGCTCCTGCCATCACTTACATTATAGTAGCTATAAACCTTCACCAGTCTTCAATCTTTTATCCCTCTCTCGTGAACAGAAAAATGCAGCTTGTCATATTGCTGAGAAGCAGAAAGTACAAAGAAACAACTTTTCCTTTGGCTTATGCCCACACTGTTAAATCTTTTCATAAACGTAACTTAAAGGAAGCGTTATCATTTCAATGATTACATGCTTTTATAAAATATCTGCATTTAAAAAATGTTAATTATGAGACTTGAATCATATGCAGTGTCCTCCATACAAATCAGGTTGATAATGCTTATACTCTAGAACCAATAACCAATTATTAAAATTAAAGAACAAATAAATGTCTCACCTGTTCATCACAAGTCACAAGTACATCAGCTGTTGTATGGCATACTCACATTTTACTAACTCATGTTCTCTCAGTCTTCAATGATAGTAAAATGGGATTTTTCTTATTTTCTTGGTTTGTATGTTTGTTCATTTCTTTGTTTTCCCTCTTAGCATTATTTTCCCTAAGAATTAAAATGTTTGGCACATGAAACTATAGTCAAAGCAAAAAAAGGGAAATTACAAAGTTATTGTTATTTAAGTTGTCTACTGTAGTATATTAGAAAGTAAATTAAATAATGAATATGGTGCTTTAAAAAAATAATAAATAAATAATGTGTACCATATTAAACGTTACAATGTAGGTGAATGAAAGAACATACAGGGATTAAGATGTATGTACTGTTTGTGTGCAAGTATCAATAACCTGGAGATGCAAGTACAATTTTGGTGCCTTTGACGATGACAATAAACTTGGATTCTGACCCTTCATTGCTTTAGATTGTTTTCTGGAGTACTGCATGTGTCTGGTTATTGTTCATCTTCACTGTGAAGCACAGTCAAATACTTTCTCAGAATTTGGATGACTATAGCAATATAGTTATCCATATTTACCCACAGTATATTCTGTTGATTGTTAACTTTGACAAAGATACTGTGTGTATCTCCTAAAGGATGTTCATGTTCCAGCCAACTGCTGTGAAGGGATTTTCTTTCTTCACGTAAACCATTCTTCGTCATCTACCACAGTTGTTTTCAGTAACACTCATAGTCTGAACATTTGTTAAGTATCAGTATGATGACGCCCACAACCACTATGGAGATTATGGAGGATGCCACTCACTTACCATTTATCTGAACTTAAAACGATGATTTGATAGTCAACTAACACAGCAATATGATAAACATTGATGGACTACAGGCATCTGAGCTTTGTCTTTGCCCATAGTATTATTCATGTTTACACAGACAGAGGGCACTGGGACTACCAGCTCCAGGATGTTATTCAATCAAGTCAATGTGTTCTTGATCATCAGTCCATAATACCTGAGTCACTTTATCATTATAAATTAGCCAGACTCATGTGGATATATTTGCACTGGGAACATATACAATATAAACAATATAAATTAGCTGGTCATACCAAAAAAAAAAAGTAGCTGGTCATACCATTTTGTACACAGTAATAGACCAAATTGTATGTTTCATATACTTATTAGGCCTACATAGCTTTGTCCACAGGCACATATCAGAGGCTAAGGAATGCAAAAATTTTATTGCATTTTTTTCCCAAGGAGTTGTTGAAAACAGTGCAACCATATGCTTACAGTACATGTTAAAAGAGTCACCCATCCTCGTAGATAGTCGTTGCCATCAGCAAGATATTTACAAAGATCATGACTAGGTTTCCATCTGCTGGATATAAGTTGTATTACAATTAATTTTCAAATAATTGTATTCATGTTTGCCTGCTCACTTGTGGTTAGTTTGGTTATACACCACGTTTTTCATTAGCAGTCTGAACAGTGGAACAACGGAGCATCTAGTGGCCTCTCATTTGTACATTATGTAGCCTATATATGAGCACATTTCGAATAATGACTAAATGAATGAATAAATGATTACATGAATTAATTAATAATAGCAATAACAACAACAACAACAACAACATAATAATAATAATAATAATAATAATAATAATAATATGATCAGTGGCTATATATATTGATCATATTCTGATCTTTTTTTTAAACAATTGTTCTATATTTTAGTTCTTTCTTTGCCTGAAAAAATAACATAAAATCAATTATTAGTTTAGTCTGTAGGCTAGTATAGACAATATTACGATTTTACTAGTTTCACATGTTGCAAGCTAAATAATGCATAAAATTGCGATAAAACGTAAACCCACCTGACTGCCAGATCCTCGTGGCTGTAGGGGAATCTCCTCACCTCAGTAAGGTAAGAAACAGAAATAGTTTCTTAGAAATAGTAGAAACAGAGAGAGTTCTTTTTTTCAGGGCTACGTTCCTCCTACATTTGACTGTTAAACTACGCCCCCTGCTGTTCCAGGCCAACCATGTGGATAGACATTGTCGCACTTCAGGCCCTCGAAATCATATTTGCTGATAATGTGCACTAGCTTTCTTTAATGGAATTTTACAAGATTTGTATGATTCTCATAATATTACCAACAGTCCACGGGACCCCTAGGGCAACAGAAAATCAAGATTCCCAGAAAGCTTGTTGGCAAATACACTGTCTGGCCCCAAAAATTGTCAGATACTTTAAGATTTCAATTTAATTTCATTTAGCTTTGATTACAGTTCACCATATGGTGACTAGTTCATGTGTGAAAGTGATTCCTCAGCCAAGATAAACCACCCACACACACACACACACACACACACACACACACACACACACACACACACACACACACACACACACACACACACACACACACACAATCTACGGGCAATATTAATTTGTAAATGACAATTAGCCTTATCTGCATGTCTTTCAACTGTGTGAGGAATCCAGAGTACGGGGAGAACATAAAAACTCGCACACAGCCCGAGGTGGGAATCGAACCCTCCATACTGACGGTGAGCATATCACTCCAATCTTAAATCTTTATACCAATCAAAGGTCTACTGCTAGTTCCTACAAATCCTAATGGTATGGGACGAGAATATTTTTATTTCTGATCCTCTTAAGGAATATAGACCCAGCATGACTTTTACAACAAACTGAACAAAAAGCTCCTCTTAACTATGCTGTTGATGGAACCAACATCCCAATGACCCTAAATGTGCCCCAACTCTAGGAACTTTTAAATCTGAAAAATCTACTGTTTTCCATGTGCTTTTTATTGATTTGTTTAACCTTTCATTGCGTTCAGGCAACTTTTTTTTTACTGCATTGTAGTTTGTGCTCTTGTATTTTGACTGCAGCAAAGAGGGGATGTTATGGAATAACTCACCTCTAGAGGGAACTCTCAGGCAGAGAAAAAGCATAAAAATACAGACAAGACCAGGAGAAAGACGAGAGGGATATACAGTACAGACCAAAAGTTTGGACACATCTTCTCATTCAAAGAGTTTTCTTTATTGTGTTCTTTATTGTGTTCTTTAGCCCAAACAAGTCTCTTCTGCTTGTTGCCTGTCCTCAGCAGTGGTTTCCTAGCAGATATTCTACCATGAAGGCCTGATTCACATAGTCTCCTTTTAACAGTTGTTCTAGAGATGTGTCTGCTGCTAGAACTCTGTGTGGCATTGACCTGGTCTATGATCTGAGCTGCTGTTAACCTGCGATTTCTGAGGCTGGTGACTCGGATGAACTTATCCTCCGCAGCAGAGGTGACTCTCGGTCTTCCTTTCCTGGGGCGGTCCGCATGTGAGCCAGTTTCTTTGTAGCGCTTGATGGTTTTTGTGACTGCACTTGGAGACACTTTTAAAGTTTTCCTAATTTTTCTAACTGACCTACCTTCATTTCTTAAAGTACTGATGGCCACTCGTTTTTCTTTACTTAGCTGCTTTTTTCTTGCCATAATACAAATTCAACCTCTTTGAATGAGAAGGTGTGTCCAAACGTTTGGTCTGTACTGTAGTTTGATTAAAGCTTTGTGGTCCATCTTTATCTTTATGTGTATTAAATAAATTGTTGTTTTGGGATTTTTCTACATACATTTTTAAATGCACCGCATGATGTTTCTTGCATTTCTACTTATGGTTTGATTGAATCCAGTCCTTTACTTTTGTTATATGAAAAAAAAGGGTGGAAAACTCACAAACAAAAACTGGGGTGTGGTTTCACAGTTGCACTGTGTTAATAATTATAATTTGCACAGTTGAACAGATGCACTGTGTTAATTAATAATAATTTCAACATATGTTAAACCCACAATGAACTCAGAAATTACTCTCAGACTAATATTTTTTATTCTTATATAATATAGTTTATCATATGTAAATAAGTTCTTGTTTACACAACTGCATTATTTGACAGCACTGAAAATGTTTAATGTATCAGCTTATTTAAATTAAAAATTTCCACAAAAATAAACAGTGAAACTGTGTATACATTGAGCAAAAAAAGATACAAAATGGTAAAAAAAAATTGTATGTTTAGGTCATTAAATTAAACAAACTAAAAAAAAAGAATTGGTTACATTACAAACTTAATTCATTTTAGTAAAATATACACAATATCAATATGTATTTTTTATGTATAATGTACAGTTATAAAAGGAAAATTATTTATAATTGTGCTGTCTTGTCTAGTGCCACCCAGATTTATGTGTGTGTGTGTATGTGTGAGAGAGAAATATGACCTTTTTCAAGATAATTAGAAGGTGAACATGAAATGACAGTGTAATACTCTATCCATCTATGGACTCTATCCATCGATCCCAGCACAAGAACATTTATTTACATGGGAGGGGACACCCTTCATTGATGCCATTCAATGATTTGGAAATGGTCATTAATCTACATCACATGGCTTTGAACTATGTAAGGAAATCAGAGTATCCAGAGGAAACCCACCCAACTAAACTCCAACATACTGTAGATACTGCAGTGAGTTTCAAACCTCAAAAAGGAAGGTGGGATCTAAAAATGCAAACCCAGTGGTTCTCAACCCAGAGGTAATATTTTTCATTTATTTCCAGCAGTAGCAGCCTAACAGTGGAATTAAAAATCAATGAATCAGTATCAACATAAATCAATTATCTGAACACAGTTTACTAAGTAAAACTTTTGCAAACTCAGTAGTAGAGGTAAGTCATCATCTCACTCACTCATCGACTATACCACTTAATGCTGGGTATAGCAGGGTTGTGGGGGGCCTGGAGATATCCCAGGGCTATTCCAGGAGACTTAGGGCACAAGGCAGGGTACAACCTGAATGGGGTGCCATCCATCGCAGGGCACAAAGACACACTCATTCATTCAGACTCATTCATACTAGAGTAATTTGGGAACACCAATTAGCGTAAACTGCATGCCTTTGAACTGTTGGAGAAAAGTGGAGTACTCATAGGAAACTCACCAAGCACGGGAAGAACATGCAAACTCCATGCACACAGACCCAATTACATTTTATTTATTTTATGGATGTTTGCAAAAAATGTGTTTCCAATGGTAGAACACATCTCAAAAATGATAATATCATGCAATGTGTTTATATATTCTAGATTCATTTCATGTCAAGTAAAATATTCCAAGCCTTTTTTGTTTTAATTTAGATGTCTGTGGCTTACAGCGCATGGAAAATCAAAATATTAAAGATAATTCAAAAAACATTTACAATAGAGAAATACCCAACTTTTGAAATGGAAATTAATTTAGTCGCTCAATACTTAGCAAGGACATCTTTAGCATGCATTACTGCATCAATATGGCATGGCATGAATGTGATCAGCATGTATCACTGCTGAGGAGTTTTTGAAGACCAGGTTGCTTTGATTACAGCCTTCCGCTAGTCTGTATTTTTGGGTTATCCCAGGCTGTAGAAACTTCCCAATGGACTTCAAGCAACTTGGATTCTGTGCTTCTCCAATCTTTCTCCAGATTCTGGGACCTTTATTTCTAAATGAACTTTGGACCACTGAGTTTCTTCTTTTCCCAGGTAAGACACTTCTGGCATTATCCCTGGTCTTGGAGGGGCTTGATACTAGGACTGCAAACGTATTAGCATATTTCCTGAAGCCGTCTGCGCATAGTGGCTCATGACTCCATCCTCACTCAACTGCCTATAAAGCTATCCCAAGTTTGTAAGTCAGCTTTGCTTAACAATCTTCATAAGACTGCAGTCATCCCTGTTCCTCGTGCACCTGTTCCTACCACATTTGTCCTTTCCAACGTTCCATGAATATGCTTCGATATAGCACTCTGCAAACAGCCAGCCCTTTCAGCGATGACCTTCTGTGACTTACCCTTGTGAAGGGTGTTGATGTCAAGTCAGCAGTGTTCCCCATGATTATGACTCATGTACTAAGTTAGACTCAGAGAAACATTGTATTTAAACTTTATTATTAGTAATTTATCCAAACTGAAATTTAAATATTAAAATGTATTCTGCTGTGACAGAATGACCAACAGCAACAGTTGGATTACAAATACTGGATTTGTTTCTTAATTGTCATGCGCTGTAAGCCTTAATCAACAAAAAAAAAATGCTGTTTTTCACTTGTAATAATTCTAGAATATATGAGAAAAAAAATTCCAAGAAAATAATGAAACATCATTAAAAGACCACCGCGGTTTATTTACTCTGGCCATGGTGCTGAAGCAGAGCGGCATGGTGTTAGATGTTCAGCACGAGTGAGTTCCCTGCTGAAAATGGAAATGTAGCTTTGTCTAATCTATAGGCAGATACTGGTACTACAAGATAGCAGGATTAATTCTAAGAAAATAACACATCATTATGGCTATTACAAAATAAAATAATTTTATTGATCAATTTTATTTAAGGATTAACGACGATGGTCGACAGCTTGATCGATTTTGTCAGTTGGCAGATGTTGTTTTTCTTTTTTTCCAACATGGTTTCACCAGCAGAGAGCGCGCCGCTCTAAAAAAAAAAAAAAAAAAAACCTTATGGCATTTACACCACTGAGTAACACTGATTTTCTACTCAATGGAGTCATAATCGCGTATCAGTGGGAAGGGAATAAAATTTACAACATGGAAATATTTTTCTGGTGCGTTAGATGCAGTAGCCTTCACAAGAATCTATTAAACAAGAGGTCCACCTTGTAATTGTAATTAGTTTCACTTACCAATCCGTACAATCTATAGGCTATACAGGAATGGACATCAGTTGAATAGTTGTACCTACAATATTTAATTATTATTTTTCCATATACATACTTTCCTTTAGCATTACTGAAACTAACTAAATGCACTCTGAAGTGTTGAGTCTTAAAACGTTTCAATATGCTGGACTAAATATACTCATGTAAAATGAGGTTCCTGGAAAGTGTGAACTCCAATTAAATTGAAAACGCAGTTGAGTTAAATTTTGCTCACAGAATGAATGAATAAATGACATCTTGAATGAACTGTGCTTTCGGGCAAAAATGCTTGAGGCATGTTTGTATTATGAGTAGACGAGCCGATGTAAGGTTGGACAGATGTTAAAGACTTACATCAATCTCCATGACGTTTAGGTTTATCTTCGGTTCACAATGCTCTTAAGAACAGACAAATCACAAATCATAATCTTTCACTTGGAAATTATTCGTTGCCCTAGAAAATCGACGAGAAGGTAGAATTTTCTTCTATGATATTCTAAAACTCGTTTCATTATTTTAGAAGCTAAAGATGATGAGTAAACCTAACTGGATCCAACCAACAATTACGGCAAAATCCGTATTTTTCAATGGCCTGAAACATAAATATCAGTGCTCTTTTAATTGCATTTTATTAGTTGGATATATCTGGTAACTATTACATTTAATTGTCATTTTCGTTAACTGTTTCTGAATTCGAAATATTGCCGCTCAATAGTCGCAAGCTGGCTCTTGCCATCGTAGTTCCATACCCTGCTTGGCCCACTTGCACGCTGCTTTGAATTTACACATGCAAATTGTAACCAGCTGGACCACTTAGCTATAGTTCGGCACATGCAGCAAACTTGTAGGCTTAAATAAAGTCATAAAACAAATTATATGAATGGAACTTCATTTGCAGACTGTCGGCAATTGATAGGCACGGGCTTCAGACCTTTAAACCGGTCACAATTTTCTCATCACGTTTTCTTTAATACAGTATTCTTAGGACAATATTTTTTTAAAACACTATACTATCAGAAAAATGTAAGGCTTCAGTTATATAAAACGTTAAATTATCACAACTGAAGTTGAAGTTAAAAATTTATGTAAATACGTCTTACCTCATACAGAACTCAAGATCTCAAGAAAGCATGTGGCTGACTTGACTTATCATAATGTCCTCGATGCTGCATTTGAACAGCCTGCAACTGAAACCAAACAAGTGTGACAGTGTTTTTTTTCTTCTTTTCTGTGTGGCCTAAGGTAGCTGAATTATGTTCACAGAAAGATCTAAGTGCAATTTTTCTGTGCTCTTGAGGTAGTGTATGGAACGTTTTGCGTAAAAAGGGGACTTCAGTGTTACCATCTACCACCTGTGTGAGTGGTATGGCAGTGCTAAGATGGGCCCTAACATAATACGCCATTCATGCCTTCCTTCAAAGAAGTTTCTGGTTTAATTTTGTGAGATTCTTCATGAGAACTTCTCTTGTGAAAACATACATTCCTAACAGTGCTTGCTGTTTTTCGCCAAAGAAAAAGTCATTATGACAATAACACAAAGAAATTCTTATTCCTGTTCAAGGCACAAGTGCAAGTGGCGGAGTAAATTATAAATGATAAAGCGAGAGTAAATACACACACACACACACACACGCACACACACACACACACACCAAGAGTGATTTAGATAGATAGATAGATAGATAGATAGATAGATAGATAGATACGTATAGAAAATATAGAATATTTCACATTGTGCCAGACCTAAGAAAAGTATCCAACACAAAAATATCCGATACTCCAAATTTTGTAATGTACTGTACAGTATGTGGACTATTCATGATGAATGTTTGATTTAAAATAAGGCTTAAAAAGTCCGACACTTAAAACTGAGTCTGTTTAATCTGCAACACCCAAAACAGAAGAATTACATTTGGTATAAATAGCAGTTGTGCGTGCAGGACATCACCAGGTAATACATTTCGTCTTTTTTGCGTCGTTTGGAACAAGGTTGGCTATAAGAATTTTAGATAACATTAGATTTCATGAAATGTTTTAAATAAGGCTCAGTGGCTCAGTGCATCTTGTATCCTTCCAGTTGCTTAGCGTTATAATTTAACTGAAACCACATACTGTAAACAGCAGTAAAGCATCGAGTTCCAGTGATAATGAGAAACCTGCAGGCTAATTTTCGGATCCCATTTGTGCAGTCCATTACAGTCCTCGGTAAATGAGTCCCTATTGTAAAGGGGGGGAAAACATAACACGACACAAAAAGGGAAGACTAGTTGAGTTTTGCAGACGAAAATCCAATTACGATGATGAGGATAATGCTTATCCTTATCTTCTGCGGTGAAAATAATCATGTTTATAATAATAATAATAATAATAATAATAATACGTACGTAATTTTTTGTACTGATGACGTCAAATGTACATATGAATTTAACATTTTAATTTATTTTTTGAATACTCTATTAAGATTTATTCGAATAGCAATTGTAGCACTGTAGTAAAACTTCGAGGTTAGTCAGGTAGACTATTTTTTTTCTTACAATGCTTTTTTTACACCCCCTCCTCCTCACCCCATCCCAGAACTTTTGAAGGCTTTTTGTTCCCGTTGCGCTTGAGAGGCCATCATTACCGCTGATTAGCGCTGAACAGTTTGACAGCCTTATTGACTGCCAGAAACACTCTTTTCAGCTAACCTCTCTATGCTTTTGTCCCTGCACAAATTCAATGAGCTTCTCTCTTCGTTCTCCTACTTCGACTGTTCCTCCATTTATGTCGCAGTGACAATTAGTTTGCCACAGCTTGCCACCCATTCCAGTAACAAAAGAGACATAAAAGAAGCTCTTGTTGTGTGTTATGACTTAGGCCTATGTCAGAGACAAATAAACCACACGCATAATTGAACTTGAACTTCAGCAATAGGAAGAATGAAGTATGATAATACAAAACTTTGTCATGACATTGCTTATGAACCGAGGATATATGACTAGTCCATATTTTATCTTTACGTTGGATATTGATAAACAAGTCTAGATTTCTGTAGAATTTCAGATGTTGAACAAATCCTTTTTTTTTTTTTTTGCTTTTGTGGACGAGTTGCTCAGAACGGTTGAATAATTTGAGGAAATTCGGTGAAATATATTAGAAATTACGTTTTTTATATAAAATTATCTAAAATATAAATTCTATAAAACTATTCCTGTTTTAAGTTACCAACTGGGGCCTGGTAACTGAAGCCAGGAGTAATATAAACCGAGTATTAATAAAATTTGTGTAACAGTGTCACACGTTTTTAACAAATCACACTGTACGTTTGAAAACATTATCGTTTCGTCGCACTCACGTGGCTGTAACAATGGAGATTTTTTTCCCATGCTCGCCAAATGCAAAATATTCATGATGCAAAACACTGGTATCACATGGTATTTATTTCTTAGCAACTAAATATAACTGTAACTGTTATACAGTCTAACTAATTATATATATATTTTTTTATCGTGTCATATTTATAGAAAAAGAATCTGCCCGCAGCCTGTACCCTGCACTGTTAAGAATAAAGTCCAGAATCCTAACAAATAACGCATGAACTATTTGCTTCAAATAAAATAGCAAAGCATGAAAAGAATATCCCAAGAATGACATAGCCTACAGTTTGTGCGTGAGGATTATGGAATTTCTATTAGAGATGTGTATTCAGTCTTCTCGTGTTGAAACCGAGGCGCTGCGCCCTTTAGCTGACCTTCTCCTGTCAGAGAGAATTAGGCTGCGCAATGCCAGCAACGCTACAGTGAACACGAGCAGATGCAGGAAGGTATCACCACTATAGCCTAGATTTTCCCATTAACACCCAAACATGAACCGCACATCATTTAAACATGGTCTAACAACGCCGAGGCAGAGGTCCCAGTAATCTAAACAGACCAGCTAAACACACACAATAATAATAAAAAATCAGATATCCCACATTCGCTGAATAGATTTGAGCATGACCTGTAATCGATTTTTAACATAGAACAAAATTAAACCCTTATTAAGAGGCATTTCATTCACAATATTTAAACAGTGTAGCTACTATGTGTTGCCTAGTTTGAAATGCCAGGGCGATAGTTAAGGCAAGTGACATGACACAAACCGTTCCCAGAAAACAGGGTACATTTACAAGGTTTGACAAAGACAAGATAATTGGGTGATAAATATTTAACGAACAAAAATTTCTTTTCTCAACAAAAACACGATTTAAAACAATATGTATTTTAAGAGAGGCAATCAGCAATAATAATAATAATAATAATAATAATAATAATAACCTGAAATATTAACGACAATAGGTCTTTGATCATCAAACATTTTATTAACTTAACGTCCTTCAAACATACGT
This sequence comes from Clarias fuscus, assembly GCA_030347435.1. Taxonomy (NCBI): domain Eukaryota; kingdom Metazoa; phylum Chordata; class Actinopteri; order Siluriformes; family Clariidae; genus Clarias; species Clarias fuscus. Next base: position 16,009,749 of record CM059229.1, on the reverse strand, counting down.
CCACTATTCATCGTACTCCCAAAGCCCAACGATTTACACACACAAAAAAAATCCAAAACGAATGGACTCGAATTAAGCAAGCAAATCAACGTTTCTATGAGAGCCACGAATTTTAATACGTAAACATCTTAAAAAATGTCGACTCAACATGAAGTCCTCCTGAAATCAAACAAAAAGCTTGTTCTTTTGCGTTGTCCATTTTTGTCCGATGGGTCCGATTTCGATTAATGTAATTTGAACATGGACAGAAGAATCTCTCTTTCTCTCTATCTATTCCTCCTAATCTCTTCGTGTATTTCACACTTGGTTATGAAAAAAAGATAAATACATATTAAAGATAGAGCATTCCGTTTTTATCTCTGGCTGCTTTGACAGCCATCCAATAACAACAAAAACATAGCCTTTAATGCGTTAAGGCAGGCACCGATGTGCTTGTTTGTCTTGATGATTGTCTGTCTCCAATTCCTTCGGTAATGTGTTAATGTTTGCGTCGTGCTCCCGCGGGGAGTCTCGTGCAGCGGCATTAGATGTCACATTCGCTGTCACTCGACGTGATGGAGATGGCGGAAGCAGCGGCTTGGCTCGACAGACCGGCTTCCGGGCTGGACGCGTTACCGAGCCGGTCAGCGGTCGCGTCGTCCACCGTTACCGAGCCGTTAGTCAACACCTGCTGTTGTAACCTTTGCGGGGAGAATAATAAAGGTTTAGATTTGTGCCAATACGCGCGAATAACGCTTTCTAAACAAACAAACAAACAAACAAATACTGCAATTTCCCAAGGGCCATAGGTTTAGTTTTAGGCACGTTCATCTGAAAGCAAGCTCGCGCAAAATGATGTAAGGCAGAGTAAATCTTCATGCACTAGCCGGATGCCCCGGAAGGACTCAATACTCTCAATGCATCAGTGCGCAAGCATCAGAGAAATTTCAAGACCATGACCTATTTTTGGAAGGTTTGCATGCTATACCTTTAGTTGGCCTATGCAAAAGGAAATATGGATAAATATTTAAAACCATTTACTACTTGAATTTATATATATATATATATATATATATATATATATATATATATATATATATATATACACACACACACACGCACACACAGTATATACATTCATGCGCACACGTGAAGCTACATACAGCTATAACCTATGTATAAAGATAAAAAGATAGGCAGACTTTCATTGCTGCCTGTGTTAAGCAACTGGACTATTTTCTTTAAAACAATGAAAGCAAGCAAAACAAACAATACGAACGCCTAGCACCTCATTCAGATATGTAAGGATCGAAACCATAACCAGAGTACAGCTAGGCAGCAATGAAACAAAAACTGGACCTTTTTGTTTTGGATGACTAGTGAATGAGCTATATGCTATCTATTTGTTTTTGTTGCGGCCTTTTCAATTTTCGTCACATGGAAACGAGAGGCTCTAAAAATACTGCAATGTTAGAAACGTTAGAAGAATAATTTTATTTTAATAGCTTAAACCTTTTTTGTATATAACAACACGCTTCCTATTGGTATCTGATATGACAGTTTTAAGCTATGTCAATAAAAGGTTTCAATATGAATAATAATAATAATAGTAATCTTAATCATCATAATAAATCGCAGTTAAATGTGTACATGAATGAGGTTAATGTGTTTTATTGCCTAATGTATCTGCAGAAGAGACCATGTGTTTATTTATCCCTAGTTGATGAACACACCTGTTCTTCGCGGCTGCTGCTCTGTCCCTTTGTCTTCGGTTTTTAAACCAGTTGCCCACTTGAGTAGGAGTAAGTCCAGTGGCTTGTGCAAGCTCCCTTTTTTTGCTCGGATTGGGATAAGGGTCCTGCAGATACCATTCCCGCAGCAAATGTCTGGTCCTTTCTTTGAAGCAGTGCGTCTTTTGTTCTCCGTCCCAAATAGTTTTGGGTAGTGGAAACTTCTTTCGCACCCTGTATTTGTCTACCGGCCCTAGCGGGCGGCCCCGGAGCTTTTCTGCCTCCCGGTAGTGCGACTCGAGCCACAGGGCTTGCAGTTTAGAATGAGAGTCTTTGGTGAATTTGTGGTTCTCCAGGATGTGGTAAAGCTCGCGGAAGTTGCCGGTGTGGAAGGCCACTATGGCGCGTGCTCGCAGCACCGACTCGTTCCGGTTTAGTACCTCGCAGGCGGCGGGCGCCACAGGCAGCGACCACAGGAACCGACCAAGGCGCTCGATGTCGCCGCTTTCCTCCAGAGTCTCACACACCCCCGCTACCTGCTGGGGGCTGAAATTCAACATTGGCAACTGAAACATGAAGGCTGCACTTTTTCCCTGCCTCGAGGTGGTCCGTCGCGCACACTTGTATCACGCTCTGGTGCCTATTTGTTTCACTCCCTCTCAATGCAGACAAGCAGAAAAGCAATGGCGGAGAAAGGAGACGAGTCGTTAGATGATGCTGAGGAGAAATGGATGGTGCACCTCTTACCGACTGTCTCAGCCTCGGAAGGCAATATAGAGAGCTGGAGCGAGCGAGAATATAGCTCAGGAGCGGTGATATTTCTGAGGAGGGGAGTAAAGACGCCCTATTCTTGTCTGATTTTCTATTGGACCTGGCAGATTGATTGCGTAGTTGCTATGAATTCCTGTCAATCACTGTCAAGCTGTGCCAATCACGTGGAATGGGGTGCAAATAGATTTCAGCACCTTTCAGCACCTCCCAGTGCGTTTTCGCATTCCTGGCCAGTCTTATTTCTATGTATATTTCTTCATATAATTGAGTTGTGCTTAGTTGTAGACTCTCAAAAATGTTTTAAATGGCTTCTAGACAGAATGCTGTACAGATCTGTCTTAGGTTAGAAAAAAAAATCGTTTTTAATCCACAGAACAGCCTGTCTGTCAAAAGCAGATCTCAGCTGTCACACACGGTCTTTTTCATAACGCAGCCCAATACACATGTGAGACGACAGAGAGACTGTTCTTTTGCAGTTCAAATCTGATAGGTGGGTAGAAACCACTTCCAAAACGCATCGACATGGCAGAGCCTGTGAGATTACAATGACAGAAGAAAATAAACTAGTTCGTTTTTCTGGTTTGTGCAAGCAGCGGGCATGCATGGTGTCAAACTGAGGAAGTAGGAGGACAAATTATGGATTACTAAATTATCTACTAAACGAAATGCAAAGTAAAAAGGTCAATAGACAAGCGCAAAAATCAGTGGCAGATTTGGGGACAGTCTGAAATACATATTGTAAAGCCATTTCCAGCACGATATCTACTGATCATTTATACTATCTGGGCCTAATGCTATAAAACATAGCATATTAATTAGCTAATTTATTGTTTTGCTTTAGATTGTTAGGAAAATATATAAGATATGATATGCACATAAAGAATAGTGTAACGGTTCTGTATGAAGATAAAAACGTACATAATAAGAAAATCGAGTCAGGTCCAGCTCGTCGTTGAGAATGCCGTAAAACGGGTGGACAGCCGCAGTTTAGTGTCAGCCACAGTTCGCTTTGTGGCTGAGATGAGACGGTAAGGAAGACGGCGGATAGATAGCGCAGATGGTTTGAAGTGTCGGGTCAGATTATTTCACGGCTGGCTACAGTAGAAAGTGCATTCTAACGGAAAGCCCCTGACACTGTGCTCGCAGATCCGCAGGGTTCAGCTGAAGAGAACCCTCGGGCCCTTTCTGCATGATGAATGAGCTGCAGCTCCGAAAGTGGAACCACCGACTGGATCGGAACAATGAGCAAATTCATATTTATTCTTAGGGTTATATTAATTGCACTTTGTGTAAATAAATAAATACATAAACGAACAAAAACACTGTTGCTACTACTTCTATTACTAAATAATAATAATAATAATAATAATAATAATAATAATAATAATATAAAGCTTGCAAATATATTTTACAAACTGTTTATATATTGTATATTGTATAATGCATATTTTAAGTATTATGTTTATTTAGAATGTAGTAATAATGATGATGATAATAATAATAATAATAATAATAATAATAATAATAATAATAATATAAAAATGCTTATGTTGTACATATATTTTATAAAATGTTTATTGTATGTTGTATGTTTTGCAAAGTATTTGTAAAATATTATAAAGTATTATTATGTTTATTTTGAATAATATAATATAATATAATATAATATAATATAATATAATATAATATAATATAATATAATATAAAGCAAGGAAAAATAAAACAAAATTTATTCTTTTGCCTAATGATCTAGAGAGTTCCAGAGAGTATCCAAAAATATCATGGTTTGATACACCACCCTAATACATAAATCCCAATACTTTATTTCCCCAACAAACGTTAATGTTATTTGTTTATTTATTTATTTATTTATTTATTTATTTTTGCTGTCAACACGTGAGAAGATCGTGGTTTTGTTTCAGGAATTCGGACTCACCAGCGGTGCAACTGAAACTGGGCTAATAACTTAATAAATAATAGATTTCAAGTTCATCCCAGTCTGCTAAACTAAACCAAACCTAGACTGTAGGACCGAATAAAAGTTTAATCGAGACGTTGTATGAAGTGCCTAACATGCTTTAGCTTTCAAACATTTAAAGGCGCCGTAATATTTAATGTGATATATATTTAATGTCTTGTACATTTGAAATCGCCATTGTGTCACTCTTGAGAATAGCAGAGTAATAGCGTAGCAACCTTGTAACAAAATGATTAGCCTAGTGTGGCCCATCCCTCCACCATCACTTCAACAACAGCTAATCAAATACTGTTTTTGTACAGGATTTTTTTCTTCAGTCATTTGGGGCTTTTTAATCGCACAGCTCATCCGTTAATCATAGCCCAATACTCAAACGCGAATTAAATAATTCTAGCCCTGGAATAATTGACAATGTCTAGAGACGGAATATTTTGTCATTGTTATAAGCTTTGTGCTCTCGATGGAGGAAGGAAAACATCCCCAAGGTCACTCGTTAGTAGAACTAATGTATGAATGGGCTTTGGAAACACTTCAGCTATGACTGAACTTTTGCATTTATTCTAAATTCAGATAAGGCTGCCAATAAAACTTGCTTAAAATAAATTGGAGGGTCATATAAAAATAATTTAAGTGTCATTGCTTGTCTATAAGCTACTGTTTGATACAAATGAATCGAAAACCTGATATGCGCCAGATAGCTGCAATGTAGGTTACAGGCTAAAGACTTAAAGGACAAAAACTGAACAGGCAGTAAGTTAATATAATTCACTCATTCATTTATTTATTCATTCAGCAAGCACTTTATCCTGTTCAGGGTGACTGTGTATCTCTTTACCACTGGTAAGAATAATAATCCCTGGATAGGGTCACCAAATCATTCCCTGAATTTGTCCCTGAATATTTGTGTATGAGTTTTGTATTTGAGTATTTTTGTGATGAAAGAATATCGTACATTATCTATGCATGATCTGGATATTGTTCTGTCTATAAATAATGTATCTCTAACATATATTTAGGACAACATACTTGTGTTTTGTATTTTTTTTTTTACCTGTTAGTGTTTCATATAAAAAATATATACATGAACAGTCATTCATACTGTTATCTATTCACTGCAGATATTCACTACTCAAAGTCTTGCTATTTATCTATTGTATATATCAGACTAGGTGTTACAGCAATAAAATGACTGATTTCATATATCATGTGTCCAGTATGGTTTGGGGTGATTGCATTCTTAAGCAGGTACTGTGGAAATGAATGAATAAATAAATGAATGAATGAATGAAAGTAAGTGCTACTATGAGACAAATTATTATTATTATTATTATTATTATTATTATTATTATTATTATTATTATTATTATTATTATTATTATTTCAAAATGATGGATATTTTTTATCACATATATTATTGTCCTTATGCTAAGTATAAATTATATGTCTGGAAAATATTATAAAAAGCCTACTGATGTTAATGTTTTTTAATAATTTGTTTCCAGCACAGTAGGAATTTACAAACAGCTCTTGAATGTAGAACATATTGCAACATTGACATGCTAAAGCAATTTAGCAAGGGCTGCTGCAGGTCAAAATATGAATATTATCTTATTTAAACGTATATGGGAAAAACATAAGCTCCACATTTTCCTGAACACATGTATATCTAAGCCTTAATCTGCACAACTGTTGTTTTAACAGATGGTCATAATCACATTATTAAATAATAGCAGATATAGTTTGAAGCAACAACCTTTAAAAGCAACAAAACTGCATAAAATAAACAATAAACAAATTACATTTAAAATAATAAGAACAAGTACGTATGTTTAATAGCATTAAAATTATTAATTCAGTTTTTTAACCCACATCTGCAAAAGTTTTACCCATATAATGACTGTTTAAATACATGAGAGCAAATTGTCATTTTTGGAACCACATGAAAAAATATTGTCAACACAAACACAGTTGAGTTGACAGAATTTTAGCTATCATCCAAGCAAAAAGTTTCAGAGAGAGAGAGATATGCTCATTAAGAATCATTACACAGGATATAAAACATCTACAAAAATAAAAATTAAGCACTTAATCTGAAACCGTTAAGCTCTCTGAGAATGAATAAAGATATTGACTGTAATATTTGAAATTTTACCAGGAAATAAACAGACCAAATACTTCACATGCATAGTGACAAGAAGGCAAAGAAGAACCAAACAATTCCATTTTCAGAATTGCACAGTTTTTGCCATTGTAATTGTTGGACAACACTTCCGTTATAACAAACTGTTCAGAAAGGTTGCACAAAAGAAGACCTGTCTGAATGTCTATAATAAATTGCACAACTTTAACTTCACTGGCAAAAGTCACTGGCATCAGATGAGACCAAAAGTGGATGTTTTGGCTGAACACACTATGAGTGTGTTTGGAAAAAATGTGAAGTGCATTCAAGAAAATGCAAAATGATACACAGTGTAAAATATTAAGGAGAATAACTGAGGATTTTGTGATGATTTTGTGGTGTACTAATGGGACAGATGCTCTTGTAATGATTAAAAACATTACAAATTATCAATGTGCACCAGAATATCCTAACCCAGTGAATAATATCCTAACTCCAGTCCTGGAGGACCACTGCCCTGCACATTTTAGAGTTTTCTCAACTCCCAGCACACATGATGTAACTAATCAACTAATTAACATCCTTTTCGTTATAGAAGTGGGTATGGTAAGATATCCCTTTTCCTCTTAGAGGAGGGAAAACACTGCAGAAAAATATGCAGGGCAGTGATCCTGCAGGAATAAGGCTGTGAACCACTGTCCATGGGTTAGGTTGCACATGTTTACATACTATTTGGGTCAATTTTGACCAGATGGTTTTACTGAAAACAGTAAATCATCCTACATTATAGTATGTTTGCCCAAGATTATATGAATTTTCTTTTCATATATTATATGAATTATATGAAAGTTACACAGCATATACACAAATGAAATTATTTCTTTAATACTTACTTAATTACTTTCTTTCTTATTCCATGTATGCCAAATACATTTACTGTACTTTATTTACTTACTTACTTATTCCATTGTAGCTGGTACAAATTTTTGTACACTGATGGTATTTTGTGTCAAATGTGACCCACCTAAATTTAAAAGCATGTTATAGTCAATGAAGGGGTCAATCAAGGAAAGAGGTGTTACTGAGGAATCTTGTTTGTTTGTTTCTGTCATCAAGTCGCAGTTCAAGGGGCACCCTAACATTTTCTCGAGACCCGCTAATGTTCCAACAAATGCCAGGATTCCCACCTATGCAGGATACCATAAGCACATCCAAACAAAATAATAAAAAAGTAACCTGTTAAGTCCCATGCAACAAACATAATTCAGAATTTTTTTTGTGTGTGTGTTTGCTGTAACTATGAATAGTACCAGAGTCGCTATAATTTGGTTGATTTGATGGAGTCATTGCTGCAGGATTCAATGTGCACAAGGCCATAGCTCTGTTATTTGAGGGTGAGCAAGTAGATTACACATTGAAAATAGACGAAGCAGAGACCAATGTGGAAAAAAATTCTAATTACAACTCCTTCTAAGATGGCAATGAAAAGGATGCTGGGGCAAGGGAGACATTTATGTCTAAGAACAATAAATCTGTTGGTTTTCTGCTATTCTAATGAATATGATTAAGTTTCAAGAATATTTCTGTCTATACAACTTATGTTTTGCCATTTGCAACTGTCATTAAGTTATAAAATATACAAGAAACATGGCCATATGGTCAGAAATGAAAAACGATGGATGCGACTGTGTGACTGATTTACATGCCTACTTGGGCCTTGTCATACTGGCTGGCATATTCAGCTCCTGAGGTGAGGCTACTTAGGATTAGTCTTTGGCATGCTGAAACCCATTTCCATCCTACCATGAACCTTAAATGTTAAAAACTTTATCCAGATTTATGAGTCTATTTTTAAAACTTTAACTTTATTTATGAGCCATGCTCATACTTGATGATCATTAGTCAAGACTTGCATATCATGTTATTGAATGACCTAGTTCAAGTGTTGAAGGATCAGAATTTTAATACGCTGTAAGGGTTAAAACTAAGCCACCGCCTAAGCCACCGTGTTGCCTCAATTGGTACTAAGATACCCAAAAGGTGCCAAAAATATTCCCTACCATCAGCGTGAACGATTTATACAAGACATATTTATTACACCAAAATTTGACAGTGTCGATCAAATTTCACACCAATTCAATTCAATTCAATTTCTATAGCGCTTTTAACATTGTCTCAAAGCAGCTTCACAAAAATGAAAATAAAATTTATGGAAGTGTGTATGTGTGAGAAAAATGTGTCTAGATAATGAGATTGTCCCTGATGAGCAAGCCGAGGGCAACGGTGGCAAGGAAAAACTCCCTGAGATGGGACTTATGGAATCATTAGACCAGCCTACATTTTTCCAGTCTTCCATTATCCAGTTTTGGTGAGCTCATGCAAATTGTAGCCTCACTTTCCTCTTATTAGATGAAAGGAGCGGCAGAGTCTTCTGCTGCTGTAGTCCATCTATTTCAAGGTTTGATGTGTTGTGCATTGAGACATGCTTTTTGGCATACCTTGGTTGTAACATGGTATTTGATTTACTGTTGCCTTTCTATCTGCTCGAACCAGTCTGGCCATTCGCCTTTGACCTCTGGCATCAACAAAACATTTTTGCTGAGAGAACTGCCACTCACTTGATATTTTCTCATTTTTAGACCATTGTCTGTAAAGACTATTGATGATTGTGAGTGAAAATCCCATTACATTGGCAGTTTCACAGTTTAACTTAAGCAGATTGTTTTGGCCATGTCTACTGATCTACTCTCTAGCTGATTCGATATCTGCATTAACGAGCAGTTGAAAAAATATGCCTAATAAAGTGGCTAAGAACTGTATGGTATATAAGAATCCAAACACACATCTACTGTAAGTCTGCACATACATGATTAGAGGAACACAAAATATTGGTCATCTCAGGCATCAGATAGGAATTCTACTGAAGCATATTCTGCATGAAGGAGTAAGTAGTTTAAATTACTTTATGTCTTCTCTAACCTTGTAATTTTATACAGGTAAAAGCTTTTTCAATATAATATAAAATTATACGATGCACTTTTGAGAGAAGTGTAAAGCGTAGCCCTTAAAGATCAAAGCATTTTAGCCATTATTAGTCTTTTTTTTTTTTTTTTTTTTAAATAAACATATATAGGGCTCTTGATTGTGCAGTATAGAGTGACATATCCTTGTTTCAGCACTAAATAGGCAATATGATGAACAGAATTTTAGCTCGTTTTAACCAATTATATAAACATGACTGAGCAAAAACTGAGAAAATCTGAATAGACAAAGAAATAGCACAGATACACATGATCATGTGTTTTTAGCATTGTTTTTTCAGTTGTTTCTGTGACCAAGAAAATCATAATAATATGTTCATTTAGAGAGTTCTACATTTTTGTGACATCATTCTCATTTAAGGTAAAAAATGCCCGAAAAAAACCCCCCAAATAAACAGTTATGAGTTTGAAGCCTCTCCGTTAACACAAACTGGCAAGTCTTCCATTTAAGCACATTCATAATATATTAAGGTTATGATATGAATAAGATTTCAGACATGAGACTTTGGCATTAAATCACCTTTATTTTGGTTTGAAGCTAGTTAATGGTAATTTAGTCAATTCAGAGTTTGTATCAGAATCCAACTGAGTAGTTGTTGAGCTTGGAAGCTCATGCTAGTGAATAGTGGGAAGTGTTGAAATGTCTCTCTTTTATCAAATTTGTTATCAAACTCACTCAACATTTTTTATTTTGACTATTGTGTGTTTGAAAATCCCAGATGATCAATAGCTTCTGATGTACTCAAACCAGCCCATCTGTTCCAGAAATTTCTGCCACAGTTAAATGAACTAGGATCACACTTTATTCAGATGTTGGATGTTTACATTTAGTGAAGCTTTTGTCCTGTATCTGCATAATTTTATGCAATGTGCTGCTGCCACATGATTGATTGATTGACTAGATAACTGCATGAATGTACAAGTGTACACTACATTGCAATTAAGCAAATTAAAAGATATTTAACACTTACAAGCTTGACATGCTCCTAATAATTATTATTAGATAAAATTCCAGTCCAAGTGAACATCACTTCTCATACTTCTTAGACTTTAACATTACATTTCTAGCCACTGTCTCTATCCATCACCCAGTGCTTGTTCATGTCTCCTTCTTTGTTCTTATGCACCAATCAGGGCCCTGTCTCAGGCTAGATCATGGGTCATGCAGGATACATGCACTTAACATGCCACTTGCAAGCAGAGACCCACCTTTTCAGCTTTGTGTGTTGAAAGGTTTTAGACAACACCAGAAACAAGCTGCATTACAAGCCTGGAAAAAAAAATCACAAAGATAACGCATACATGTGATGATGTCTTTCGGTTTCTATCTTGATGCGTTTTTTGCAACAATAGATCTTCAATCAAACATTAACTAGTTCATACTTTAATTCACTTTAAAGGTAATGGTTTTATCAAAAAATATTTAGAGCAATAAGGATGTATGATAATAGTGAAAGTAAGCTATTTAAGTTTTTTTTAAATAAAAAAAATATATAGAATATTGGATTTAAAACTGAGGAGCCAGACAATGTAAACAGGACAGATTGGGAGGACTGTGGCTGTTCACAGTGATCCAGTGCTGGGACTAATGGCAGTTAGGGGAGAAGGGGGAGATGGCTACCAGGAGCACAAACAGAAGCAGGGTCAAAAAGGCTGAAATGAAGAAGACACACATTTACATTTAGAAATTTGGCAGACGTTCTTATCTCGATCAACTTACAAAAGTGCTTAAGTTTCTGTCATTATATAGATCCCTACCCTGGGTTACTGGTTACTAAGTACCAGTCAAACACTGTTGGGAGGATACACAGGAGAGCAATCCAAACTTAAATTGACACATAATGTTGCTAGGAGGAACAGGCAGACAGAATTGCAAAGTTACTGATTGGGAGCAGGTTACGGGCATTGGTGGCTCAGTGGTAGGTTTCTCGTCTGCCATGTGGAAGGTCCGAGTTCAATGCCCAGCCAATGCACAGCAAATGCCCAAACCCCTACCACTGGAAGCAGTGCCAGTCCCAAGCACGGATAAAATTAGGTGGTTGCATCAGGAAGGGCATCCCGCATTAAACATGTGCCAGTGTGGCGACTCCTCAATCTAGTCAGATTTACAAACAGGTCCAGAAACAGAATGAAGTGAACTGAAACAGTGAGTAAGTGGATGGTGGCTGTGGAATAAGTAGAGCACAGAGGCAGATTAATAAGGCACAGGTGGCGCTGAGTAGAAGTAGTAGCAATTGGAGCAAACAAGCTGTTTGAGGGGGTGGAGGTGCATTGCAACTCAGAAAGAAAGTTAGTAAACAATTAAACAAGAAAAGGGTCCTGACATCTTTTAGTGTATATATAAAAGTATATACTTGCTCACGTAAAATTAGGTGGGACATGATTGTGCAATGGACTTTATGACCAGCTTGGTCAAAAGGTAAACTTCTCTAATTTCTGATGAAACAAGTTATGCAGAGGACTATATTATTTTCTAATGAAACAAGTTTTCTGTTCAGGGTTGGTTTACTGACCCGAAAGATACCACTCCTATTAGTATATATACATGTTTTCTAAATTGAGCTGGGAAAATAACCTTGTATGGATTTGCCATGATGCTTTCCTGGAAGGTGGACAATTGGACCAAATTCATGCTGGCAAAATGCCCCAACAACATGACGGAGCCCTTTTTACATTTTTTTTTTCATTTTCCACCTGCCTGTATGTGTACTTTCCAGATAAATCTGCTAACTCAGGGTTCAGGTAACCAAATAAACTTGTTATATTGATTACATGATTATTATTAATAGATCTTTCATAATTAACTCTTTTTTTACACACACAAAAAACAAATAATTAAAAGAGGGGCCACTAACTTTTACAGGATAGAAACACTTGATGACCATGAAGATCTCAGTCTTGGTCTTGGTTTCACTTTGCCATCATTGCCCTTGGCTTCATCAGGTACACCCTGTTATTAATAGTCCATATTTAACCAAATTTTCTACATTTACATTTACAATTTCTATATTTACAGTATAAAGTCTCTGCCAGTTTCTGGCCAGTTCTGCCAGTCTCTGCCACAACCTACACAATTAAAACACTGACTAGAAGGATCTTGTCATGACCTGTGCCTGTGTGTAAAACAAATTAGTTATCATGTAATTTCAGGCCACTGTATCCACAATTTTAAATAGTGCATTGTTTCCTGATTTGAAAGGATCTTTTCCACAAGTGCTTGTGTGAGAGAAGATTACAGAGGCTTCATGGTTAACCTGTTTACTTGTCTATCTAGTCCTAAAATGAAAAATGTTTTAATAGGACCATGAACTGAAGGTTTAAGAATTAACCCAAACTTCACTGGGTTAATACAGCCCATGCTAGGTTGGTCCATATTGTATGCAGTAGAGAGTTTCCAATTTAACAAACATTGAGGGTAATGTAATTATATTTATATGAAGAAAAAAATATAGAATACAGTGTATATTATAAAGAATTCTTGATTAAAGGATCAACCAATATACAGCTGCAGGACAAAGTAGCAACCTGTAAATACTTCACATGAGTCATACTTCACATTTCCAGTACCTGTGACAGTACATTTTAGCCTGAAGAAAAAATATATATATTTCAGAATGTGGTTGTCCTTTTGCAGCATCTCTCTCTCTCTCCCATGTATGGTATGTATGTTTAATAAGTTAGAAAGTGCTGTCACCAAATTTGCATGTGTGGATCTAGAGCTGCTGAATAATGGAGGAGGCAATGGCTCCCATGCATGTTTCATAATGCTTGCTCTCCATGTCTGTGCTTAGGGACTGGCAGACCTTGTGAGTGTCAGCTTGTCATACAGAAGGAATGAGCACACTCATTTCTGCCTGAAAGAGCACATCTCCATTTCGGCTTTCATAAGAATACAGAAGCCTGATGCGACTCTACCTGGTTCTGAACTATAAAGCTATTTACTTGACACTTTTCCTCTTTGTGTCATAGTTTTAATGAGCCCAGACATCAGACTAAGATGCTTAGCTGGGAGGATTATCATCTTGAGTCTATCATCACTAAAAGGTTTGGGGACCTCATGCTTGAGTTGTAATTGCTAAGCTGAAAAATAAATCCATAAAAATTAAATAAAATAATAATAATAATAATAATAATAATAATAATAATAATAATAATAATAATAATAATAATAATAAATAAAATATTAATGTGAAATTACAACTTAAAAAATAGTTTGCAATTGGAAGTTTTTTAATGGACAGCATTATCAAATACTATTACCACTACTATGACTACTGTATATGTCATATTTATACATGTTGCTATTTTAAGTGATAATATTTAAACAGTATATTTATTAGAATTCTGCTGGTCAATAATCAAGACTACGAGTAGGCAAAAATAATATATTATTGCCTCAAATGTGGATCAAATGACCCGAATTTACACCTTTCATACTCAGTTTATAGGAAATTTATCCAGAAATATTAATGCTGCTTATACTTGCCAGACATTGTCTTGATTTCATGACACAATGAGACAAGCACTCTTATTTCCCAAAAGCATGTCTCCCCTAGACTTAATATCTGAGAAGCAACTCTTCCTAAATCCTTAAAAAACTTTTAAAAAATCCTTGACCTTTCACCTTATACTGACGTCTCTTGCCTAATTCAGGTGTAGTAATGTGTAAGTGAAGAAAGGCAGCATTTTATGTAATCTGTTGTTCTGGACTAATTTCTGTGTGACACATACCGAGCTGACGTGCAGTGTGGGACAACATTGCCACCATGGTGTAGCTGCGCCTTTTGAGTTATATGTACTGTGGCAAAATATTGGAGATGATGTTCACAGGCAAACAGGCCAACCCGCACAAGCATGAGTCACACATTAGTAAGCTAGCTAGTCTGTCTGATACTTAAGAAAGAGAAATACTTACGGGTAAGAGAGAAAAGTGCTTATATTTAAGTAAATTTGAGGCTTAAGTAAATTTGAAGGTGATTACTTTTGTACGTTTACTCAAGCAGACATGTACAGTAAATGTAGGACTTCTAATTTCACTTGGGTATGATTTGCCTTAGGGAATCTCCACTTTTACTCAATTACAGGATTTGTGTACTTTGCTCACCTCTGTCCACATCAACCCCGGTAAACCATGGAACATGACGGGGGCACTTAGCTCCAGTGAAAGGAAATCTCAAAGCTGCGGCTAAGACGTTTTAGACAATTGTGGGTTTCAAATTTTAAAGCCTACAATTTGGGAAAGACCCACATATGAGTGTTTTGGTCAGGTGTCCCCATCCCTTTGGGCATAGAGAAATTTGGTGATTATCCCATTAGGCAGAAGTGACAAAACTTATCAAAGCAATTGAAAAGAAAGGACCTGGATGTATGTTAATATGATCACTGGATCACTGATCTTAAGCAGAATTATAAGGGTTGGCAGCGTGTAGGATAAGCTCATGAACCAGGCGTTATTGCCTCATCATGCCCTTTCCTATGGCAGGAGGGAGGGTCAGAATAGCCAAATACTAATGATACCAGGCTTTTCACATCTGATTACCTTGGAGTAATGCCCAGAGTCCGTAGGGTTTTGGAGTTCTTTGCCTAAGGCATAAGCCCAGGGAAGGGTTAAATGTGCTCTAGCTTAAAGGAGAGTGACTAACCAGCACTGGCAGATACACTGTGCTGTGGAGGATTTCCCTCTGTATTGTTCACGTGTATTTGCCCTCATGTTTAACAAGCATAAACACAGCTTTAAGAAAAAGATTATTATGTGAAAAGGGTTTATGATCTTCCAGCTTACTGCTGAAAAGGCCCTTTGCCTTTTAACTAATAATACAGGTCCATATTTCGGTTGAAATTGCTGAGGGCAATCACTCACAGAGCTGTCAGCGTTTTCTTTATCCTTAACCTATGCACCCAAATGCTTTTTTTTTTTTACCATTTACTATGAGCAGCACAATATTTTCCACAGCCTTAGAGCTGTATTGAAGTAAGACTACACATTGCTATAATGTTAAGTAAGATACCTCGCAGAGCTCTTTCTCAAAATGCATTGAGCAGCCTTTTTATCACAATGCCATATTACCAACGGTGCCATAAGAAAAAAAAAGATTATATCTTGTCATAGCCTCTCAGGTTGGAACTGAGCTCAGAGTTACAACTTTGTTGTGCACCATTAGAGAGTGAGAGCACTGCATAGTGCACTGAAAAAAAAAAGAAAGTAGTCTCTCAGTCTTCATTATTTTATTGAGACATACTAAATTATAAAGCATTTAACAGCTAAACGCTGATTGCATGATGAAATCAAGTTTGTCATGTTTGCTTCCCAGTGTTCTCTAAGGTGCTCAACAATGCTGAGTAATCTGTTTAAAAGGATACAGGAGATTTCATTTGATCATCAAAGAGTGCTAGGATTTCACTACCAGACAGCTGCTAAAACCTTGAGAAGAACCAGAGACAAAAGAGAATCCATCTTCTTCTCTGTGTCATGGAATAGAAGGATTATACAACGTTACTCTTGTACAACTATGCACTGTAAGGTGAAAAATTACTATTGACTTGAGTGTTACTTGACGAAGTTGAGTAAGTTTCTTTTCTGAAAAAAAAATGTTTTTAGACTTTCATTATATAACAGGACTCAAATTTGTTTAATGTTTATTTGTGATCTCCTGTGACCTTCTCTTGCTAAACAATATATTCAACACAATAACCATATAATAACAATATCCATGTGTCTGAATATGTATAAGCTTTTGGATTGCAGTGTTGACCTTGAGGATGACTGTCCCTCGCCTTACCTCAGTAAAAAGTTTGAATATGCTCGATTAAGCAGTGAAGCAATATAACATAATTATTTTGTCTAGATATGAGATTCACCATGAAAATATGGCATGAAGTTTTAAATACTTGTGTACATTTTTTAATTGAGTACAGTACATATTTGACCAAATACTTTCACCAGAGTATAATTTTGACACATTCTATAGTACTGTACCTATTTTTTTTTGTTTATGTTGTTGCTTTTGCTATTCACTGAATACAGTTCTAAACCTTCAATTTGCAATTACTAATCAAATCAGTTAAAGCAACTGCACAAAAAGATTTTTTGACAGAAATAGAAGGCATACCACAAGATGCATACCACAAGACACAAGCAATACTCAACAGCACTAAAAATCGAAAGGCCAGAGTAAATGTGCAAATCAAAGATTAGTGACAAAAGTCCTAGAACCGAGACTAACCTCTACCAAAGTGATGAAAAGGCCAAAGTGTGGAGAAAGAAAGATACAAGCTCATCGTTCAAGCATTCTGGCTGTATAGTGTCATGCCTTGGGCTTAACCCGGACCTTCACCCAATTGAGCATGCACTTCACTTTTCTGAAGATGAGACTGAAAAGAGAAACCATGTAAAACAAACAACCACTGAAAGAAGCTGTGGTTCAAGCCTGGAAACGCATTACAAACAAGAATCAACTGTCTGGTGATGTCAGTGGGTTGAAGGCTTGAGGCAATTATTAGAGGAGAATGATATGAAAGGAAAAACAGGTGTTATATACCTTAATTTACTTTAATATTTTTGGGCAAATATGGCATCATTTTGTTTCTGCGTTGTTATTTACTATAAAAAATAGATATTCCTGTTTTCCAGTATGCATCCATTGTAAAGCATCATGGTTTCTACAGTGAGGGTCAAATTATGTCGCACTCTGCAAATGAGAATGTCATGAGTGGGTTGGGCAGAGAGACAATGTCAGCCTTAAGAATGTGAGATCATGCCATAAGCTCGGCGACAGCACCGCAATTCTGATGTCATGTGACTAACAGTGGTGCCTTTTCTCGGCTGAAAAAAACATATAATTTCACTGTATAATACACTGATTCTTTTTGGTTATGAAATATTATTTTTTCATTATTGAATAAACTTTTCAATAATGAGCTTTTTATAGGCTTTATGTGATATTCAAGCCACTGAAGATTTTTACTCAGAACTTGCTAGAGGCACAATATTGCATAAAGTATAAAAATAACAAATATTCCAAACTTTATGTTGCGTTCAAATATCAAACAAGTGTAATTGTGATTGAACTTTTGCTCTGCTGGCTCAGTATGTAAAAAGAGCTACAGTTCAGAATACTATTATTGGCTCCCTTCTTTTGGACACAGTAGAGAAGGGAGCGTTAAGAACAATTTCTTTCCCCTCTGTACCTCTTTATTTCAGAATAAGTGGTATGTGAGGGAGGGCAGGAAAGGAAGGGGGGGGGGGGCAATCCAAGCAAAAAGAAGGACTGAAGAGTAAAAATGGGCAAGGAAAAAAAAAATGACATGCAGCAGTTGTTAGTCACCTAGCAACAAGTCCTCCATCAACCTCCCACCCCCACCCTCTTGCTCCAGCAGCCTCTCTTCCAAAGTCTCCCCACTGTGTTCCTTAATTCAGTAAATGTGCTACGGATGTGCGCACCTCCTCCTCTCTCCCCCTACATCCCTTGCCCCTGACAAAGCACACTGTGAGGTGGGCTGTAGGACATAGGCCTCCACCTTACACACATCCACTCAGCCGTCCCATTGACCGCCGAGGCCTTTCTCCCAGCATACAGTGGGCTTTGGAACAAAGCCCTGAAAAGAGGGGCAGAGCAAACAGGGAAAACATTTGCTTGTAATTGTGATTGACTGCATAATTAAAATGATGTTCTTTTTTTCATTGGGGGCTCTAAATGCTGGGGAGGGGCAGAGGGACCCTTGTTAAAGCCTGCACTTTGTCACCTTGTAATGAGGAGAAAGCGTTCCTGCTGAGAAGAGGGGCAAATATTGAGATCGCTCCAGGAACAACTCAGAGCGCCTCTTCAAGTGTTTTCACAAAGAGGACAAAAATGCAGGGAGATCTCACCCATCTCACACTTACCCTTAGAAATAAGTAGGCAGTTGTGAGGAAACAAATGAAAATAGGCAGGAAAACTGAAAGGCATACAGACGGAGAGGGGAAGATGCTCAGATTCACACATATTGTACAAATTGGGTATCTGGGAACCTTCCTCAGAATTCTGATTCTATATGTTTCATAAACAGTGATAAAGCTACACTTTGTCACCTTGCAAATGTGTTCTTCACTAAGACACATACACACGTGATAAAACCGTTATAACCTCTAATGGGATGTGCAAGTTTGATGTGCGTTTGTTCAATAAATTGGCTATACATAAAAACACTGGAGAGTTTCTGCCTCCATAGATGCTTCAATTGAGACTTTCAGAACAACCAATTGGAGGCATTTGCCATCAAACTCCCACCCCAGGGGGCTCATATGGAACATTCATGCCCACCCCCCTTCAAGGTCAACTTGTTTTTCGCTGCTTTCCAATTTCACGATTACCTTGGCGACCATTCTCTTCTGTCAGTGGGCTGTCTAAACTGTTTCTCCCCTTTGTCCCAGACCTCTGTGGGTCCACTAAGGACCAGGGCTGTCAACGTCGGGTATCAGCTGGGTATATGGGCTCTGGCCCTGAACCATAGAAAGAGTGAATAAAGTTACCACCAAACATACAGAAAGTCTGGGTAATTCATGTGATTTCCCTCCCTTCTGTCTTGTTTTAGTGATGAGCCAAAACAATAAAAATGGTCAACATGTCACTGAAAGTTTAACAGTGGAGATATGTGTACAGTACGATCAAGCATGTAAACAGCATCTTGACTGAAATTTGGTGCACAAAAATTAGACAGGTGGAAAATAATCATAATAAAAAAAGCTGATGTTCAACTGTTTTAATCAGAGAGCGGCAGATGTTCATATCAATTGAATTTTAGAAATGTATTTTACTACAGGCTGTTAATATTAAGATACAATAATATTTATAATATGCAAAGTCTATTTGCAATAGCTGTACAATTAACAAAACACAGACTCATAATACACACACACAAAATGAATCAGTACCTTTAATGGACCATGTAATTATTGGGAAAAATGTTCATGCTAGGTTTATTCCAAGAACAGTAAGCTTAGCCATTACATTTTCTTTGATTTATGGCATCCGTCAATAATTTGCGATATGAGTTTGCATGGAAGGTCACTGAGCTGTGTAAAGTACTGTAGCTTCCACATTTACCTCTGTTGTGAGGGGACCACAAATTACATATTTTTGTACTAAGCCTAGGCATTAGCTGTGTCAGGCTTGCATACAATCATAGAGTGTATTTAGAGTCAGAATTGTG